>CAJQUW010013269.1:0-600000 GCA_907163375.1 Prostheceraeus crozeri | reverse complement strand
GGAGTGACCTTGACCTGGCCTCTCCGGGGTTGAGACTACAAGCAGAGGCAGGAGGAGTGACCTTAAATTGACCCTGACCTGACCTCTCCGGGAGAGAGGGTGAGACTACAAGCAGAAAAGGGATTTTGTCCAGGATGGAGCATGTTTTGTGTCATATTGTGTAGAAGTGGATGTCTTTTGTCCACCGTTGCCACTGGTCTGTGACTGTAAGATGTGATGGGACTACAAGCCGAGGCAAGAGGAGTGACCTTAAATTGACCTTGACCTGATCTTAGCGGGAGAGAGGTATGAGCCGGGTATGTGTTAAGACTACAAGCAGAGAAGGGATTTTGTCCAGGATGGAGCATGTTTTGTGTGTTGTCGTGCAGAAGTGGATGTCTTTGATCCACAGGTACCACTGATCTCTCACTGTAAGATGTGATGGGACACTATGTCATTAGGTGCATTGGGTGAGAAGAGAAAGGGTCATTCGCCTCTCTCTCTCATCAAATGACTCCAAAAACCGGGTTTCCGTAGGAAACCGCGGCAGATTTTTTGATTGCCGCACTCACCTAAGGTGACAGAGTGAGTGGAGAGCCAGGAGATGGCCCGGAGATTAGGCCATCGTAGTAGGCCTAAACTTTATAGGCATGGTTCTCTGCTTGTAGGAATCGGATGGACATCGTTCAACGTTTGTTTGAAAGGTCATAATTCGGGTCAAGTCATAGACTACTTATAAAATTTCATAAGTAGTGCAAAACCGCCGAAAAATTTTAATTCGTTATTTTTAGAGGTTCTCCAGGGTTTTCGACCCTGCTGAAGTCAATGAAGGCATTTGTAGCTGTGTATGAGAGTTCTGATTGGACGGGCGAGGATTCCTAGCTCAGGAAACATCCAGTATAAAGAAGAGAGTTGACTTTCATGGTCACATTTGCCTTTAGCAAGTGTCAGTGACTCTGCTATCAGGCTATTTCTGAAACTCACTGAAGGGATGTATGGTAAGGATGTTTTCGGTGTCATACTTCCTTTGGTGATTTCGAGACACCGGTGAAGTCCGTAGCTGCACGGGACATTGGCAGCTTTAATCCTTGTGAAACCTCTCTGCGTCTTGTTTGCAAGTTTTCGTCTCAACGGCATACTCTGACCACCAGGAGGACATTGTGACAGGTTGCTTTATAAAATTTCCATTGCACTGAATGACTCACTATTGAGCAGAAGTATGGAGTACGCATGAGTTCTCAATGTCATCTCTTCTATCGCTCGGTCATGTTCTCCCAACCACTTTCCTGTTTGTCTCACATATATGCGAGATGAACTGTATCTATCTAAATGAATCAAAGGTAGACATTCATGTGCCAAGCGCACACATAAAGCATAATTGTCTCTTTTTCACTGAACAAACTGTTTTGATGAGAACACACTTTACCGTAGTAAAGTGTATTAAACGAAGAATTCATGTGAATATCAATAAGCCGCTATACTTTAAGTGAATGATCAAGTGCATTGATGTGTTATGACATTAGTACTACAAATGTGAGATATAAGAAACAAACCAACATCATTGCGCATCAAATCTGTTCATTGTTAAACCTTGACAAATGAGTTATTCAAACTTATTTTATGAGCAGATTCCCATTATGCGCGAATATAAAGAAAACAACATCTTTCAAAATCAGTTTAGTACAAGTAGTAGTCATTGTTACAATGTGCATGATGTCATAAGTTCAGTAGAAAATGTTTGTCTGTACATATACTCAAGTTTCATATCAATTGTTTTCACAATAGTGGGACATTTTCACTCACAAAATTAAACAATTAGTGTACAATCATGCATATCATGAGTTTTCAGTCTTCGACGCTCTGGAGGTGGTATTCCGGTAGCATAATGACCATGAGGTAAAGAAAAGTTTGCATCAATCCAACACCGCTTATCCTCCCAAGCTGAGAGGCCACGTTTACGGAATTTATGAGTTGAAACAGTATGATGTTTTGAACGGAGTATAGTCATCTCAATGGAGCTCTCATTTTGATTGTCCAATACATCTTTGTAGTTCTCATGACTCATTTTACGAACAGCTGCTTTTGATACACCTTTTGCCCTTTTTATGCAGTCCATCTTGCTTTTATACTTTATGCTATACATCTTCGGTCTAAGAATCATCTCTTCGATTTCCTGTCCCGCACTTTCTTCTTCAAAACATCCAAGGCGAGCTTTGTTCTTTACCGAATATAAGGGATATAGAGATGTTGGATAGTTGCTGGCATCAAAATATGAACTCAGTTCTTTAAGGATATCATCTCACTCAATAGATTTATCAGTTGTGACTGCTAGGAAAAGGCTGTCTGTATCACCACCTAAAAGATCAACGTGTTTTATGAGTGGGCAAGGCTTGATGATGTTGTAATACAATTCATACATCTACAATTTCGCATAGTCCAGCACAGCTTGTCCAATATCAATTGGCTTATTCAGTAAAACTTTACGTTTCATCATTTTTACTCCTGCTAAGCCTCTGGTGATGACATGTCTATCGATAAATGAAGGACTTTGGGAGATACTTCTCCGTATCAAACATCAAATGGTAATTGTGTCTCTTACGCACATCTTCCATAGTTTTTCCAAACAATGAATTGTTCTTCAGTTTGTAAAAGTCTTTCTCAAAACTGTTTCTAGATTCAGCTCGTCGCTTACTATTGTAGGAAATATAGGGCTCCAGAAAAGCTTTCTGCTTGAATTGGATTGCGCGATGAACACTTTTTAGTTTCATACCCATTTTCAAGTAAAATTGTAGAACGCGATAATGACATATATAATGTTCTCTGTCATATTGTGTGACAAGCAATTTCCGACTTGGTATGTAACGCCCTCTACCACATCTTTCATTACACAACTTTTCACTTTATTGACACATAAGTGGACTAAATTGATCGGGATGTACCTCATCACTGTAAGGAGCCATAGGAAAATCCGATGTTGCATCATGAAGATCTTTTGGATACTCGAGTGCTACCTCGAACACATATCCATACTCACTCACTGCATCAATAGAAAGGATGTTTTGAGGATTATGGAATATGGTCAATTCTTCCTCAGTTAACCATTTAAATTCTGAATGAGGTAGAGGCTTGCTCAATGCTGAACCGCACAGGTCATTCTGTACGTCATTCATATATAATAAATGAATCTTTGTTTTATCAGCTTCGATTGCAGAGCGATGATGATAATTCACAAGCGTGAGTCCACCACGAATTCCGCGCTCAAAGTAATTGCACATTTCTGGATCTGCTAGAAGATCAATCTTTTCCTTCGTCATTTTAAAACATGACATGTAAAACAAACCCGGCAATGTTATAAAGTGAACGGGGTCCAGGCCGTCTTCCCTGAGTGTAAGACTTCGAAATGCTTCGAAAACATCTGCTAATAGGAAAACATCGAATTTTAAATACGATTCCATGTATTCACCAAAGGTTTGACAATCAAATTCTTTCCACGCTTTTTGTGCATGTATGTAATCCTCTTCTGAACATATTTTCCCCGACAAATCATCATAAAAAGAGTCAATTCGTGGAAGTTTCACTTCAGTCAATCTTTTAGGTGAATCAAGGTATGAATACGGAAAAACACCTTTGCGGTTAATCGTTTCATCAGTCAGATATGGATAACCTTTCTTCAAACTTTGATTCATGGGTAGTGACTCCAAGGTTTTGACGAGGGATGACAAGGAACTTGTCATAAATTGATAGGAATCAAGAAACACAATTTCAGAGTAATGGTTATCTCCATTCTTTCGATAAGAAACAGGAACTTGAGCTCTGAGTGTCACAAATTTCTCTTGACTTTGTGCTATAACCTTCAATTTCCAATGTTTCATTTTCTCAATACCATGCTTTAGAATGATGTGTGCATCACATCCCTTGAAGTTATGAAAGATAACAGGAAGACTTTCACAAATAGAGATGACCTGATATTCACAGTTTTTGCATATGGCCCCTTTAAACTCATTAGTAATAGGACAGAAAGAGACAGTCTTAATACATCTGTCATCATCAAAATGCAATTTGCATTGACAGCAAGAATATGCTATTTCAAGCGCTTCTTCTTCACAGGACAAGACGGTCTTTTAAAGAACATGAAAGACTGTTTTCTATGTAGTTGCAGGACCATGTTTTCAAGAGCCATTAAAAACTTCAGTATACAACCTTCACCTCGCCAACACATCATTTTATTTTCTTCATTACCTGTGAGCTGTTTATGCCATGTATCATAGCAGGCAATGGCAGTGGGATTATGTACATCTGACTCAGAATCGATGAAACATTCTATATCTGCATATGCCACTTTGGGTGGGCTTTGTTCGTGACCCTGGGACTTATAGACATGTTCAGCTTCTGTTGGCATGCTTTCAACTTGTAATTTACCGCTAATGCAGAAGTTGTGATCTTCTTCAAATTTGTTCTTCAGCCTGAAACTTTTGCAGCATCGTTCACATGTGAAGACGTTATTGTGATTCATTTGTTCATAGTACAATCTTTTAACTGACGGAATACCGCAGTAATGACATCTTCCATCATCATTTACCACCACCAATACGTTTACAGTTGTAGGAGCACGAACATTCATATTATTGTATCGACAACGTAACACTTCTTGATCATAGACATAAATGTTTATTTTCAGGTTATTATTCTTTTCAATCAGTGAGACATCAGTAATGCTTGCAGACTCAGTATTAACTCTTGTGAAATCAAGCTCACTTTCCCATTGCTTGTACTTTGATATACGATTTCGGTAGCCGGTTATGTCTTTGTAATGCAAGACTGACAACAAGGCATATTTGAAGCAGGAAGAGAAGCAATCCACATTGATAACAGCTCTTTTATTCTCCAACTGCTTTGGAAGAGGGAAAGATCCATAACCATTCATATCCGCGATTAAACTCAATTTGATTATGATCTTATCAACACTATCAAACACAAGGTTACTTCTTCCCATTGTGTAATTCTCAAAGTGTGTTTTAAGCGCTTTTAAATGACGCTCAAACCATTCATGGAAGTTTAATACCATATCAGCAGGGAGAGAAGAGATGACAAACATAGCAAATTTAGTATCATCTTCCTGTTGTGATTCTGGTCTGGAAACATTCATCAGAGCTGTCATACTGCATTTCATGACAAAAAAAACTTGCAACGGATCAAAAATTAACTTTCGAATAGCTTTCGTATCCTTCATCAAACATTGAATTGGATCAACTTCAACTTCTCTTGGAACCAACATGACATCATGAATTCTACCTCCTAAAGATGATTTATGTAATTTGAATATATTACTACAGTCATCATCTCCAAATTCAAATGTATGTTCTGTGCGATGATACTGCAAGTCACATTCTCTTTTGAACACTTTTCTACAATTACTACAAGTAGGATCCACATCTTTATCAACTTGTTTGATCACTTCGTCCGAAGCATAGGATTTCACATTATTCTGCAGTCAAAAACCGTTTTGTTTATACCGAAGTTTGAAACCTTTACATCTGCCGCTTCGATGTCGTTTCAGATGCTCACTCCTTGAGAAGGTTCGTCCACAGTCACAACATTTGGGTTGATACACTTTCTTGTCATCTCGCTGTTTATCATCAACGTAGTCAGCATCCCCTTGAATAATATCATGTCTCCAATTATGAGATGTTAAAGTACCTTTCATTTCAGATATGTGAGATTGTTTCAGATAACAGCGTTTTTGATGACGGTATAAACTCTTCTTTACAGTAAATGTTTTATTACACAGTTCACAAAGTGGCACATCAGCGGGAACGGGAGTGTCATTTCTTTGTAATAACGTCTGGCAACCATCGTTTTCTACCATATCATGTAATTGAGAGAGTACAAGTTCAAAGTTAGGATAGGATATGATGACATCAACAATGTGAGTACACGACGTATATAATTTCTTGCTGTTTGAAGTCTGCTTTGCCTGAAATCGATTTTGAAAAGATCAGCATGGATGTAACCAGAGATACTCATGAGCTTGCTAACTGCCTGAGTATAATCTCACTTTGCTGATAGCGATATGAATGTGGTTTATCTTTTCCAGAAGCAAATTACTACCATTCGCATTGAAGCTATCCATGCGAGATATAATCCTCTGCATATGACGCTCCAAAAACTCTTCCGCATCGTCAGAAGTAACATATTCCTGTGGATATGATGAGAAATGATAGTTTACACTTTCAAGTTCTTTCGAAGCATCATTCAAACGAATGCAATTGACATCTGCAATTAAACGAGCCTTGATGTCACAGTCAACAAATTGATCAATCATTATTGCAAACAATTCTCGAATATTTGCAATGCACACTTTAATCTCCGTTTGTTCATTTTCGAAGTCAATAACATAATCTAGGATAAAACCACGAAGACTTTGCTTATGAATTCCAATGGTGCAGAAGTGATTTACCAAGTAAGAAAGTTCGGGCTTCATAACTACAACTGATCATATTAACATATCAATCTTCTTTTTGCTTAAACATAATCAAGGCATGAACCAACACGATAGTTTAACAGGAGATTTGATTCCTACATCGAAACATCTGGTGTGTGAAACCTCAAGATGAAATAGCACTTAATGGATTCATCAGGTGTATTCACTTAAATTCATCGCTAGTTTTGAATGGTACACGTGTTGATTCTCTCAATGTGCAACGCACATGATAAGCAAACTTACATATTTGATTCTAACATCTCATTACAATACAACATGGACAGCCCTAACGTTCTAACGTGATGTTCACTGTTTCATACCAATGAAATAAATCAACTCTCGTCAATGAAGTCACAAGTCCTCAGTCTTGTAGCTCATATATTTCCCTATATCCTTTGATAATTCAATGACTTAACATGCCTTGCTGCTTCATATCGACGAGAGTGTTATGTACCTCTGCACAGACTTGTTCATGTGCATCTACTCTTTGATAGTTCAATGACACAGCTGTGTTCTAATCGCAACGTTGAACTACATCTAAAACTTTTACGTTTCTACAGAACTTTATGTCATTTTTTAACACGATTTTTCATTGTAACTGGTCATGTAGTTTTGCTTCTTACACCACGGAGTTTAGAGCCTCATGTTTGAGTTTCATTTCGATGACTAGCAAAACTTAATAATGCATCTCATATGTACATTCGACATAGTCTAAGGCCAATGTAATAGACTTGGCATTATTGACCCTAACTTATCGCTAACCCCAACGTCTCCCACACACACTCGCCGTTTCTGTCAAGACTTAACCTGTATTTATATTAAACATTCTACACAGTGGAGCAACCGTCTCCACTCAATATAAAACCTTTTGACACTGTAAGAGCGACGAAAGTAAGTAATTCAAAAACAATCTACATAGTGCCGTAAACGTCTCATCTCATACAACCTTTTAGATAAAACTTTCTGGTGCTGTGGTGAACACTGTTTTTATATAAAAACATTCTAAACTCTCTTTCAATCTGATTGCAGTAGAGGACTTCACTTTTCAAGTTTCAAGAGATTGCTTGCTATACAAGAGAGAAGACTGTGATGTGTTGCATGTGGTGCAAGTGTGGTCTCCCGTTTCACTCCATTTCATCATTTATTCTTTCCCTCTACATTCCATATCCGAAGATATGTGGCGGACTTGGATGTGATGCCTCGAAGAATGTTTGATTCATTGATTGGTTACATATAAGAATTTCATGTTTGTGTGCTCAGTTAAACAATTATGTCATGCTCACTAGAGAAGTCGTTTTTGCTATTAGTCATTCAATATGCAGTCAAATGCTCCCTTCCTACAATTCTGCTCATCATCTATGAACACTGACAAAGATACAAAGACCTTTTTTTCTGACCTGATCAACTCTATCAAGACATGATGTGAACATACACTCAACTTATTCTTCCCAATGTGCATCCTATATTACATTGCCCACTCTCAAACAACTGGGGTGTCTCAAACACCCCTACCCAAAAACCAACCTTGTGCAAGAAGAAAATATTAAACAACAGCATATAGAAAGAGAATATGAAGAAACGTTATAGACCAACTGCCCAGATTGATAAGCATACTGCTTCATGCGAAAAATGTAAATATTTACGACATATAGACAGAGACTTAACACTATTTCTCGATACATCAACCTTTCATTGTTGAATATCAATTCAACTATTCATTCAACATAACACACAATGTGAAGTCTATCAATAATCAAGTCTTATTTACAAAAGCTTTCAGCTGTAAATCAACTGTGATACCTTAACTTGCATTTACATATAACAACTGTTTCATGTGTTCTATCCTATACATTCAAAACCTGTAATGACATCTATTCTACTGCACCTTAAATCTATTGACATGTGATACATTACATTTAATCTCCGATATCAAATACTATCATGAAACAACTAGCAATTCCTGACTTTAGACATGCACTGATTCCCACATTTATGATATTAATAATTTTCTATCATGTGTTAATACATGCTCATCAATATGAAAGGCTTGCAGTGACTTAACTCTTAATATGTCCATGTCAAGTTGTTGGAAATAACTTTTCATGTACACTTGGCATACAATTAATTTCAACGGATGCTCCAGTCATAGCATGTTATTCCTACTTTCGCACTCATGGTGTCATGCCACATCAACAAGTTGCTTCTATTTAACTTTTACATGAATAAACCAAACAGCCTGATGCTGTGTTATTATATCTCGAAATGGTACTGTTGTCTCTTTTAACTATGTCACTGATTCAAACAGTTTATTGCACTACCTATTCATTAAACTTTGCAATCTAAATCTTTGCTTTTCTCGAATATAATACTCTAATTTACATACAGAAACTATGTTATGTGTTCTATCTTATACACTCAACCAGTTGAGGCATTCATTCTGTTACATCCATGAACATGACGTGATAAAATTCACATAATCTCAAAAGCTTTTAACAGCGCTTGTCTTCAAACATATGCTGAATCCCACATAGCTTGTTTGTTACACTACCAATTCATTGTAATGCGAGATAATCTTGCATCACTCATTTCATACGACATAACGTTTCACTTTACTTATTCCTACAATGTTACTACTATGTGTTCTAAACTTTATGAGATCACTTTCATTTCTATCTCACACTTTCTCCATCATATAACTAAGTAAATAAAGTTGATGATACATTGTCTGACTAAACTCAATGAGTCACATTCTACACGAACAGATATTGCTAACATGGATCATATAAAACGCTAAGTCTTGTCATAGGGTTGACTATGCTATGGACTTGGTGATTTATCAATGTAACTTGCACTTTTAAAACTCTAAATCCCTAAATTTTAACACAGGGGTACCTATCCTATGGTTTTAGTGATTGACGAGTTTTGCTGTGTAATGTAGTAAACTTATGTCTCTGTCAGCATACGATTTTCAACATTCATGTAACTTGTTGAACTAAATTCACGTTGATGATGGATGATAAAATCCGTGCATGTAGTCATTTAGTAGAGTTTTCACTTGTCTGCATTTGTGAAGACGTTTTTTCATATCACGCCTCTTACTGATTTTCTTGTTCACAGTAAATCATATCAGCAGATCATTTAACGGTTCCAACCTGACGAACAACATTAATATCAACACTACAAACTTTGTAGAATCCCAAACCTCTGTATGACCCTGTATTTCACTTAGGTTTTATTTACTCTTTGGTCATTGTCTACCTAGAGTCCCAAGATGCTTCACATTGCAAAAGTCATACTAGTGAGACTTACAGGTCTATCACCATGCTAATTACACCAAACGTACAAGTAAACACGTGAGACAAGAAAATAATTACATCACTTATTTCTATCCATCATCATTACCTTATGTTTAGCATGATGCACTTAAGTCTTTCATGTCACAAATTTTTTTATCACTTATGGTTTTCGTTTTAATACTTGGTTTGTGTTACTCAAAGCTTAATGAATTTAACCAACCATTCGTCATAACACATCCGACGAATCCTACCTTGTACAAAACATGGATGTTAAAGCACAATACTGACAAATGAATGATGTCTGCATATTCCTAGCTTGCATAACAAGAAACTTTCATACGTTGACTACTATATATTTTCCTAATCAACTCTTTACACACCTATTATTCAAATCACTGGAATGCATACAATGTATTCAACTCTTCTATTGAACATGTGTCAATCACATTTCAGCTGACTGCATCAAATGTAAAGTGTATAACACAATGAGTATGTAACTATCCCTTATCAACGATATGAAACCTGTCTTTTCACCATGAAATCAAGTCTTACACACAAAGTCATTTTTTAAAGCGAACATATGCATGATGTGTTGCATGTATTCTACACTAAAAGAGATCGTTAATTTGCGTTATATAAATCCCTAAATCCCTAAATCCAACCGTAGACAACCGTACCCCTTAGATTATGGACTTTAGCAATTTTGCTATATCATTCACAAATGGTTAAGTTAATAAATGTACTATACATAAACGGTTAACATTAACTTGTGTTATATGAAACCCTAAATCTCTAAATGCAACCGTAGGTAACCCTACCCCTTGGACTATGGACTTTAGGAATGTATCCATGTCATTGACGTGTTATAAACTTAAACGACAATCAAACTTCACTTTTACAAACTTGTGTCGGAGTAAAACTATTTGACAACACTAATTCTTACATTTCATGACGCTTGTGTTTCATTAAACATCATGATCAAACTTTCGAACTATACATCAACCTGTGTCGCAGTAAAATGGTTACTTGCGCGTGCGGAAGTTAACGAATTGTCAACTTGAGAATCCTTTCAGTCGCCCACGGTGATATCTCTAGTGAAATAGCAATGAGCTGCGTAGGAATCAGCTAGGTGGGAGGGCCTGAGATGAGGGAGTTGACGATAAGTTCCTGCATCCTTGTTCGTTGGGCAGATGAGATAGAAAATTCAATGAGTATAGGGATCAATGCGACGGACGGGTGCCAGAGAGAGAGAGAAAACGCCATCATTCACCTGCGTTCTCGAAACATTCTATCTGCTGAGGAGGCAATGTATTTAATGTGACAGATCGTCGCCAACCGGCTGCGCTGTCATTCACCTTTGTGTTCTTGGAACACTAGCTGCTGAGGGGACACATCGCGACAAGCAGGCGCCAGATAGCGCTGCCTCTACTCTTGAACCTTTGTGTGTACATGATGGTAGGAAGATAAGACGGGAAGATCATGACATCTGTTTTACTGATAGGTTTCATGATAAGCGTTTTAGCTGCTTTTCAATGGCAGCGTGTTGAATATTGCAAGCATTGTTAAGTTTCAACCAGTGTATAATTTTCACATCGCCTGCATTCACACAGAAAATCACTTGATACGAGTTTCAATGTTGATTCTATCAATGCATCAACTTACAAGTAATGCACGATTAGTTTAGGAATGAGACGCGTTTTGATTCTCTCAATTTGTAATGCACATGAAAAGCAAACTTATACATTTGATTCTAACCTTTATAATACTCGTGGACAGTCCTAATGTTCTATTGTGATGTTCACTGTTTCATACCAATGAAACAGTTCCACTCTCATCAACACAGACTTGCAACTCAAATGCTTTCCTTTGATTATTCAATCACATTACATGCTTTGCTGATTCCTACAGATGATCGTGTTATGTACCTCTACACAGACTTGTTCATTTGTTAGTTCAATGTACGAGTCACAATGGTGAACTGCATCTAAAACTTATGCATTTCTACAGGTCTTTATATCAACTTTAAACGCAACTGCAATCATCAACTTATGAAAGTTTTACCAACATAAAGTTGTTGTCACTAGTCATGCAGTTTTACACCACGGAGTCTAGAGCTTCATGTTTACGAATTTCATTTGAACGTCAGAAAGTTGAAGTTAGAATATATCATTCATATTCATCTAGCTAGACGTTCTCGATACACAGTTTCCTTTTCAAGTTTCCTGTAAAACATTTGCAACACTTTTGTGAGATACTCACACAATCTAGCAGGTTGATTTTTATCTCACACGTGTTTTGAGTGTTTCCTAACTCGCATGCATTCGTTTCTTTTAAGAAACGTTACATGTTGTTATGTGTTTACTTGTATGCTGTCGATGCTGACTGTAAAAACGGTTAACACTATCTATCTTTATTTACAAAACAGTCTACACACGAATTCAATTTGACAACGGCAAACAACACATTTAGCAAAACTGATACGCTATCGATAGTGACTGCATAGCGTTTTCAAAACATTGCTTACGAATATGTCTTGCATGAATTCCAGTTGAAAATTTGCACCATGTCAAATGGTGTTTTTATGTTTGCTACTTAAATGGTTGTTCATAGTAGATTCATGTCATCCTAATTTACAGAGTCCTGTTTATTTCAACTTCTGGTCACTTTTCTATAATACATTTCTTACAATCAAAAGCAGTTGATTTACATCTGACAATGATATGTGGTTGAAGAATGTAACTTATTGTCAACAAAAAGCTTGTTCAAACTTCATGCTTCACGATTGACATCAACTTGCGTTATAAAAACCCTAAATCCCTAAATCCAATCGTAGGTAACCCTATCCTTGGATTATGGAATTTAGTAATGTATCCATATCATTGACGTATTCAAGAATGTACTTGACATTGTAAAAACATCGTTGACTTCATTCACAGCAAAGGTGTATAACACATCCAAACATCTAAAAACATCCGTTTGCAAAACATTTATTCTCTACGCTTTTATGTAACAGTTGTTTTGCATTTTCTAATTCGATGTCATGTAAATCTCACTTGGTCATTCACAAGTGATGGACGCGATAGATTAAGTGTTAGTCGCAAATGAAGTGTCACTTTATAAACAGCGTTTGGTTAACTCTAATTACACATTCATCCCTGCGACTTGTAAACGATTGAAACTCTGCTGTTGTGAAATAAGGTTTAACTACATGCATCAACAATGATTCTTATCCATCACACACGTTTAATGTTCAATGCAATAAACTTACGACTTGGGCTTTCATTTTAAAGACTAGCAAAACTTGGTAATGCATGTTTACATTATGACCAACGTGATAGACTTCATGTTTCGCTCTTAGCATTTACTTGTGTTATTTATATAAAACCCTAAATCCCTAAATCTAGCCGTAGATAACCCTAACCTTCAGATGATGAACTTTAGGACTTGTGACGTGTGGTATGACCGACGTCATTAAATGTCATGCAACTTATTGCTAACCCCCTCTCACACACTCAACGTTCGTGACAAGACTTTACCCGGTTATATAAAGCATTCAACACTGTAGTACACTTCTCCACTCAATATAAAACCTTTTAACACTGTGAAACAAAACAATCTACACAGTGCAGTAAAACCTTCTAAACCTTTCTAGCGCTGTCCAGATGGATGTACAGATTTTTCTTACCAATATTGACAAGGGACTGTAGAAACATTTTGATCATACTCTAACTGCACCAAAATTTCATAAAACTTTTTTCAACGCTTTACTGATCGCTAAGTCTCTACCTTCACACAATCATGTCAATGTTTTTAACTTCTTACAAAACTTATTTCAACGTTTGCGTTTAGACTTCTATAAAAGTCATTTCACTTGACATGTGCTCTTTAAAAAAATAATTTAGACTGATGACAACACTCTCACTATAGTTTTAAGTCTCCACTTTTACAAAAATCATTTAAACTGATGACAACACTCTATACTTTTATAAAACACATTGAATCCCATGACAACACTTTAACCTTTCTGCTCTACCAAACATTATTTAAACGGATAACTATACATTTTGAATTTATGAAAGTCAATGTTGCGTTTCACAAACATCATCTGTCACTGGATGTTCTTGCACTACACAACTGATCAATACTGAACTTTTATTCTATACACTGAATGAGTCTTTCATGTTGACTCTATCATGCTTGTTAGTTTTCTCCATCCTATATTTGATTTATAAAACATTCCTACCCTGTGGATGGCATAGCGATTCCTATCAACAACGCTTCATGATAAGAGATTGCTTGCTGCAGAAGAGAGAAACATGTGTTGCATGTGGTGGTCCCCCGTTTGATCATCCCTCCGTGAGACAGAACTTAAAAGAACGGATTCTCCACTCAGTGTAATAGAGATAGATTACCTTCGACAGATGGTAACCCTGACGGTCACATTGAGACATGAGAATTAGAACCCTTTTACTTGAGAAACCTTGGACTTAGTCAGTTCCTTCTTTTGGAACACGTCATACCTTGACTCGATAACAAGTCAGATGTTTGAGCTAGGACTCGTTCGGTGCAATGGAGAATTTATAAGGAAACCTGTGACAGATAGCTAAGTGTCGCCATGACGTTCAAAGCGCTATGTAGAGGAATAGAAACCGCAAAGACCGTTGGAAAGTCGGATTAAGGAAGTTTCAACCCCATGATACACTCCTCACTGCGGGTCTCACCGCCGTCTTGAAAGATCGCCCATCGACAGGACATTATTAGACCGACGTTCTCCTTGCCATGCACCTTTTGAAATTGGCCTGATTGCAGAGACACCGACACTCACCAATATGAAGAACTATCTCAACTCTCCTCCTTTTATTGGGTGTTTCCTACGCTGTGAATGGTCGAGATCGTTCGTCCCATCAGAAGACTTGCTTCTATGGCATTGCAAATCCCTTGGTTGAAGTCAGGAGGGTAGAAAACCCTGGAGAACCTCCAAAAATAACGAATTAAAATTTTTCGGCGGTTTTGCACTACTTATGAAATTTTATAAGTAGTCTATGACTTGACCCGAATTATGACCTTTCAAACAAACGTTGAACGAAGTCCATGCGATTCCTACAAGCAGAGAACCATGCCTATAAAGTTTAGGCCTACTACGATGGCCTAATCTCCAGGCCATCTCCTGGCTCTCCACTCACTCTGACACCTTAGGTGAGTGCGGCAATCAAAAAATCTGCCGCGGTTTCCTACGGAAACCCGGTTTTTGGAGTCATTTGATGAGAGAGAGAGAGGCGAATGACCCTTTCTCTTCTCACCCAATGCACCTAATGACATAGTGTCCCATCACATCTTACAGTGAGAGATCCGTGGTACCTGTGGATCAAAGACATCCACTTCTGCACGACAACACACAAAACATGCTCCATCCTGGACAAAATCCCTTCTCTGCTTGTAGTCTTAACACATACCCGGCTCATACCTCTCTCCCGCTAAGATCAGGTCAAGGTCAATTTAAGGTCACTCCTCTTGCCTCGGCTTGTAGTCCCATCACATCTTACAGTCACAGACCAGTGGCAACGGTGGACAAAAGACATCCACTTCTACACAATATGACACAAAACATGCTCCATCCTGGACAAAATCCCTTTTCTGCTTGTAGTCTCACCCTCTCTCCCGGAGAGGTCAGGTCAGGGTCAATTTAAGGTCACTCCTCCTGCCTCTGCTTGTAGTCTCAACCCCGGAGAGGCCAGGTCAAGGTCACTCCTGCCTCTGCTTGTAGTCCAACACACAGTAATAAATCACGCCTTCACATTTTCCCGTTTTTAGCACTACTTATAAAACCAGCAGCAGTCACATTACGTATTTCATGGCGCAGGACGGTAACTTAAGGTCACGCGAGGTCACAGAGATGACTTATCGTTGCTCATTTTGCGCTTGATTTTGGCATGGACTCACTACAAAACGATTTCCAGGAACGCATCTCTTACGTAAATCGGGATGTTACTGCACTCTAATCTTATCAATAGAATCACTTGACCAGTCATGTTAAAATGAATTATGCAGGTACCACTTAATCAGGGAAATCCTTTATCATGTTTAACAAAAGAATATGAAATGAGTGTAAGACGGTGTCAAGTGCAATCTATGAAGCAATTTTTAGCAACCTAAATGATAATTTGAATCTTTGGAATAAGAAAGACAATTATAGAAATATTGAAAATATTTTTGATATAAATCAATCCAGTATCAGTCTAAATGATCCTTCAGCTGAATTACAGTCTTTCATGCTTATCATGACTGATGAAGATAACTATGATTCAAGATATTTTACGCGTCTGAGACCACCCAAATCGGGGGTGACATATGTATATGGCACCCCCGATTTGGGGGGTCGCAGGCGCGTAACATACATACTACTCTGGCTGTCTTACTTTATTTGAGCGTGCAGCTTTGGTTTTCAATCTATTTTATACTTCGATTTACTATCTATCATCCTACTGCTTGTATCATTTCTGTAGTCTGGCATTCCGTGTCCACATGTGCATAGACCTTTATCTTGATAAGCTTTGTCCGTCCCTGTGAACGGTTACCATCAATGCCAATGTCTCTTTTCACTTGCTTGACGATGGACATCGGTGGTAATTGGCAGATGTCGCATGAATAACGAATAAATTCGAATTGACAAACACAAGTCGTATGCTGTTTTGACGGGATTCCCCAATGGAAAACAATTTTGTCATAATGAAGATATTTTACCACTTGGTAACAGTTTTAGATTACATTAAGAGTTGAATACAATTTTTCCTTTGCCTAATCAACGTTAAAGGGCTAAGACTGTCAGTTAAAGCATCTTCCAAAATCTCTTTAACACTGAGACTGGAGATTCGAACTCCTGGGGCCTATTTCAATTTAAGGTGCCTAAGCCTTAAGTACCTTAAGGTACCTCAAAAACAGCCTTAGTATGTTTCAGTTTTAAGGTGTAGGTACCTTAAGGAAGTGCGTCATTTTGTAGGTGCCTTAAGACTGCTTTAAGGCTACCTACAAAGACTACTTTAAGGCTTTACTGCTTGTAGACTGCTTTACACGTTAAACTGCTTTAAGGTACCTAAGCCACCTTCAATGGACGTTTCAATTCAAGGTGAGGTAGCCTTACCTAAATGCTTTTTTAAGTATTGAAGATACCTACCTTATTGGATTGTATTACCACCCAAATAGATAGAAAAAATTGCCACTTTAAGTGTAATAATTACTTCTTTGTTATGAAAAGATACATTGAGTATATAATTTCTAGGATTTAACCTATGTATTAATAGAATTGCCTGGCATTTAATTTAGGACTATTCAGTCAGTCACTTAGTCGGTTTGTTTAACGTAATGAATACACTAGGCCAGGGGTTCTCAACACGTGGCCCGCGGGCCATTTCGTGGCCCGCAAGCTTGTTGGCGGTGGCCCGCGATGAAACGAGTGAGCAAGACATGCGTATATTTGGCGGCTTGTCAATTGAGCTTGTCTATCAGTTTAAGAACAGCTAATTTGTAGCGCACGGCGACAAACGTGATGTGCGCGCGCTATTTCTCCCACTCAATTCAATGAGAAGCTCTGTAGAGAAGAGTGAAGCAAGCTGCAGCCGTAGCAAACAGATCATACATGTCAATTGTTAAAAACTTACATAGCTGAAGTTCAAATCGATTTTGACAATCGATTTCAAGATTTTAATGACCTTATTCATTTGATAGGATTTATGAGAAATCCTGTAGAAGCAAATGTTGAAATCTGTGCAGGTCAATTCGAAAAATTTGGAGTGAATTGAGCTGTTGGTGAGCTGCAATTGATTGCGCTGAGAAATAGTGGTGTTGTTCAAGAATGCGTTAGAGGTGCAACAACTATGGTTGATATGTGGTTTGACATTCCTGAGGATGAGAAGTATGCAGATATTCGACGATGTGGACTTAGGCTTCTTGCAATGTTCGGATCAACTTACCACTGTGAGTCTTCGTTCTCTACACTCAACTACATAAAAAGCAAATATCGATCACGCTTGACTAACGCAAATGTACAAAACATGATGCGTCTTGCATTAACCGGTTTGAAACCAAGATTCGTCAAGTTGACAAAAGCAAAGCCTGGACAAGTTTCTCACTGACACAATTAATAGCATTTATGATGTTTTGGATGAAGCTATTTCTATTTTTCTGTTGCAATTTATAATTATAATATCATTATTGGATTATCATCATTCTTCTCAATTTAAACAAGGAGTGTTTATATTCATGTACGCATGCATACATAATATGTAATATTTCCCAAACGTTAGCATTCATCCAATGAATGTATGCCTCCCTCCCTCTCTTTATCTATAAGCGTTGCATATTTTGTGAATGCGCATTAGGTTTCAACAAAAACGATAAACTCTCACTGGCAATAAATTTTCAAAACCACATGCGTTTTGTAAAATTATACATGTATACAGAGTTACAGATCTATCCTATAAGCTAGGTACCTTCTAATTATGCCAATAGGTCCATACCCTACCTCTACTTAATCATCACAAAACAAAAAAAAATTTTTTTTCAGAAGGATTATTAATGAAACATAAATAGGCCTATAGGCGCTAGTCAACTCTAACTAATAACGGTACCTATGTATAAACAATATAATAGGCATACTGGGGTTCTTTGGTCATATATTCAGTCGATTGGTAGTATATTCATTAGAAAAATGCCAGGAAATGTGGCCCGCCGAATTTTTGAGTTGAGAACCCCTGCACTAGGCTAATATCTAATCAATTTAGGTTTAAAGTACACGAAATATACACTTATTATCTGAATTTCATTCTCGATTATAGATGTTATCGAAGTCTAATTAAAAATAATTTATCCAATGAATTCATCGCACAATATTCATCGAGTCACAATGGTGAACTGCATCTAAAACTTATGCATTTCTACAGGTCTTTATATCAACTTTAAACGCAACTGCAATCATCAACTTATGAAAGTTTTACCAACATAAAGTTGTTGTCACTAGTCATGCAGTTTTACACCACGGAGTCTAGAGCTTCATGTTTACGAATTTCATTTGAACGTCAGAAAGTTGAAGTTAGAATATATCATTCATATTCATCTAGCTAGACGTTCTCGATACACAGTTTCCTTTTCAAGTTTCCTGTAAAACATTTGCAACACTTTTGTGAGATACTCACACAATCTAGCAGGTTGATTTTTATCTCACACGTGTTTTGAGTGTTTCCTAACTCGCATGCATTCGTTTCTTTTAAGAAACGTTACATGTTGTTATGTGTTTACTTGTATGCTGTCGATGCTGACTGTAAAAACGGTTAACACTATCTATCTTTATTTACAAAACAGTCTACACACGAATTCAATTTGACAACGGCAAACAACACATTTAGCAAAACTGATACGCTATCGATAGTGACTGCATAGCGTTTTCAAAACATTGCTTACGAATATGTCTTGCATGAATTCCAGTTGAAAATTTGCACCATGTCAAATGGTGTTTTTATGTTTGCTACTTAAATGGTTGTTCATAGTAGATTCATGTCATCCTAATTTACAGAGTCCTGTTTATTTCAACTTCTGGTCACTTTTCTATAATACATTTCTTACAATCAAAAGCAGTTGATTTACATCTGACAATGATATGTGGTTGAAGAATGTAACTTATTGTCAACAAAAAGCTTGTTCAAACTTCATGCTTCACGATTGACATCAACTTGCGTTATAAAAACCCTAAATCCCTAAATCCAATCGTAGGTAACCCTATCCTTGGATTATGGAATTTAGTAATGTATCCATATCATTGACGTATTCAAGAATGTACTTGACATTGTAAAAACATCGTTGACTTCATTCACAGCAAAGGTGTATAACACATCCAAACATCTAAAAACATCCGTTTGCAAAACATTTATTCTCTACGCTTTTATGTAACAGTTGTTTTGCATTTTCTAATTCGATGTCATGTAAATCTCACTTGGTCATTCACAAGTGATGGACGCGATAGATTAAGTGTTAGTCGCAAATGAAGTGTCACTTTATAAACAGCGTTTGGTTAACTCTAATTACACATTCATCCCTGCGACTTGTAAACGATTGAAACTCTGCTGTTGTGAAATAAGGTTTAACTACATGCATCAACAATGATTCTTATCCATCACACACGTTTAATGTTCAATGCAATAAACTTACGACTTGGGCTTTCATTTTAAAGACTAGCAAAACTTGGTAATGCATGTTTACATTATGACCAACGTGATAGACTTCATGTTTCGCTCTTAGCATTTACTTGTGTTATTTATATAAAACCCTAAATCCCTAAATCTAGCCGTAGATAACCCTAACCTTCAGATGATGAACTTTAGGACTTGTGACGTGTGGTATGACCGACGTCATTAAATGTCATGCAACTTATTGCTAACCCCCTCTCACACACTCAACGTTCGTGACAAGACTTTACCCGGTTATATAAAGCATTCAACACTGTAGTACACTTCTCCACTCAATATAAAACCTTTTAACACTGTGAAACAAAACAATCTACACAGTGCAGTAAAACCTTCTAAACCTTTCTAGCGCTGTCCAGATGGATGTACAGATTTTTCTTACCAATATTGACAAGGGACTGTAGAAACATTTTGATCATACTCTAACTGCACCAAAATTTCATAAAACTTTTTTCAACGCTTTACTGATCGCTAAGTCTCTACCTTCACACAATCATGTCAATGTTTTTAACTTCTTACAAAACTTATTTCAACGTTTGCGTTTAGACTTCTATAAAAGTCATTTCACTTGACATGTGCTCTTTAAAAAAATAATTTAGACTGATGACAACACTCTCACTATAGTTTTAAGTCTCCACTTTTACAAAAATCATTTAAACTGATGACAACACTCTATACTTTTATAAAACACATTGAATCCCATGACAACACTTTAACCTTTCTGCTCTACCAAACATTATTTAAACGGATAACTATACATTTTGAATTTATGAAAGTCAATGTTGCGTTTCACAAACATCATCTGTCACTGGATGTTCTTGCACTACACAACTGATCAATACTGAACTTTTATTCTATACACTGAATGAGTCTTTCATGTTGACTCTATCATGCTTGTTAGTTTTCTCCATCCTATATTTGATTTATAAAACATTCCTACCCTGTGGATGGCATAGCGATTCCTATCAACAACGCTTCATGATAAGAGATTGCTTGCTGCAGAAGAGAGAAACATGTGTTGCATGTGGTGGTCCCCCGTTTGATCATCCCTCCGTGAGACAGAACTTAAAAGAACGGATTCTCCACTCAGTGTAATAGAGATAGATTACCTTCGACAGATGGTAACCCTGACGGTCACATTGAGACATGAGAATTAGAACCCTTTTACTTGAGAAACCTTGGACTTAGTCAGTTCCTTCTTTTGGAACACGTCATACCTTGACTCGATAACAAGTCAGATGTTTGAGCTAGGACTCGTTCGGTGCAATGGAGAATTTATAAGGAAACCTGTGACAGATAGCTAAGTGTCGCCATGACGTTCAAAGCGCTATGTAGAGGAATAGAAACCGCAAAGACCGTTGGAAAGTCGGATTAAGGAAGTTTCAACCCCATGATACACTCCTCACTGCGGGTCTCACCGCCGTCTTGAAAGATCGCCCATCGACAGGACATTATTAGATCGACGTTCTCCTTGCCATGCACCTTTTGAAATTGGCCTGATTGCAGAGACACCGACACTCACCAATATGAAGAACTATCTCAACTCTCCTCCTTTTATTGGGTGTTTCCTACGCTGTGAATGGTCGAGATCGTTCGTCCCATCAGAAGACTTGCTTCTATGACATTGCAAATCCCTTGGTTGAAGTCAGGAGGGTAGAAAACCCTGGAGAACCTCCAAAAATAACGAATTAAAATTTTTCGGCGGTTTTGCACTACTTATGAAATTTTATAAGTAGTCTATGACTTGACCCGAATTATGACCTTTCAAACAAACGTTGAACGAAGTCCATGCGATTCCTACAAGCAGAGAACCATGCCTATAAAGTTTAGGCCTACTACGATGGCCTAATCTCCAGGCCATCTCCTGGCTCTCCACTCACTCTGACACCTTAGGTGAGTGCGGCAATCAAAAAATCTGCCGCGGTTTCCTACGGAAACCCGGTTTTTGGAGTCATTTGATGAGAGAGAGAGAGGCGAATGACCCTTTCTCTTCTCACCCAATGCACCTAATGACATAGTGTCCCATCACATCTTACAGTGAGAGATCCGTGGTACCTGTGGATCAAAGACATCCACTTCTGCACGACAACACACAAAACATGCTCCATCCTGGACAAAATCCCTTCTCTGCTTGTAGTCTTAACACATACCCGGCTCATACCTCTCTCCCGCTAAGATCAGGTCAAGGTCAATTTAAGGTCACTCCTCTTGCCTCGGCTTGTAGTCCCATCACATCTTACAGTCACAGACCAGTGGCAACGGTGGACAAAAGACATCCACTTCTACACAATATGACACAAAACATGCTCCATCCTGGACAAAATCCCTTTTCTGCTTGTAGTCTCACCCTCTCTCCCGGAGAGGTCAGGTCAGGGTCAATTTAAGGTCACTCCTCCTGCCTCTGCTTGTAGTCTCAACCCCGGAGAGGCCAGGTCAAGGTCACTCCTGCCTCTGCTTGTAGTCCAACACACAGTAATAAATCACGCCTTCACATTTTCCCGTTTTTAGCACTACTTATAAAACCAGCAGCAGTCACATTACGTATTTCATGGCGCAGGACGGTAACTTAAGGTCACGCGAGGTCACAGAGATGACTTATCGTTGCTCATTTTGCGCTTGATTTTGGCATGGACTCACTACAAAACGATTTCCAGGAACGCATCTCTTACGTAAATCGGGATGTTACTGCACTCTAATCTTATCAATAGAATCACTTGACCAGTCATGTTAAAATGAATTATGCAGGTACCACTTAATCAGGGAAATCCTTTATCATGTTTAACAAAAGAATATGAAATGAGTGTAAGACGGTGTCAAGTGCAATCTATGAAGCAATTTTTAGCAACCTAAATGATAATTTGAATCTTTGGAATAAGAAAGACAATTATAGAAATATTGAAAATATTTTTGATATAAATCAATCCAGTATCAGTCTAAATGATCCTTCAGCTGAATTACAGTCTTTCATGCTTATCATGACTGATGAAGATAACTATGATTCAAGATATTTTACGCGTCTGAGACCACCCAAATCGGGGGTGACATATGTATATGGCACCCCCGATTTGGGGGGTCGCAGGCGCGTAACATACATACTACTCTGGCTGTCTTACTTTATTTGAGCGTGCAGCTTTGGTTTTCAATCTATTTTATACTTCGATTTACTATCTATCATCCTACTGCTTGTATCATTTCTGTAGTCTGGCATTCCGTGTCCACATGTGCATAGACCTTTATCTTGATAAGCTTTGTCCGTCCCTGTGAACGGTTACCATCAATGCCAATGTCTCTTTTCACTTGCTTGACGATGGACATCGGTGGTAATTGGCAGATGTCGCATGAATAACGAATAAATTCGAATTGACAAACACAAGTCGTATGCTGTTTTGACGGGATTCCCCAATGGAAAACAATTTTGTCATAATGAAGATATTTTACCACTTGGTAACAGTTTTAGATTACATTAAGAGTTGAATACAATTTTTCCTTTGCCTAATCAACGTTAAAGGGCTAAGACTGTCAGTTAAAGCATCTTCCAAAATCTCTTTAACACTGAGACTGGAGATTCGAACTCCTGGGGCCTATTTCAATTTAAGGTGCCTAAGCCTTAAGTACCTTAAGGTACCTCAAAAACAGCCTTAGTATGTTTCAGTTTTAAGGTGTAGGTACCTTAAGGAAGTGCGTCATTTTGTAGGTGCCTTAAGACTGCTTTAAGGCTACCTACAAAGACTACTTTAAGGCTTTACTGCTTGTAGACTGCTTTACACGTTAAACTGCTTTAAGGTACCTAAGCCACCTTCAATGGACGTTTCAATTCAAGGTGAGGTAGCCTTACCTAAATGCTTTTTTAAGTATTGAAGATACCTACCTTATTGGATTGTATTACCACCCAAATAGATAGAAAAAATTGCCACTTTAAGTGTAATAATTACTTCTTTGTTATGAAAAGATACATTGAGTATATAATTTCTAGGATTTAACCTATGTATTAATAGAATTGCCTGGCATTTAATTTAGGACTATTCAGTCAGTCACTTAGTCGGTTTGTTTAACGTAATGAATACACTAGGCCAGGGGTTCTCAACACGTGGCCCGCGGGCCATTTCGTGGCCCGCAAGCTTGTTGGCGGTGGCCCGCGATGAAACGAGTGAGCAAGACATGCGTATATTTGGCGGCTTGTCAATTGAGCTTGTCTATCAGTTTAAGAACAGCTAATTTGTAGCGCACGGCGACAAACGTGATGTGCGCGCGCTATTTCTCCCACTCAATTCAATGAGAAGCTCTGTAGAGAAGAGTGAAGCAAGCTGCAGCCGTAGCAAACAGATCATACATGTCAATTGTTAAAAACTTACATAGCTGAAGTTCAAATCGATTTTGACAATCGATTTCAAGATTTTAATGACCTTATTCATTTGATAGGATTTATGAGAAATCCTGTAGAAGCAAATGTTGAAATCTGTGCAGGTCAATTCGAAAAATTTGGAGTGAATTGAGCTGTTGGTGAGCTGCAATTGATTGCGCTGAGAAATAGTGGTGTTGTTCAAGAATGCGTTAGAGGTGCAACAACTATGGTTGATATGTGGTTTGACATTCCTGAGGATGAGAAGTATGCAGATATTCGACGATGTGGACTTAGGCTTCTTGCAATGTTCGGATCAACTTACCACTGTGAGTCTTCGTTCTCTACACTCAACTACATAAAAAGCAAATATCGATCACGCTTGACTAACGCAAATGTACAAAACATGATGCGTCTTGCATTAACCGGTTTGAAACCAAGATTCGTCAAGTTGACAAAAGCAAAGCCTGGACAAGTTTCTCACTGACACAATTAATAGCATTTATGATGTTTTGGATGAAGCTATTTCTATTTTTCTGTTGCAATTTATAATTATAATATCATTATTGGATTATCATCATTCTTCTCAATTTAAACAAGGAGTGTTTATATTCATGTACGCATGCATACATAATATGTAATATTTCCCAAACGTTAGCATTCATCCAATGAATGTATGCCTCCCTCCCTCTCTTTATCTATAAGCGTTGCATATTTTGTGAATGCGCATTAGGTTTCAACAAAAACGATAAACTCTCACTGGCAATAAATTTTCAAAACCACATGCGTTTTGTAAAATTATACATGTATACAGAGTTACAGATCTATCCTATAAGCTAGGTACCTTCTAATTATGCCAATAGGTCCATACCCTACCTCTACTTAATCATCACAAAACAAAAAAAAAATTTTTTTCAGAAGGATTATTAATGAAACATAAATAGGCCTATAGGCGCTAGTCAACTCTAACTAATAACGGTACCTATGTATAAACAATATAATAGGCATACTGGGGTTCTTTGGTCATATATTCAGTCGATTGGTAGTATATTCATTAGAAAAATGCCAGGAAATGTGGCCCGCCGAATTTTTGAGTTGAGAACCCCTGCACTAGGCTAATATCTAATCAATTTAGGTTTAAAGTACACGAAATATACACTTATTATCTGAATTTCATTCTCGATTATAGATGTTATCGAAGTCTAATTAAAAATAATTTATCCAATGAATTCATCGCACAATATTGTTGCTTGATAGCAGAGTAGATTATGTTGCGTTATTTCATAAATAAATAATAATACATGAATCCAAGATAATAATTTATTTCATAGAAATCAATGACATATCGTTCGTCAATCATAAATGGTTCATTAACCTAGCGGTCTTTTCCACGTAATACTCTCGCTTCGCCTGAAGTAGTTCCATTCGTTTCTTGTACTCTTTACGGTTTTGAAGAATTTCTTCTTCCAATTTCTTGCACGCTAGTTTTGCCACGTCAGATGAGGAGAAATTATTGCTCGATGAGTTTATCTGTTCACTACATGCGACAGAAGTATCCGTGTCCTGAGTTAACGTCGCATTCTCATCGCCGTAGCCACAGTTTTCTTTATCTTCCTCCACAGGTACATTTGAACTTGTTGGCCCTTTGATCTGTACAAGGGATGGGTTATCCCGTCCCATGATATCCCAGCAAACACACACTCGTAAGCCTATAGTGTGTGATATGTAGGCTAATGTAAATCATGGCTAAATCATTCTACTGGCTGGACTCTGTCCTTCTTTCAAATGCCTGAGGTACATTTCAGTCAATAGTGACTCTATTTTTTTGATAGATGCTAATCTTTCTCTATTATAAATTTGATTTTTGAGGCTGTGCATCTGAAATGTACAGGACCGCGCTTGGTCGGGTTTGAGCGTCCAGGATTAAGCGGTCGAAACGCGATCGTCCTGACCAAGTTCCTGTTGATGACCTCATTAAAAATAGTCAAATAATTTATTTATATGCATATTTTGTACAATTCTATTTCACGTTTTAGCTTAAGGAACTAATATTAATTCTCTTACACACTTGGTAGATTTTAGATAGCGTAATCCAGCTGTGTTATTAGCTAGATCTGGTATTTTGATTGGAAACAGACCTGTCCTCTTATCATCTGAATGGGCAGACTGTTAAATATGATCTTTTCAATATATAAGTGATAAACATAATTTTGAACAGAACGACTTACTCGCCAATTCATTACACATGAGGAGAGGAGAAGCGTTGTTTGTCTTTCTAGTAAGTATTTTTAAAATTTTTAGACATTTTAGGATATAAAACTTCTCTTTTAAATCATACTTTGTACCTATTGAAAATTAACTAGTCATTAGCTTGTTTTTTTAACTTTGTTACCTTGACGCACTTTGCTACGTTGAAATGTTAAGAAATTGAGGGGATATTTCTAAAAATAGGCTTTCGTAATTAGTATATTAAATACATCGTAACAGTAATGTTTGTTCAACCGATATTTCATTACATTTTCTACTAAAACATCGACAACGTTCATATCAATCATGTCGTCGTGAAGCCGTTTCAATTTCGTTTAAATAATATCAGTGACAAAAATTGTGATAGATTTTGCAAATTGAAGAATCAGATTTTTCTTGTAACCGGAGTTACTTGAATAATGTCACAATTTGTTTTTACATAAAACAAGTGAAACAATGTATCAAGTGATCTGCACTTCAAGCATTATAAGTGACGAATCTTTCTCTGTTGTTAATATTATAAGAGATTTCACTTGACTGAGTATAATAACGAGATCATATACTCGTACGTAGATACCGTATCTAATTCACAGCGCGTTCGGATTTCCCTTTCATTTTATCTCTCTGTACTTAGTGTGAAGCTTTCATGCCTGCCTCACACGTCCCTCGCGTCTCAACAATACCACCGCTTTGACATTATAACGTGACTCATTCATCACCTTAAGGTACTTAGGCTCCTTAAGGTACCTTAAGGCAATGTCGTCTTTTAACCACCTTAAAATTGAAACAGACTTAACCACCTATGAAGCAGCTCCTTTTTTGCTACCTTACCTTAAGGCAGGGGTACGCTCGACTGAAAAAGGTGGGTAGGCCCTATTTTGCAACTTTGACCCCTACCCCCTTTAGGTTATGAAAATAAAGTCATTTTTGGAATTTTCAAAATTTCGACTTTCGAAGATATCAGAAAAGCTTCAAATTATTGAATCTTTGACGTTGATATGTCTAGAATAGAAGTGAAACTCGGACTCAGCCATTCTTAAGCATAGCTCACAAACGATTCAATTGAAAGACAGGGCCTACTTAATATGAAAACCTAAATTAGCTGAAATTTCATTGTCCCTCAAATAAAGGTTTATGGGATTAGGATTTACTTTAACTTAAGAATTATTAGTATGGTATGTATCTCCAGAAATATGCAGCGAATAAAAAATCGTTTTCATCAAATCTGTGAAATAATATCAGTGATATCAATAATATCTTTAACAATCAAATTCTGCAAAATCTTTTCCGAGAGCACAATAGTCGATTGAAACAAAATCTACATAACAAACCTTTTCAAATTAATTCTAAAAACTCTCCTGAGCAGCAGACAATCCCTTGATAACAAACTAATTAGTAAACTTTCTCAACAGCAAACAAAACAAAAACAATTCAAAGTTGAAAACGTGACTAATGTTGCACCTGCTCGTATGTACAGTATATAGGCTGTCGTAATCAGACTCAGAGGACGAGATATACATAGTCAATGTCAGAAAACAAAATTTAAACAATAACTAACAACAAGACTTACAAGTTTTGCACATGTGAACGATAAAACATCTCTGAAATATGGGATTTCCTAGGAGCAGATTCTGATAATGAAATCTTCAGTGGCAAAATATTAAAGTACTATACTCATAAACTCTGAAGCAAAAATATTCAATGTTCAAGTGCTCAGCAAAACGCGAGCGATATCCATTTCTATGGATTGCTTCTACACGCAAACACGTAGATTATTGAGAGCAATAACATTTGGACAGTTCATGCATGAAACAACAGAACGCCGAAAAACTGATGTCGGTAAAGAGACTCGAACCACCAACCTCGGAAATTTGGGCGGCCACTCTATGAGGCGAGAACATAGCATGTGGATTACCTGGTTGTTTTAGATATATCGAACTTGCGACAAAATTCAGATTGTGATCAATTTTTGGTTGGATTTGTTTGATCAGCAGTACCTCTACTCAACTTGCTAAATTAATAATCATTTCTACCTTCATACTTTACACTGATCTGGCAAAATATAGAACTGCCCGTGCAAAATATGAAAGTACAAGTAATTGAAAATTTATCATATCACTTCCTTTCTAGATGAGCAGAGATCCAACCAAAAATTTATCACTGCTGCTATTGACTTTATCGGAACATACTTTGTACTGCTTCAGCGTCTATGAATATTATTGATCACTGCACAAACTGCGAAGCGGATGCATTCCAGAAATGCTAAAATCCTTAAGTAGCCGTAGTTTTAATGAACACTTTCTCGACAGAAGTCAAATCTTTCTCCATGACAGCAATACGTTTTCTGGAGAGATTGTCGGTTGCATGGTGGTGTCGCTTCGACCATTCAGCAAGACTAGGAGCTGGATCCCAAAGATGGGAGGGTGGTCCATTGACTCCTATAAAGAGAAGGGACGAAACGTTCTGTATCGTTAGCACAGACCTACTTGAAGTGGAAACCAAGTTCATCTGGGAAAAGCCTCGTTCCGCCTCGGAGGAACTCACGGGGATCATCATGGCCAGTCCATATATCATTGACTTCTGAATTTGCCCAGGCACTTTCATCGGGTTTGACATATATTCGCGGAATGAGGGAATAAGGAACCTCTCGCAAAGGTGTCGGATTGTGTTTTCACCCTCAAGCCAGGGAATGTCATAATCTTCAGGCCAGTTTTCCGGGTAGAGAACATCTATCAACTTCAAGCATGGCTCCTGTGTCTCAATCGAGAGTCGTGCGCTCACGTTGTCGATCAATACCTGAATGAAGCGACCATGACTGAAAGATTGGTACTGGGTTCTCCTGGTAAATTCCTTCAAATCAACACCCATGAAAATTACTTTGCGTTCACCTTCGGCCTCAACACTGAGATTTTCCTGTATTTTGTCAAACGCATATTGTCCGTTAGCCACGCCAGATTGCATGCTCTTCAGGGCAGAGATCGTCCATTTAATGTGCTTGTTCGCCATATTGATGGTCATGGTCCGATTTTGAAGAGTTTCGCTCAATTCAGCAAGTGCTGCTAAGCAATCTTTGACGAGTGCCAGATCTTGGATGAACTCTTTGGTCGTGAGTTTGGAAACTATTCCCGAATACGTGTATCTTTCATTCGATTTCACTATGTCATCCCTCGATAATTCATTGAAATGCTTGACCAGGGCGGCATAGTCACTCCATATCGCGTTGACGGTCCGGTACGATGAGGCAACCCATCTCACATCGAACACTTTGCCAATCTTCTTCAGATGAACATGGAGATTCCTTGCTACATCGTTCAACTGCCGCTGCATCTTCGAGGAATATGAGTAGATATTGTGAAGCTTCGATATCATAGATTGAATGTGAAAAATGCCGTCCACCGCCTTTATTGAGTCAGAGACACTGAGCTCCAGTCTGTGGTTCAAGCAGTGCCATAACGCAATAGATGGAAATTGCTTTTTCAGCTGCGCTCCTACACCGCTTTGCTTTCCTAGCATCACGGAAGGTCCATCAGTGCACAAGGAAATCAAATGAGAGGACAGGTAGGCGTCATCAAAACCATTGGCTTTTAGCGATGTCATCAAGCAGTTCAACACAGTGGATGCATTCTGGGCAGGAAGTTCAACAAGGTCTAGAAACACATTCAGTGGAGGATCCTCCGGGGTTATCTTTGAACGCATGTAAATGATCAGACATGATCGCTTCGATAACGAGGTTGATTCGTCGATGATCAATGAGATTCCATTTTTGCTCCCTCTGATCTTCTCACAGAGTTGGCGACGCATTGTGCTCGAGATCACTTCAATCATTCTTGTAGGCCTACATGTGTCATGAGAATGCAAATTTCGACCCAAATCTACGCCATTGGTCTCTTGAAGATCTATCAATGTTTCGTAGTCTGTATAGGGCCGATTATTTTTGGCAATGTAGTATGCCGTTCTGAGGCATTTTGTAGTGGTCGCTTTGCTTCGATTTTCCATTTGTGCCGACAGAGTTCCGATCTGGTCCAATGTCCCTTCCTGCATAATTTTTTGCACAGCGCAGTGAGCGTTCGAGTCCCTGTGTCTATACACTTTGTTTCTTAAATACTTCTGGCGACTGGCTTTGTCCGCTTTGTCATTTGTGCTGTCGACAGCAGATATTTCGCATGCTGCCATTCTCTCGATACATGGACACCTTGCTTACTGTGTGGTCCCAAGTTCGATGTCTTAAAGTCTCTACAGAAACTGCACCCAAGCTTTCCATTCTTGATAATAAGCCATTCGTTAGCTTGCATGAAGATGAGTTTCTGTTTGGCTGACCAGGTTTCATCGACATCTCCTTTCTCGTCATTTTCTTGTGTTCTTTCAGTCTCTTGAGACGAGGCCATTGATGGCAATGATGGCTCCATATCTGCAGGTAGAGTCGACGTTAGCGAGGATGATAAATCATCACCTGCAGCTTGCTTTCCAAAGAAGTCCAACAAACTTCTTTGACGTTTAGCTGGCTTACCATCCATGCAATTGTGCCTGCAATGAAAAAAGAAAATATGCTATTATCACAAATGCATTAAACTATAGTTTTTATACACGTGTATATATAGGTAGTATTTCATAGAGCCAAAGATCGACTTAATCAAGTAAATCTACAATGAAAATAGTAGTGTGGGCAGCGATCACAGCAACCCATGCAAACAAAAGCACCAACTATGAAATGCCTATAGATGTCCTTTCAACTCGGTCCGGCTATATATTCTATAAACTGCAATATTCAAAAATCATCCTCTATCCATATCAAAATCAGACTCATATGAGCTTTAATGACGTGTGCTTCATTCCTTGATGTAACAAGTGTGAGAGTAAAAAGGTGGAAGAAATCTGACCACCAATATGCATCAGGAATCTGGGAAATTTGTAGGCATATCTGCGCTTTGGCAAGCCTACCCACCGATACCGGCCATCTATAAAACATCTGAAAAATGCTGCATGTGCTGCAGAATTTGTTTCTTACAAGTAATTTGATCTACTTGTACATATGCATGCAGCTTTTACAGCATCAATAAATTATCAAAATGGAATATCGTATAAAAGCTCATTAACAGAATGCGATTGGGAAAATGACTGACCATATTCATCCCACCGGATGAAAAAAGTAAAATGAAACCATTAAACGAATCAATAATCAACCATGAATACTATCATCTTGTTAACTCAGATATAGCTTCTCTGATCTTCCCTTGATCTCAACACAATCATATCAAATGAAAAAGATGCGTTGCACATTTTGCAACAACAATGTTTTCAAGGGGGTCTAAAAAGCATTGTTTCTTGCAAAATGAAAATGTCAGATTGTTTTACTTCTAAGATGATACGGACGCATTGTTTTTTTATTCAACTGAAACAAATAAGTTCTTCAAATAGTGATAATTCCTCAGATAGCAGTCCTTGGTGCTTATTCCAAGTTAGGTGACCCAATTCACCCCAACTGACCAGGTGCGCCATAGGGAGGGCTTAGGCTTTCCCACTTTTCAAGAAGCACGCAACAATACTTTTATATTTTTAGAAGCATTGTGGCTAAAGCCTTCCCATTTTATAAATACTATACCGGTATCAGACCCTACCACTGCAAAAATGTTTAAATGGAGTGAAGGAAGTAGGCCTATCCCGTGTTATAATGTACCCAAACAATTGAAAAGGAAGCCTCTAGTTTTAGGCGTTCCTAACTTACAAAATTGGTTTTACTTGAAGTAAACGAAGAAGGTTTTCATACACGCCTATCTCACAAAAAAGACCAGAGGAGGGCAAGGGCCGGGCTAAGCTTTCACATTTTATACAGAATGAAGCCATGAAGGAAATGGCCTTATTATTCTAAGATTCATGCCTCAAAGCAAATCTTATCAGGTTGATCATTAGGGCCATGCCTTTTCAACTTCACTAAAGCACTTTTATTTTTATAGGCCTCGGCGTATTGAATGAAGGAAATAAGCCTATTGCAGTTATCGCACATTAAAACAAATTTGACGGAGGAGAGCTTAATTGCCGCAAGCTGTTGTTACTTTTACCGGTCATTAAGCATTTCAAAATCGTGATTGATGTGTCAAATAAAGCAAAAATTGCATTTATCAGAAGAAATTCCAAATATCACACGATGCCACTACCTTGAAGTGCTCTGGGTTACCTTCACTGATCGGCTGAAAATGGACCAACATATACGAAATCAGCTTAAGAAATCGAATGGCAGTCTATGCCTTATCAAAATTATTGAAAGCCATGGAGCAAGCCCCGAAACTCTACATCAAGTCTACACTGCTCTCATATTGAATCGCCTTCTGTATGCGGCACACAGCTGGTGGGGGTTCGTAAGTACAACAGAAAGGAAAAGAATTGCCAATTATGTGGGAAGCTCGCTTCAAATACTGCCAGGCTACCAGCAAATTGATGTGCGAGGTTCAGTCGAAATATGTGACAAGCGGCTGTTTAAGAAAACCAGGACCAATAGATTCCACGTCCTACACAAGTTTTTGCCTTCGACCACCATCCATAACCGAAACCTTAGACAACAGAGTCATAGCTTCCAACGCAGTGCATTCAACATCAATACCGGCCGGAATTTCATAACTCGAATGCTGCACGCTGATTTCTTCCCATAATATTGACACCATATCGTTTTTCTTCTTCTCCCGCTCGTGATCTACCTCCTTCCTTCCCATTGTGACTTGTAACTTCACTGTTCCTTACTGTTAATCGTTATGCGCATGTCATTTCGAAATAGAGCCTTTTATTATTATTATTATTATTATTTACGAGGGAACATCATCTAATACTCTTTAATAATGGACTTCGTCTTTTATTAACTACTTGTATTGACATGACAACGGCCCAGCAATGACGAAGATGTATAAGAAACTAATTATCAAATTATCAACATCGACACGGACAATCAATACATCAATAACGTTAAAAACTCAACATCAACAACAAAAACCACGTGAAATATCATATGATTGAACAGAAACTTTTTTTGAATTGATTAATATAGATCCAAGCACAAAAAATCCGATCATTTCTTCATTTGAGGTGGTTGTTAACTATCAAAAACAAATGATAATACATGAATGAAATAACTGTGTAATTATTATGATTGGTGGGAATGTTTATCGACTACAAATATTTTTAGCACAAGATAACACAAACATCGACACGCTATTCGCTGGTGAGATTCAGCAAATTAATATGTTCAAGGTCATGTCGTCATTACCTTTTACTTTTGTAAGTAATATGTAAAGGTACTCACCAATTTTCTGTTGGATATCCAAAATTTGAAGAGCGAAGAAATACGGATGACAAGCGTGTAGCAACTTCATATTTTAGTGAAATATTCACTACAGATTTCACCATCTTTATCAATAAATCATTCAAAATTGGAGAGCTTACCCGAGCCCCCCCCGGAACTGGGCCATGAAGAAAGTGGGTAGGCTCGCCCCCCAGGCACCCCCCGAGCGTACCCCTGCCTTAAGGCACTTAAGGTAGTGCACCTTAAATTGAAATAGGCCCCTGATGTATGAATGGCGACATGACAGCGCTAGATAGCACACTAGACATGACAGCACAGGTATAAATAGAGTTGAATTCCGACCGTCTGCAGCATTATGATTCTCACCATTTATAGTTTCATTATTCATTATAAACAGCTACTTTCATTGACACTAGAATCCATTCTGATAGGTAACAATTTAGACAAGTGTTTAACACATCCACGTGGCCTCATTTAAAAATGGCTATTAACTAAATTTGTTAAGTTAACAAACTCGAAATTTGAGCCAAGAAGTAGAATGAACCTTCAGCTTTTTGTATGAAGACTGAAATCACGATTCAGTTCATGAAATTCGTTTGGTAGTCAGCTTAATTTCCTTTTGAGGTAGCCTATATGTTTTAACTCTTTCCGTGCCGAATTTTATTTTGCTAATCTGCTAATCTGTGCGTATTTATTTTTCTATTCTTCCATTAATTTAAAAGCAGAAAACGAGTGTTTATATATAACAACGATAAATTTGCTATTACAAAACGGAGCGAAATACAAAATATCGTCATAATCAATAGGTATTCAGGGGAATTTCACACATGTATGGTACTTAGTGAAGCATTGGCCAGGATGAAGGGCCGGCTTGTCGGTCGCTTTCCAGTCTTTCAATCTTGATCGCGGAGGAAGCTCTACGTTACTGATCTTTTCGTCGGCGTATCGATTCACTTCGTCAACAATCTATTGAATGATTTCATCCGTGAAAAGCAGATAGAAATAATCAATAGCTCTATCACAATTCTCAACATACCTAGGTCCGCTCGAGTCCTCTGAGATATAACGTAAAAGCCTTGGACCTCTTTCCTGAAGTTTTACGTCTGTCCAATCGTCCGTTGAAGCAAGATCACGAGAAGAAGCGGCAGATGCAGTTCTAACCGATGGCAAATGCATTGTCTGAGTCTTCACCAGATGAAGCTCCATCATTATTATGTAGAGTTGTCGATGTCAGAGTCGTCGAGGTCTGAGTCGTCGATTTCAGATTCATCTGAATCTGATTCAGTCTGAGCTGCTAATATCAACTCCATTGCCGCCTGTGAGGTTAGACGACGAGGCATGTCTATGAATAATAACAATCACCTGATGATGTCCCTCTAGGCTGCACTCGAAGCTCACAATCGATTCTTATTTGCCCATCATTGTTTGGCAATGACCTTGAAGACGTTCAATGAAAATAACATCATACAGCATGTATCGATGTGCGTCATACACGTGCAGCACTCACAGTCATCTCCTTTGATCGATGCAAAAGCAAGCAGTGTCTCAGCGATCGGTTGTATAAGAAAAAAGAACAAATTGACATTAAAACCCAGGAAGGCCCATTTTTTTTCTATATTTTTCCATCCAGTGTTACATTTTCTTTATCTATGTGATGCTAATATGTAACACTGAAAGAGTTAGGTTTATAAGCCATTTGGTTTTTGCTGTAGAGACATGGACTTTAATGTCCATCTGGGCTTTTGTGTGTACAATATTATGATCATATTACCCGGAAGACCTAGATAGACTTTGACTTGTGTGTATAATAGTTAAATAAGTAAGTTGATTCCAACGAATTCTTTTGAAAAGGATTTAAACATACAATCTAGATGGGATGAAAATGAAATATTCAAATTTATTCAAATATGAAACCGACGTTGAAAGAACACATCAAAAAAATGTCTTCTCTTACAGAAAAGAGTCCAAAAAATTACACATTCTTGTGAAAGCTGCTGAAGCAGTCAACGCAGAGGAAGATCGTGCACTTATCACACTTCGTCGTTACCTTGGATTTGCATTTGCGACACAGACCCTTCGCCCTGTCGGCTGTGCGAATAATCAGGTGACCAATGCCGTCCAGTCGTTGATTCTGATTATCGGTTCTTAGATACGAGCGTCTTGCGTTCCTCTGGCTTGCCGCCCTCGTGAGAATAGCGATGACGATCTGCCGTCGAAAATCGACCTGTGTGAGCCTTCCTCCACTGCTTCGGTGAAGTCGCCATGCGTTTTGTATGCTCGCATCGAGGAGCCAAGTGAATATACTCCATTTTTTCTCTCCAGTGGCAACACGACAATGGTTGATATGCTGGTCCATTAGATCTGTTCCTCCCATGCATTCATTGTAGCGTCGTACGACATGTGACCGGAGGACTTCGATTGGTTTCTTCTGTGCTCGGGAATACCCACCTTCGATGTAGGATGGGATCCGAGTACGGTTGATGCCAAGGTGACTGCAGAGTTGTCTTTCCACCAAGTGAGTAGGAGTTGCCCGTCAATGGAGGTCATCGACTCGTGAACTCCTCGATCTTTGTTTTCGAACTGGTCAATTCCTGTTAAAGGTGAGCATCCCGAGATACGGTCTTGCCGGATGGTTCCCGTGTATTCGTATCCTCGCTTGACAAGTTCTCGCATCAGTGACGTACTTGTGAAGTAATTGTCCCCAAAGATGTGGAAGGGAGGTTTCGGTACTCGTCTGGCAAGTGCTCCAAAAGGTCAAGAACTGTTGCGCCGCTCTTGCCACAGATAGCCACATTTTCAGCCCAACTGCTGCTGATGCCTTCGCCTTGGTAGAGTTCGAAGCAAATCAAGTAGCCGTCTGGAGTGTTGAGGCACCAGACCTTAAAACCGAATCGAATCGGTTTGTTTCGTATGGCCTGTTTTAGACCATGGCGCCCGAAGTACTTTATCATGGCCTCGTCGTGGGACAAAACTTGATCTGGAATGAAGGCTGCGATGAATTGTTTTCGGAGATGAGAGATGAGTGGTCGCACTTTCCAGTATCGGTCTCTTGTCCTCAATGCCGTTGAAATGGAGCATCCTCTTGATGGCCTTGAAACGCTCACGAGTCATGGCTCGACTGACCAGCCCATTGTGGGTGTCCTCAGATTCCTGCCAGTACATTCTTAGGTTCGTCAAGGTGCAGTAGCCGGACAGCAGCAAAATACCAAGGAAGGAATAGAGTTCATCGTTTGTGACGAGTTCATCGTGCATGCCATTTTGAGCAGCGTATTCTTTTGACTCTTTTGTAATCAATTCCAGGACTTCTTCGTTCCAGAAACGATAGAAAAGATCCTCTGGAGACTTGCCGCTGACAGACTGATAGTTCGGTTCAGGAAAGAGGCGCTGGGCCTTGCTTTGGGTATGACTCTGCTTCTTCCATTGCTCAGTAGGCTTCTTGGCTGTTCTGCTGCGACTTGGAAGATCGGTGTTAATTTCATCGTCTTCATCTTGTGAGGGTTCGTCGTCCTCTCCAGTTTGTCTGCGAAGTTCAGCTGGCGCTTGCAGCACACCAGCAGACAGCTTGTCTGGTTCCTTTGTGTTGTCATCTTCGTCAGAGTCGTCGTATCCGTCTGACACATTGCCATCGGGAGGTTGCAGGATGACGTCAACTTCTTCTGGGCTGTTAGGGTCCTCAAGAATTATGTCTAGGACGTCATTGACTGTCAGTCTTTTTCTTCTTGACATCTTGCAAATTGTGCGCGTGTGAAAATTGTGCTGAATCTGTCACCACGCCGTCTAATTTATCAACTGCGAAGAACACTAGTCAGCCTAGGCGCCAATTACCCCGGTCGCGCATTCAGATGCGCGCACGTGTCAAGTGATTCCAAGGTCACGCACGCCATTGTCACGAATGCAAAGACATTGAGAGATCGCATTTACTTCATCGATGTCTTTGCACCAATGATAATGAGATTGAATATCTATGACGTTTCTTTGATCGGCACATGCCGAAGAAACGCAAGCACAAAGATTTCATTTGTTGCAAATTTATTTATGACAGTAGATAGGAGAAGTGCAGTTTACCTATCTACCTGTAAGTGCTTTACCTATTAAGACATGCAGAGAATTTGAAACAATATTGACATTTGCAAGAGAGAATTAGAAATGTAATGTGAAAATTAGATAAATTTGTACACGTGAAGGCCCAGATGGACATAAATGTCCCTAATTAAATAAATTGCTAATTACTATGTGTATAAAAAAGAGAATATTGTGAACTCAACACTGTATGAAAGGTAATATATTCGGCTACAGTTCGTGCCACATTAGTGATTTTGCGACTCAAAATGTAGTAGTGGTCCAATTTTGATTACATGACCTTTTTCCGAAATGTCACACAGTGTAGTGCACTTAACTTTGACCCCTCCTCATCAAATATTGATTAACAGAGAGAAGTAAGGAACGCTAGTTTTGAAACCACTGACTCTCCCGAAAATACATCGAGGTATTGGTTTCTTTCCATCAGTTGTAATTGTGTAAAAAAAAACATCATTCAAGGTTTAGCAGTCATGTGGACATAGATATCCATCCGGGCTTTCCCGGGTTAAGAAAAATATTGAAAATTGCAGGGTGGATATATCCGCCTACGGCGCAATCTATCGAATTTCGCTGCGCGGATATATCCGCCCACGGCATGGAAAGAGTTAAGATTCTCACCAGAAATTTTTCATTCTATTTGATATCTAGTAAGTTTCATACTACTTATCATTGAAATCTCAAATATCGATTAGATGGTATGAAAACACGGGAATAATGTGCAAGAGATACATTCTAAAAATGGATCAAAAGCATTTTAGACCTTAGAAACATGATCTACTCAAAAAGCAGAATCTTTTGATATAAAATTTTTGAGGATATGCTGACATTTTTTTAGCTGAAACCAGGGATGCGGAGTCGGAGTCGGAGTCCTATCAAATGATAGGACTCCGGCCTCCGGGCTATAAGTAGACCCGAAATACAATACAAGAATTAATGATATGAAAAATACCAGTTTTCTCTCCCGAGTAATTTTAATGGCACTAAATAACTACGAATAAAAAATATGAACACACATGACGTTTCGGGTCCAGACCCTTTCTCAAGGCAAGGCAGCATTAGAATGATCTTCATCATTTTGAAAAAATAATAATACAAGCAAATTATTTCTCCTCGTGCATAGCTGTCACTGTCTTGATATCAACTTTCTCCGTCAAACAAAAGTACAGAGACAGCAGTGCATGCAAAGCTTGCAATAGTTGAGGAAATGAACCGTGATAGTGAAAAAAGGATTGTCTTTTCACTCTGTAATTTAATAGAGAAGACAAGCCTTCCTAGCCTCGATCACACCTATAGCGCCAAAGGTCACATCAGAGACAAAAATGAAATATTAGTTTGTTTGAGAATATTATCTCTTACCCTCACGTTAATCGTGTGTGATGGGTCCTCTAAAGCGGATACTAAAATCGAAAGTGCACTCGTTTTTTTTAGAAGGATGGGGATTTTCCTGCCTAGTAGAGACTGGAGAAAAACCGTGTGAAGCACACATCAAGAAGATGGGAGGAGCCGAGTCGCATGCATCTAACTGAAAGCGACATTTCATGAACTTTCATCGAAAATGATTGATAATTGATACAGTAATGATCCCTAAAAATGCGTTCAGGTAAGCCTATGATGATCTATGATGTAGGTTAACAGTTAATTTTTCAAAAAACTAGGCTTTATATATTGGCCACACGGAGTCGGAGTCGGACTCCTATCAAAATGATTGGACTCCGCATCCCTGGCTGAAACTCCACCTACTATATAGGCTACTTTCTCAATAATGCAAATTTTATAATTGAATTTCATTGAGAAAGTATTGATGTTTCGCAAGAATGAGTTCAATCTGATAGTATATTAATGAATGACAGGGTGCAATTATAGGGAGTGTTTGCATGTTCGACGACTTCTTATTGCAAGTGACTTGTTTTCATGTAAACTTAGAGCTTTACTGATTTGATGTCGTGCTCGACCTCGGGGATTACCCTCTCTGAATTATATATAGGGTTGATGAAAAGGTTTTGACCGAGTTTTGATGATTCTGGCTGTTTTGTTTTTCAAACTATAAATTACAAATTCCATGAAATGCCTGCATGGACGCAATCTTAAATTCTTCGTATTAATCTGATACGATTACTGTTTCACTTTATCAGCGCCGTAGCTTGAAATTATCAAGTTTGCGTCTGATAGCTTTGACTACTAAGTAGGCTGACAAAACTCACATGGTTCTTCTTAGTTATGTGATCTATGAACAATGATGCCAGACTAAGGTAACATTCAGTCCTTGACCTAAGGTCCTTCTTAGTATTCAGTGTATGATTGGAAATTTTAAAACAATAAACCATTGTTTCGAATTAAAAAAGACCGCCATTTCTACTGGAAAGCTTTTACACTGCTATCAAGGAGATGGCAGAGGTGTATCAATACTGTTGATAATTATTTCGATCGAATAGCAAAAGAAAGAAAGTGTATATTTTTCCATCAATAAAAATCGATCAATATCAAAGCAATTTCACGAAATACTGCGGTTATTAAAACTGAATAATATCTCTTTAAAATACAAAACATATCATCCGTTCATGAACTTAGTAGCGCAAGGGAAAAAGGTTCGCGAATAAAGACACGTTCTTGAAAAAGGAACACAAAGCTTCCTTGTAAAATATAACCTTTGAGGAACCAAGTGATGTAAAATATGCGATTCATTTTCTTCAATTTGTTTAAAAAGTCTCATGGATGTCAGCTTTCTTCTTTCCTCTAATGAGTCGTCACTGCAATTGCATAATCTGTCAGAGCTATGCTCAATGTTATACTGTATATTACACGATGAGCGCGATTCTCGATTCTCTGTAGCACATGTTTCTCTATTTTAGTCAAACCAACAGAAACAGGAGACGCAAATTCAAACACTGATCGTATAAACATGACATAAACCTTATGAAGCTATGTGTAGAAGAGATAATTTTACTTTTTTAATTGGAATTGAATTGATCGCTTTTCTCTGTTCAAGTGATGGTCTCTGTCCTGCAAGTATCAATGGAAAACATTAATATCCTAGATAGAACAATTTGTTGCTTAAATTTGATCAATATTGAACTAGAGAGCTGAAGAACTGGAAAAGTAATTGCATCGATTAACATGAGGAATTTAGGATTGCATTTATGTAGGTAATAATATTATATATTATATATTATTATATATTATATTATATATGTTATATATATTGACATATTATGTCAATATAACATGAGAAATATAATTAAATTTCTATCGATCAAAACTTTTTCATCAACCATAAACTCATATGTTCCTTTCTCGACTTAATAAGAAATTAGGAATAACGAGTTTGATTAATTGTTTGGACAGTGACAGTCAATTACTTCAAATGCAAAAGTTTCTAATAATGAACAACCGATAATTTGACATTTTTAGCTTTACTGATTTTTTACATGTCGGGGCCAAGTGAGGGCCTGATACTGCAATTCACTACGAGTTTGATACACATGCGGTGAGTGTCGCGCACCTGCCAAGAATTACAGAAATATTGGTCGAGTAAGGACCAAATTGGCGTAAGGGCAACGTCGTCCACCCATCTTGCCTTTCCTGGGGTACAGTATCAGCATCAGTCTTCTCGTCATAATTACTGGAATACCATACCAATCCAAGTCTTAAGGCAGACCCAGAGTCTTAATGGCCTATCTAATCCAAGGATCTGAACTGAATAGGGCTGTAAGCATTTGGTGCATTTTAAAAACTGCAGCCATGTTCATAACGCACTATAAAATTACAGGGTCTGTAGAAACGACTAATGGATAAGCATGAACACGAACAACTGAGTACTTGAATGATGACCTTTTCGACAGTAATACACTAAGAAGAAGGCATGTGATGACAAGGCGTCCACGAACCCCAATGATCTCTGCAGAAACCCATGTAAGTTCACCGGACTATGGACTCGACCCTGGTCGTCCACCGGTAAACAATGATTGTGATTCTATTTATTATGAGGCAAATCGTGTATAATATTGAAATATGATTTCATCTTTCTTGTTTCCTAGACTGTACTTTCCTTAACTAGACTACTGTTTTATTATCACTAGTACTAAGAAGTAAATTGATTTAATAATTTATGTTTTGAATTACGATGGAGCTATGCGGATGTTGTCTTCGATTTGATTCTTCCTCTGATGGAAAGACAATTCCTCCTAATCTTAGGTTAATTCCATGTTGCTGCGCAGGAATGATGCTCTCTTTCACTGACTGACAAGGCAGGATATTTTTCTTGTCATTGTTGAGCGAACTAAGGAAGAGAAAGCGCTTTTATTTGCAATTTATCAATTAAGATAATATATGAATAAATAAATCTTTTCATTCGCAAGTTCAACCTTAATCAGTCACCAGATAATTGTCACGCGATTTGAATGAATTCCTAGAATCATGCGATTATTCAACCGATTGCATTTCATGGAAACTCTCGAGTCATTTTCTACCGTACGAGGAGCTGTTTGCGTGCTCACTAGTTCAACTTGGTGCGTGCAGATGTAATTCAAGCGGATCGTTGTGAGTTGGTGCATTAGAGAAATAGCATCTATCATCCCGCGAACGCTCCACCTACGTTCACGTTGCCATCTTATTATGCCAGCGTGCTATTCTCTCGCGATCCTTCGCTTCAATGACGAGATCTGTTAGAATACGCTTGAGTGGTTCACCGAATTGCATCACATTTCCAAGTCATCCAGAAAGTTCTTTATGTTAGGAGTCTCATTCCTAGAGAAGTACTCTCACGCCTATCTCCACCCAGGTTTCCAAATTTGCGCATGACCTGTGAAACCTAATATATGGCCACAAAAATTTAACTCTCGAGAGACCTGAGCTTTTTCACAGGGACCCCTTTTACAAAATCTTAGTTTACCTGCTTGATTAGATATCAAAACATTACGGAAGTTGATTTTAAGTAAAACAATGATGTCTGCGTGTAGCAGATCAATATAACTAATCCTTTGAGTGTCTTTCAGTCTTCTCAATAAACTCATGCGAAAATGTGGTGTTTTTGTAGGTCAACGACATTTAGCACAACATCAATTGTTACAATGTTCCCTCACTAGGTGAAATGCGGTCAATTACTATATGCGTAATTAGGCTTACACATGACCCTAAACATCTGTAGTTGCCGCGCGACATTGCTGCAACATATGACGGCAGTCCTGTTATATAGACTTTGCGTCTCATGTGTCTGCATGTATCAGAGGCTAAACAATGTGATAGGACCTCAATTTCATGCTCAGGGATGACAAAACATGATAAGCGGCTCATCCGTGGTTCAAGCGGCAACGCGAACAACCGTAGCCGACGCGTAAACTATAACCGCTGGCCCGGGCGCATATTCATTAACATTCCCCATGTTTTGACAGCATCAGATCTCGTGATTGCTGACTCTTAGTGCAGTGCGTATGTACGCGAGTAGAAGTATAAGCTGTCCTTGACCACGGGGGTGCTCCGGAAATGCGTATGAATTACGCGTGGCAATGTCACCTATAGTGCTGTTACCATAAAACATCATATTTTAATGAAATTGATTAATTCTATGCAGCACAACCCTTACATTTGTCCCATGTTTCACATTTATCCATCCTTACCGGAAATAGACCTGCACAGAGCCATAATTGCTGCACTTTTGGACCCTCAAAACAGCTGTGGACTCATCAATTACTGCTATGAAAACTTGGCTAACAGTCGATTTTTAGTGTTGAACCAGTAATGAAAGCTTTCCTTTTGAACATTTAGTCCGGCAGCTAGAGCGAGTTTCTGCAGGGAACGAGGCCAAAAGTGAGACTTTCACAGAATGATGTACACCCTATGCCTATTACCAATTCGTGCGTCTGCCGAGTTCTAGTGAGTTCCCCTTCTTGTCAGACAGGACCAAAGAAAAACACATGTAAATCCAATGGGACGCAGTTTGCAGTTTTTGGATAAAATGAAATTTCGTATGTTTTCTCTGATTAAGTGATAAGTACTAAGCCCACAGTCATAATTTTTGACATGAAATGTCTTCAGGTCATTTCCTTTCATTTTTTATGCACCCCTGTCTATAAAGCTAAACGCACTTAGATTTGGCGAGCCTCTTTATGTCAGCAAACACAAAAGTTTGAGCAACTTTATCCACATTCAACCACATTCTCGAATACATTGCCGATCAGAAGCTTGATAATATCACATGCACATCATAGGACACGATCTGAAGACATTCCATGCAAAATATTATGACTGTGGGCTTAGTACTTATCGCTTAATCAGAAAAAACATACAAAATTTCATTTTAGCCAAAAACTGCAATCTGCGTCCCATTGGATTTACATGTTTTTTTCTTTGATCTTGTCTGACAAGAAGAGGAACTCACTAGAACTCGGCAGACGCACGAATTCGTAGAAGGCATAGGGTGTACATCATTCTGTGAAAGTCTCACTTTCGGCCTCGTTCCCTGCAGAAACTCGCTCTGGCTGCCGGACTAATTGATTTATGCTGAGTTGTAATCATGTGCGAAATCAAAATATTCACATTTTGCGATCTTCTAGCACATTGTATGTGCACGAGCATGATATTAACAATGAATAATGAATTTCACTCTTTGTGGACCATCGTGGACATGTCCAAAATCATTTTTCATGTACGTACATGCATGCACTAGTAAAAAAAATTGTGATGGGGATTTCTACACCCTCTGGGATTTGATCCCCGAGAAAAAACTTATCAACTTTACCATATATTTGGTATTTACTTGGAAAATTTATAAGATTTGAATAGTTTAACAAACGTTTTGGAAATTTAACAAATTTAGGAAATGTGTAACAATTGCCTAACAAATATTTGCTACATTTTGTATGTAAGTCGATATTAACGAATTTTGCGAAATTTAGAAAACGTTTATCAAATGCCTAGGTAATATTTGTTTGGTTATCCAAACAAATGATTTTTTGCATTTACTAAGTTTGATGAAAGAAAAATCTTGCAATAGGCAGGATCCGCTTATGAGTAACTGTCGTAAAAGGCGGTTTTAATTGCATGGTGATTTCAATGTGCGGTAACTTCACCCGTACAATTTTTTGAACTCATGCATATCACAAGGATGATCATCAGCTCTCATAAACTCTGATTACAATCATCTCTCAATAAAATAGAAATGCAACGTCACAGGAAATACCCAATAATAAAGTCTGTACTATATCACAGTTTTGCGTCGTTGATAACTGGCTGATTTTTTTGCCATCAAACTTAATTAAATGATTGAATAATGGAATAATTGTCAGGAAACTGTTGATATTTTTCTATGATGGCACCAACAATTTCTTTCAAATCTTAAAGAGAGTGCATCATGTGATTTCCATGGATATCGACATATGAAACATGTGGGCCTGAAATGTGCATGTCTACTAATATTTCGAGTATTTTATATATGCCCATTTATATTTGATGAAATGCTGTGTATAAAATAAATATTCAGGTGACTTCATCACTACTCTCTCTCTTTCTCACTCACTCACTAGTTCCCCTTTTCGTCTTCTTCTACTCATTTTTCATCATCTTTCACATTTACTGCATGTACACTGTAGCTACAATAGCAACAACATCAGTCATATATTTTCATTATTAAGGGAGCCTAAGCAGTTCTATCGGCACACATTTTGCTTCTCAAATTAAAGCATTTATTGAAGTTTCTAAGTTCCATACCGTGCCCATCAGCAAGTCGACTTTGATCAGTTTGCTCGTGTGTTCGCTAAATTACTTAGCTAGTAATTTGCAAAACTTATGATATCAAATCAGTATGCAACTGAACCAAACAATTACATAAGCATCTCGCTCAGTCTGCGTAATCATATCTCGCTTCTATAACTTTCCGTCACTATATTAAGGAAATTCGCCACGCGCACGCAGCTGAGGAAGTTCGTTCACATTGTTGGCAGCCTGGTCGTGGCCGCATTCGGGAGCCATGAGCGGTCGATAATATTCTCTAGCTGCGCTGTGACTCAGCGTCCCTGCTTAATAATTATTATCCGCCCATCACGTGGAACAGAAAGCTGCGCAAGGCGCAGTAGCTTGTGCACTCTTCGCTCTCGTGTCGAACGCGTGTTTACGTTAACTGCCTAATATTACAAAAGTCAGCGCATCAAGAGGATATTTCTACTTACACACCTTTATTTATTCATCGTCGGTTTGTGATCGTCTACGTTTTTTCATCATCTTGCTTAGCTATCATGCACAAAATGGAGCACAACTCGAAAATGAACACTCGCATGTTGTCAGTGAGTTCTTCCAGTCAATGAAGCCATCAAGTTCCTTTGATTTTTGCATCAGAATTAAAATGCACCTCTTGGATCAAACTACAGAAAAATGGTAAGCTTCTAAATGTTTCTGAATTTATTTTGTCAACTTAGTTTCAGCATTTAACTGCAAGTCTAGGTACATGTATTTGGAAATCCCGAAAACAAAATCAAAGGAGAGATTTGGTCATGGATTTGGGTTTATTGACCATGAACACGTAGAGACATTTCTATTATTGACTACTGCTATATCTGCTCTTAATTTTACAAATACTAAAGAGCTACTAGCGTCACACTTAATTTACTGATAACAAAATGTCTCAATTCCTCTTAGTTCCTCATAGCAGACATATCACATTTTAGGAGTCCTACCAATACTTTGAATTCATTTGTGTAATCGAAAACCCAAGTAAAGCGATGTGTTTCTTGATAGCTATAATATTTATTTATATATAAATATTATAGCTATCAAGAAACACATCGTTTTACTTGGGTTTTCCATCACACAAATGATGTCACATGCCCAAGGCTTATTCACTTTGAATTTAATATGAGAATGTGCATGTATATCAGTTTTCACGACGACGTTTCTCGTTGAAAAATCGATCAAAAGTTGATTGTGTCGTCAAAAGAATCATAATCAAATTGGAATATGTTGAAATGGTAATATATTGTTTTCAAATTCGTAATTTCTGATTGCTTACATTGAAAATAGCACAAACATCTGGTTATGTTGAGACAAAATAGTTGCATGCTAAAAACCTTAGAAACTATGAGCACGAAAGAACTTAATTAACGCATTAAAACCATTTTAATTTAGCACTTCAATATTTAGATATGTAGTATACTTGTGCAATAGTATCAATATTTGGATGACAAATAATTGAAAAAATTTTTGAAACAGTCAAACATGCTATAAGTCATAAAGTTGTATTTCAGGATTGCAAAAATTTTAGATGGAGAATGTTTTTATCAATGCGGACAAACTATTGAGCTATTCGATATCTGCTTAAGTTATGCAATTTAATCTATTTTCTGAAAGATGGATCCATCAAGAAAGCTTGTTTAAATAGGTCACTATTTCCATTTTATATATGTTGAATTGAAAACCTGTAGCTACCGCCTATGATATTCAATTAATTTTTTCAGAATTGCCACATTTTAGAAAATGGTATCAATTTGACATTTCGAGTAGTTTAAGAAAAATTATCAAGCACACAAGAGGCATAGATGCTACACGACGGACTGCACGTTGTTGGCTACATACACACTGTAATAAAGATCAGTCATGCGTTGCAGTCCAACAATAGGTTTAGTTTTGCAAAATCAATAATTTTTCATGCTTTACGATAAATATAAAACAATCAAAGTACAAACTCATTGCTACTCTTTTATTCAATTTGTGTTTACTTATTACAAATTATGCTTCGCACTTTTCAATATCATCGTAGGCCTAGCTATTATGGTCACATGTTAGTTGTAGGCCCACCATGAATTACCTGTAGAGATGCTGTCATATAAGCGGTAGACAAGATGACATTACGTGTGTATGTGTTTGCAGATTGTGATTTTAAACAAATTGTTTAAAATAAAATAAAATATCAAAATAAAATTACATGTGCGGTATTAAATACTATAATAAAAATTCAAGCATTCCTGAATATCCTCATCGCATGAACGGTTGACAAGCAGTCGGTAATAGGCTACATCTCGGTAAGGCTCTGTTTTAATTTGCAGATTGCATTTTTTGTAAAAACAGTTACCGGTACTTGAATATCAAAATAAAATTATTGATAAATACTAAGAGAATTGATTAAAAAAAATAATTGATAAATTGTTAATGATCACAATTCAACCACTCTTGAATATCTTCATTTGCTATCAAAATTCCTAAGAATATCGCTTCCCACATTGTCAGAGATGAAATAATCCAAAAGCAGTTTTCTTAATAGTCTTTACTGTAACACCTAAAATTACTATAAATGATTTATCTTCTGAACTTTGAGTAGGCCTACCCATAGAATGTTAATTAAGATCCGTTAAGTTTGATAATTCTGCTCTGCACATCAGCACAAGATTTGTCTTCTTTTTTACAGGTGTTGATTGCTGAGGCTGTGTATCTGTCCATCGATGACTCAATAACTGACCTACATTCGGCTGCTTTTCCGTCTTGTCTTGTGAGCTAATTAACCCCGAAAACTACTGGAATTATTTTTTATCCATAAATCTCTCATACTCGCAACGTCCCAGCAATCGTCAGATTTGGACAACCGTGCTGTGGTCCAACCGCGAAGATGTTTTTTTCAGTGACCTCGTATCATCGCTTCAAACTTCATTTGGTAGTGACTTTTTCTCCGTTGAACTGTAAATTTTTCGTGCTTTCACCTCTATTCTTAAAAATGTAACTGATAACGGCGCGACGGTGTTTGACTCGAAATGACAGTGTTTCAGATGAAGTGAAATGCGTATTCGGGCTGTGGGCATGCTTTCTGGTTGGAAGGATTTTCAAATGAAGAATGATCAAATCCGGATAGAGAAATTTCCTTTATGTTGATAAAAGTGATATTCATAAAAATTATTTGTATCGGATCGTTCGATGTGTGCTACTATATAAAACTCTGTTCATTTTCCAAATACGTATGAAAAATTGTATTTTTGAAGGATATCCATTCCTTCTGCTGTTTACTTTGGGGAGCAGGGCTCAGTTTTTGTAATCTCTATGAATGTTATCGTACAAAGCATAATTTTAGCAAGATCAGTCATTTTATTCTAGTCATGCAGTTTTATATGCCGTACGGATTTTGAACGATTTTGAGCATGAATAATTCGAGCAGAGCGTTTTACTAGCTATCTTTTTGCCGAATTATGCTTGTTTTGGTTTTCTATTTGATAAATATAAAACATTTCATACAAGAAGATATTTTTCATGAATTCAAATTTGCAAATGTTTCGTAATCGCCTATGAAGTAGGATAAATTTGCTTATTATTTACTAAACATATTATAAAAGCTAGAAATAATTTGCTAAATGTTTTGTAAAAGTTTGGAAAATTTACAAAATATTTACTAAACATTTCGTAAAAGTTCAGAAAATTTGCCAAATATTTTGTGGAAGTTTGGAAAGTTTGCTAAATATTTGGTAAAAGTTTAGGAAATGTACTAGGTTTGATAAATATTTTTTAAATATTTCTTAAATGTTTAGGACTTTAATGACAATTACTTGGTAAGTATTTGTTAAACTGACAACGGTAATTTTACTCGGGGAGGCAGTCCGGTGGACCCTCTTGGCTTATCTACCATGCTTGTACTGATTCAATTGAAATGAAATAACATATGCAGATTCACTGTCAAAAATGATGATTCTGCACGGGCATGAGTGGTTGATATATCCTCAGCACAATGAAAAGAAAGATATGCGGATCTGCCCCCCTCAGGTCACCGAGGGTAAAGTACTTCTGAATGAGTATATATTATCTTTATGCTAGTACATCGAAAACTTTAATACTTTTTCATAATTGCTTAAAAATAGATGGCGCTTGTATGCAAATATACATTATCTTTGCTTGTATGAAGTGTAGTGCGATCTCTGCTTAAAGGATGTGGTTAGACTGATGTAAAACAAATTTCTACGTGGACCGGGTCACCTGCGGGCCTAAAAACCCATTTCCATTTATTTGAAGCTGTGGAAGTCAATAGATCAGCTCACCAAATGTCTCGAAATGCAAGTCACATGGTGATGAGGACAACACCACTTGAGTTTCTACGTGACACATTCCATGTCAAAAATTATGACTCTGGGCTTAGTACTTATCGCTTAATCAGAAAAAACATACAAAATTTCATTTTAGCCAAAAACTGCAATCTGCGTCCCATTGGATTTACATGTTTTTTTCTTTGATCTTGTCTGACAAGAAGAGGAACTCACTAGAACTCGGCAGACGCGCGAATTCGTAGAAGGCATAGGGCGTACATCATTTTATAAAAGTCTCACTTTCGACCTCGTTCCCTGCAGAAACTCGCTCTGGCTGCCGGACTAATGGGTCCGCACCATGTTCGTCCATTGATTGAACAATATGAAGCGGTTATGAGAAAGATTTGAAAAGAAGTTTGAAGAAGAACTATTGAATTAATATGAATAAAACTTACATATTCTTTCTGCTTACATTGCAAAGATTCTGAAGATGCCATACGCTAACATTTCTTTTGAAAAAGTGAGAACATGTTTTGTCAGTCAGCAGTCACGATTTTGCGATAATTAAACTACATCACGTTTTCTTTCCTAGTTCACCGGTTTCGATTAGCAATATGTCAAAGCAAAGCTCCGAAAATGCTTATTCGCCTCGCACTTGATTTATTCAGACTATAATATCTTATTGAAATTTTTCGTACATTCAATTTATATTTTTGTTAGTTCAAAGAGCAATAATGTATTAACTCTTACAGAGACCATTCAGTCTATTCAAATGATGAAATAGTCACGCATATTTTTAAACTGTAAGATAGAGAAGGCAAATTTTGAAATGTTGCATGATCATTATACGTTCATCATTCAACAATAGGCTTGTATTTTTGCATGACTGTTATTGGGATGGACATGATACATGGAATTCTCATATTGCTGTCACTAAGAAATTGCCATTCCTAATAGTAGGCCTATTAGTATAGAATGTTGATCCTCATTGGTGGCCAATGTGCGTTGCTTCATCACCTTGACGAAGTCACTATCATACAGCCATTTCTATTTTGGCATCCGGTAATGATTTTCAGTTAGTGCTCACCACTAATACTGTTGACAACATGAAGGAAATTTTGAAGACGATATATAAATATAGCAAGGAATGTTTGCTTCAATGCAGATATTGACAAAGATAAGCGAGAAGCTTTTCTAGTATCAACTTGCCTATAATTTATTGGAGGTGTACAAAGCGCCCTATAATTTCAATGATTTTTATTAACTCATGTCACTAATACAAAAAAGTGCAGATAATCAAGTATCAGTAATGGATTTTGATACATGGTCAGATGGATGCATGGATACATGCATGGGTAATAATTCCACAGCTTCTGAAATCACTGATCAGACTTCTAAAACTTAAATTTGAAATTGAAAGGTCTGTCTGATTACCAAAATGAAATGTATTCTCTGCCGAGTGGTTGATGTTTAGTACTCAGTCGGAAGTAAATACAAAATGCAACATTTTATACACCAAAATAATTGACATGGAATACTAAAATTTACATCAATTCATTACAGTCAACCCATTACTGAGTCAGCTCACTACAGAGTACCTATTACAGAATTAACTCATTGAAGGGTACTCGTTAAAGAATTAACTCATTACAGGTTACATAATTGTCAAAGGAAATGAACACAATTATCATGCTTGTTCAACGTATAACAGACATAGAATCCACGAAAGTGGAGGAAATTTACAACATTGTAGAAGTCGAAAATCTGAACAGAAATTCAATTGATTTCCTTCTTGCAAAGTGAAGAAATAACTTGTCAAGTAAGTGTCAAGCCTCCCTTGGTGATTTTCTTACAAAATCAGTCACTGCAAATGTTTTAATGAAGGACAAGCTACACCTAGCCGCTTATTTCATTATGATTAATCTCATATCACATTCCGAGTCTGCTTTCATACATTGTAATTATAAATACGACACAATATTATATCCTTATAAGCCTATGATAATATGTGACCTTATTTTCATTGATCAATTCAAAGCATGGATTGCGCGCAAGTATTGAGAGCATTCGAGGTTCAGTTTGCATTGGTTAGTTTATTGTACTGAGATTATTCAAATAATTATCAAGAAATATTTTGGTGTGTCATGGAAAGCTCAGTTCCGATTTTCGAAGAAAGCTTGAACAATTTTAGTTTTACTCAAATGTATTCATAAACAAAGTATTCAGGATATGTCATACTATACTGCGCTGATTCGTCTTAGATGAAAAGATGATCACCCCCACAAAATCTTCAAATCAATCCTCATTCATATCTAGAAGATTCAAATTGTAGTGTTACTCAATTGATATCGATAGATATAGTCATTATGAATATATTATGAAATGATTTTGCTCATGACGATCAATTTTCATGGCATGTAGACTGCCGCACGGACATCTGTTAATGTGCGAGAACAAGGTTTGCCACTTTATTCTTTCTCGAATTCCAGAGGATTTTACTTAAAGAAACCGGTGGAATAGGTTGAACAAGTTGAACATCTGGTGACAGTTTGGATATTGCATGTATTTGGAACATCTGCATGCAAAAACGCTGCTAGGCGTTCTGTAATTGATCAGCCTATCAGGTCATTTAATCATTGAGCTTTCTAAACTCGAAACTCTGATCATATTTGATAAAGTCGCCGTCTATTCGGAAGATTTCGAGCAACTGTATTTTTCGCTACCTGTTAGAATGCATCACTGTTGCGCATTCAATAAATTTCGCATGTTTCATGGGTCTTCTGCTGCCATCGTGGAGAAGATATTGTCAAAAAATATCTAATACATACTCCATGAGTTTGGGTGCAGATATTCGTTAATTACATGCATCACGATCAAATGCAGTCTTAATAAAAAATACACAGTACTATGCTATTTATTCTCAAAATTACATGCCTATATTTTGAACTTGTCGCTCTGTGTGTGTCTGTGTGTCTCTGAGCGTAAACTGAACGTATCATGCCAAAATTGACACATACATGTCCGTAATACAGAGCATCTGTTGTAGCTTATTTTGAGCGGCAGGAGAGATCAAAGACACTCCAAAATTTAAAGATTAAACAGGAAATCGTTGAAAATTTCAACATGATATTATTATATATTGAAATTATGATAGCGAATAATGTGTGACAAACTTGAAAGATAGTAAATTGAGGCTTGATGACCAGACTCAAGATTTCAATCCAAGACATCCTCAACATCTTAATGACATTTAAGAGAGCTGGCAGATAAGGAGCGGGGTATAACAAGGTTCCCAACAACCAGCCACTTCTCGTCATATTCTACTTCGATGTTTTCATATCCGATTCACAACTCATTTTAGTTGTGCATTGTACATGGTAATAAAATTAGCCAATAAGTAGATGTCAAGCAGGAATTTCAAGTTCGAAATAACCTTGTAATGACAAAAATGAGCATATTTGAGCTTCTATCACACATACAGTAGTTAAGTTCATCCGCCATAACAGTCTGTTTCTTATTAGACTCGCACGTAGCGTGTAACGCGTTTTGTTGCACAGGGTGTAGCGTATGAGGAACTTCATAGCTTCATCCGTTGAATTGTGTAGCACGAAAGCTATGGCAATTGTCTGATATAATAGTCAGGTATAATACTTATTAAAGAATGACATCGAATAATTACGATTAATTGATTGCTTTAAACTGCAATTAAACTCAATTAATTTCTGGCCTTTAATGATTAGTTACACTGTAAATCGCTGGATACGAAAATTACATTTAAACATATATCAAAATCACATACAGTTTGAAACTAACATCTGATACGAGATTCTCGTATGTTTACAGAGATCTGGTAGATTTTTCATACCACATCTCACTTACTTTCGTATGTGATTGGTATGTTCTTTGTTGTGATTCGGTAACTATTCTATCTGTGATTGGCTGTTTTACACTGAAATACGAGTTGTTGGTATATTTTATATACTAGACCCGATGCAAATTCATCCCCATTCGTATGCCTCTGGTATGTATTTGGTATGTGCAGCTTTAAGTCACATAGCAAAAAAATATGTGTATTACATACTACTGACAAATAACTTGTTTCAGTAATACCAGTCGTGAATATTTTTTGTTTGATAGAGTAATATGTAACTAGATTAGATTTATTGTGAATTTTATGCTCCACGAGATTGTCGTCGTTGCTACTTGTCTAGCAACATTAACAGGACGTTTAGTTAGCTCATACAAATATGTACCAAGAGAATACAGAAATATACCAAAAAAATATTTTGGTATGCATCCTTCGTGTGTGATTGGTATTGTGCGATTTACAGTGTAGTCGTCTATTTATCATACTGCAGTCAATGGGCTACTTGTTGCTGAAATGCAATCAGCATTTTATAGCCTGCGGATATCCGCTTGAAATAACAGATTTTTATTGAGACAGAAAATGTCATAAAAAAGTCAAAAAATTTACATTTCTATAACCAATGACCGGGAATTATTATTCATGTTTTCTTGAAGATCTTAAATGTTATCTCAACTAAAAGTTATTATTTAGAAATATTCCCGGAATCATCTACTTGCTTTGGAGTTCGATCTAACTCGAAATGAGAAACGTGATGCCTCTTACACAGATATTGAACAAGTTATTAGTCTAATATAAACAGATGTGACGACATTCAATAGAAAATGCAATTTTACGATATCTAATCGAAGAACAGCATCTGCAGTAGCAACAGAAAACTGGGGGCGAAGGCTTCAAAGACTCTCGCTCATTTCTAATTGCTATGCGCGGCTAAGTTAGCATTTCTGAATACACAGCTGCAGAAGCCGAATATTAATATTCATTATGTCTCTTACACTTGAAGATTACCGGGTAGTCATACTTATTTAGAGATACACATTAACAATAATAGACCAAAATGATCAATAATTGAAAAACCTGTAATTCTCGATTTTGATCACCATTTATTTCACTTTGATTAATGTCCATAAATTAGTATAGAATTAGTTTAACCATAGAAATATATTTGACATGATCCTAAAGGACTAAAACAATCCATCGAAACTAGTATTCCACGTCAGATGTTGCCGATCGCATGGAATCCGAATAACAGCGGCTTCTGCATGTAGTGAATTGCAATTCCTTTGATAATGAAACCTACAGTTGTAACAGCTTCGATGCTAGGCACCTTATCAGTGTGTTACATGTAAATTCGCATTTCTAAATTCTCTTTTACAATGCAATTTTTGAAAAGAGAACCCTCCTTCATTATCAATTTTTCTTGGAAGAGTCAAGGTAGATTTTCCTGCAAAATTCTGAGATTCAGACATTCAGCAGATAGCTTCAGCATCTGCAAGCCATTCTGTCTATCTAAGTCTGTTCTTCAGAATGCTAGACAAAACAAGCATTTTTTACTAGTTTCCGAAAATTTGATATTTTCGAGTTAGAGCTCCAGTTCCTTCTTTACCCTTTCATGAGGTTATAGCAACAACCAAGTCTCGTAATTACTCCACAAACTATAAGTCTGACCTATGTAGAATCAGTTGAATGACCTAGACAACATGCACTGTGTGATAATGATAAAGCAAAATGGGAGAACTGGAATTGTTCAAAAATCTGATTACTTCTAAAATGTTGGTGTCGGTCTACATAATATTTTAAGAAGAAGTTAAGGAGTGTTGGTGTAGCTTACTAGAAAATGAATAAAAATGAATACACAAATCAGTTTATACACACTAGCAACACACATACAATGCACGAAGACAATTTACACGTAATTAATCTTAACTGCCATAATTACATGGTCTGGGTTAGTTTCGATGGTGTGCATTGGCCTCTGATGGCTAACACACTGTCCACCTACCTCAGTAGACTCATAGTATTGCCTGGCACTTCTTCGTCGAGCCCTCATAGTGAAAATTCTTTTCATTTCTGACCTGAAATATCTGGAAGCAAACGAATAAAGGAAATAGTTGACACTGTAATTGAGATAAAATATAGTTCTCGTCACATGCAAGGCGTCATGGAGTCCTCCAGGGATTTTCCCTTCCGCTCCTTGTTCCTGACTATTGCTCTGTTGTAGAACCTTTAATGACGTGAGATACCAAAGCCGAATCCAACAGATGTAATACGGCCACGTCACCACGAGATAGGTCGTCGAAATGAGAACTAATAGCCCTGCAAATTGAACACCAAGGGCTTCTTGATGAGAGATACAATCCGTTTCTGATTTATAGGATTTCTTTCTCCATACAAGCAGACGGCGTGATATCGCAATATTGATACAGAGAATGATGAGGGAGGGAATAATAGAGAGACAAGCGGCGTATAGAGAATCTAAAACGAACGACACCATTTTCATATTCGGCCTAGGAGCACAGTGGGACAGTCCATTTGTGAGCCGTGGACGTTGTGTAGTGGAGTTGCTTAGAGCGTCGTGTCTCGTCATTGTGGAATGTTTGTAGGCATCTGGACGTGTAGATTCGCTCATTAAAGGCTTCCAGAGAGTGAGGACGGCGGATGCTGTGATAACAGTGGCAATAATACGTTTGGCGCTTGGAATAGAGCAAATCCGGCGTCTTTTGAGAGGGTAGCAGACTCCTGAAAGAAAAATAAATAATGGCGATAAGGGCAAATCAGGGCTGTGAGCGAGGATAGGACTATAAATTGTAATTTACCATATTCTCGATAGTATAGATCCACTTTCAAATAAAAGCCCACTTCACAGATGCCAAACTAAAAACAGACTAACTGTCTTACAGAAGCCTATTCACCAATGGATACCAGGTTACACACGCATTTCACATTCCAACATAACATATTTGAAAGACGTGTTATTTCTAATGCAGCAAAGATTATGTGATGAATACTAGTCCGATGAATTATGATGATAATGGCGAATAATATCTCGAGTGTTAGATGATGCGATTCTGAAAACTCAAATTAGACTTAGCGATCAGCAAAATTGCTCCCTTGACACAGTTTTCCCATTTACAGTGAACGTCATAGCTTTAGAGGATAAGATAGTCAACGCTTTAGAGGAGGTCTATACACAAACAGTATAGACTTGCGCTTTAGAGGATAAATTTTTTTTATGATAAAATCTATAAAGCCTAGCCTCAATACGCGTACCAAAGAAAAGTGTACAACATGCTAAGCCTTGAAACTTTAGCATTTATGTAGGCTTGTGTGTATTTTGACTTTTGTATCCTTTTATTGGTGAAATTTTATGGCAAATTTTAATACAGCAGCTTGGCGAATAATTTTTTATATTTTACATTCTACTTTCATTCTTTCGTACTGAGTGCTGGGCAATAATGCGGAGTGTACCTATTTAAAATGCCTAGGCTTGACCCGACCAAGGCCCGTCCAGGACGCAGAGCTAACACTTTACCACAAGGCCACTGCGTCCGATCGACTGCTCTCTGATGCGTCACAATAAGCGGTGCCCACGACATGAAGATCACTTCCTGCATTTGACAACAGGAAATTGCATGCGGTGTAATACTCCTCATAACCTCTTGCATCGAAAATAACACAAATGTAATCGCATCTTCACAAACCCGTGCTGGTTTGCGAAGAAGGAGATGCAGATCTGAATTTGATTAACGATAAGTGAAGAATGAGGGAAACATAGAAGACTAATTTTTTCCAGATGGAGATGTAGAGGCAAATTTTATTTCGAACAACGAAAATAGGATGGTACAAAAGCACAAAAGTAAACGTATAAAGGAAAGTTATGAAATTATTAAAAAGTTACGCCATACTACGTGGCGCCTTTTACGGAAAGCCCGAAAATTTAAGTTCACCGGCTCCGATCACGCCTGCAGATCTCAGCAGGAGAGCCCTCGCGTTTGCGCGCTGTACGGTTAGGCTATAGCGACCAAAAATGCCTTTTTCAATGCCATCTCGCGATGTAGGCGAGATGAAATGCGCTTCAAAGTATTCTTAGCCACATTTCCCCAAGTTCCGTACGTACTGACGGCGGTTGGAGTACAACTCCAGCCCAACTGCGCACTTTTGTCACTGTTTTCAGTGAACTTCCGGCTCTCAGCAGAGGCGGCTACAGATCCCACGACAACCCTCGCTTCCAGTAATGAATTTTAATTCAGCAGATGGGTGACCGTGATATCCAAACCCGCCTTACTCAAATGCCAAAAAGGCAGAAGTATGTCGGCAGGTTTACGGTGGTTGTGGCCTTGTTCGCCTCCTTTCTCGAACTCAGGAGACAGGTAGGCTCGCTTACAATATTCGAAGAGGCAGTCTCGCAGAGAATTCTGACGGGCGAATAGTATAGTAGGTAGAATGTCGACTCAAAAGATGTCAGCATTAGTGATGTGCGGTTATAACCGTATCCACGGTTGACCGCGGTTAACCGCTGTAACTGCGGTTAATGGCCGGTTACGGTTAAAAAATACCACGGTTACGGTCGGTTGCGGTTACGGTCACGGTCAATCACGGTTACATTTTGAATTTGAATATATTTTGCTCTTATTTGTTTCACTTATTGAACCTTAAATGAGTGACAATTGAATGCCGTCTTAAGGTTTAACAATAAATACAAGATATTTAACGAAATCTGAATAATGTCAGGATCATAAGCAGGTAGGCCTACGTTTGGTTTGTGAATTTGTTTTACGTAAAATTAAAAGCTATGTTAGATGGCTCCGTAAACAACTAGACGACCATAACATGATATATTACATAATTGGCTGCAATTTCTAATGTTAGCTATTGCTATGTGTACAAGTACGTATACAATATTAAAATTAATGACAATTCGAAACTTTAACGCTCGCTACTGGTATCTTGGCTTTCCATTTACCGCGACTCTTCATAATTTGTGTTTAGGCCACCTTAATGGAATATGCATGCACATGTAGGTTTAGACTACGAGGAGGATAGGCCAAATCTTTCTTATGTAATCACATGTAGGCCTCTATGGTGTAGGCTATCCTATGCAGTCATACAGCATACACTATATGAAAGTATAACTTTATTAACCCATCATGATTGAAGCGTTTGCCAAATGAAAGAAAGAAGAGCTTAATCATATACGGTAATGTATCATAGGCCAATAGAACATGCGCCTATACGCCTGTATGATTCGCATTTGTAGCACATGCAAATCCGCTGTCTTTGACTACATGTGTACATGTACATGTATCTCATAAACTGCCTTAACCAAGATTATTTAAGAATAAATCTTTGTATAATCTTTGCTAAGTAAGAAAAGCTAAACTGGCCCAGGCCTATTAGGCTGCTGTCATCATTTTGTCGATAAGCGAAGCACTTGCATAAGACTATTATACAAGTTGTAGTCCATTACGATGACCAGTAGGCAACTGATATAGTGTATTGATTCAACGACCCTATGCGTTCAAAAAATTAGCAGGCAGATATAAAATACACGTACATGTTTTTCTGCGGTTAACGGTCGGTTACGATCAAAAATCTAACGGTTGCGGTTGGTTACGGTTAAAAATCCCACGGTTGCGGTTGGTTACGGTTACGGAAGTTTTCTGTACGGTCGGTTGCGGTTAAAAAATTCATTCAACCGCACATCACTAGTCAGCATACAGTGAAAATTTTTATATCAAAAGATTCAGTTTCTTGCAGAGATGACTTCCTGCGGTCTAAAAAAATGCTTGATCTGTTTTCAAGAAGCTAAATTCTCCAAAAATATTCTTGTGTTTATATACTAGCGACGTGGACACACTATATAAGTTGTATGAAATTAGATATCAAAAGGAATGAACATTTGCTAACAGGTATAGCGGATATAGCGAAAATTGAGCTGATTATCAGGGAAATTTCATGAACCACATGCAAGTCTTCGTGGCTGAAATTTCAAGTTTTTATATCAATTTTTATTGGCATGATTTTGTGATTCAGTAAATTTATGCCTTAGTTCTTGAATCTGAATAGTAATGGGGAATCATTCACATCTTTTAAAGTTAATTATAATCTTTGTCTTTGATTATGAAATTTTGCTCTTCAGTTGCAGGTTTTGTGATGTGATCACGCTTAAGAAACATGATAAGAACATGATGAGTGGCAATGAGAACATTCATGAGGTTTTTGTGAATTTAGGTTTATAAGTAGTAAGGCATGCATGCTAGCCGCGAACGGAAAGAGTTATGAGAAAGCTTATTAGTATCGATAAGAATCTCCAAGTTTAGTCCACAAAGGAAAAAAGCAAAAATGTAGAATATATCATGACGATATGCAACAGCCTTTTCGCAATGATGCATATATAATTTGACAATAGAAACTATCATTAATATGCAAGATGTTGAAAATAGACATTTGTACAATCACATTTCAGTATCTTTTCATGATAAATGATGGTTTATTATTAAGAATACTGAAATAGTATTGTAGACATGGTGTGGGAATATCTTGGGGGCAATCTGGCGAGGCTAAGAAGGTCTCAATAACTTAATGCCAGAAAAATAAATTCAGAAGAATGAAAAAGCAGCTGTAAAATTCACTAATGTAGTAATAGTAGTAGAAGCGTTTATTGAACGGACACATTGATGATCAAATCAAGATAAAATGAAATTATGTCTCTTGAAAAGAAAGCGTTAAGTCATTCATGTATCATCCCATTTGCTATTAAAGTCATGTGCGGTATGAAAGACATCTCACGCCGGGTGGTTCTACAGAATTCTACATTAAATCTCCCGCTTCTACTTAGTTTTGGTGGAATGAGAGGATGTAGAGCATGTTTATCATTGTTAGCTGCTTGAGAAAACATTTTGAGGCTTTGAGCTAACCTCCTTTCAACAATTGTAGTGGAACTGCGGTCACAAACGTAGTTGTTTCCATATTGGATTATTCTATGGACTCTTTTGTCAACTCTTGAAAGTCTTTTGGATAAGGTTTTATTCAAACTGATGAAACAATGACAACCATATTCCAAAAGAGGCCGGATCATCATTTTGTAAACATGATGGAGTTCGTCAGCGCTAACTACATGTATCGCCTTCAATGTTCTCAGAATGTGTAATCGTTTGACTACCGCTGAAGTTATGTATACTAATGCGATTTTTATGAGAAACTCATGATAGTATATGAAATATTTCATGCGAAAACGTTCCAAATCCGCATGAAATTTCATGAGATACATATGAGAAAAATCTCATAAAAATTATGAGGAATGTTTGTGAGAGAAGCTATTACCTCTCCAAGGCTGACATGACACGGAGCATTCATGAATGCTATCATTCCTTCTGTACTACTCATGATCAGTCGAATCCGTGTAAGTTTCTCCAAAATTGTCTGAAAACTTGCATGCCTTACATGTGATGCTGGGTCAACTCGCGTTCATTTACTTGAATTGAAACTGTATTCACATTGGGGATTTAATTAACACCGAGTTGTTACTCTGCCTACTTGCTCTTGGAAATTAACATCATTTAGAATATTCAAATTAAAGAACAAATTTTTAGTTGGTCAAATATCTAAGATAAACTCTATAAGTGTGACATTTTTGTAAGACAAAACTTTATAGTTTTGAAATTAGATTACTATCATCATCTTTCTATCATTTTCGCGACGCAATTGATGTGAATGCAGAAAGTCTTAAGGATGTTAAGACAATAGTAACGACGATCGTACAACGGAGATGCAATTGACAGATTAAATTGTAGAATTCAGAAAACTCTCTGTAGTTTCTATTATTAAGGACAGCATTGAAAAGGTAAAAGACGGAGAATAATTGTCTATCAAAATGTCAATCATAGTCAGAAGAATTTGCTTCCTCACTGAAGCTGAATGGGGGAATTGTCTGAGTAATTTTGACATGCAGAAATCTTCGAAAACTCGAAAGAATTGCTTTTGTTTTACAGCACGCTGTCGCATTCCGCTATTGTTACACAGCTTGCCAAATTGCTCTTGTATAATGCAATTTAAAGTATGTCAGATGAAACTAAAACAATCACTGAATTCGTATGTATATTAATAATGATTGAAGCGACATATCATTAGTTTCATGCGTCGCAGATTGCAGAATGATTTGGGGGGGGGGATTTCTTCATATCAGGGTTGGAACCGACCGGTTTTAGTAACGCCGGCCGGCCGGTTAATTTAATTAGACCTATGTCGCCTGTTGACGACATTCAGTCGAGAATAAATTGCTTAGTCAATCATTGCTTAGTCAAAATGCAACATAATTTTAGAGTATCTACACGCATGTTTTGTAAAATAAATATTGCGAACTGTTCTTTAACGAGTTTAAAATAATGATTACCGTCAACTTATAAATGTAGTCCAAACCCTATTTTATCGATGATGTAGTTTCCAGATTCCTATATTCTAGCCTGCATGAAATTTGGAGGCATTGTGCAATCCTCAGCCAATCCATCGTAAATTTATTCCCGATTTTGAATAATTTCAGTACATGGGGTAGTTTATATAACCCATGGAGCTTAGAGATGCAATGAATAATGGATTTCGATGCAACCTGAGGGCTTACTACCCAAACATTTGACATTGGATCGTGGATTGTTTGATAAGTTAACGTCACGCGATAAATTTTGATTGACGTTGTACAGGCGACACTCACTGAAAAGAAAAATTGATGACAAGTTTGGCGAGCTCCTTTTTCCTGACTTATATACTTCTATATACGTATATACTCCTATACGTCTCCTATACTCCTATCGCAATTGACGTCCCAGATCGCTAGAATTCTCTCAGAAGTGAAGAAGTAAATCTCACTTCATTGAATCACTTCAAATCAAGCTTGCACGTCGCAGACAAAACATTTCGCAACATCAGCACTCAGTCAGTGATCGAATAGTTCACCTGATATGTTTTATCGTTAGAAAATGTTTTATTATATTGGAAAATAGAATTTGTTGACCACTGAAAGCTTTTTGTGGAGGCGGCATATACTCGTAGATATAAGCATATAGCATTATTGTATCAATGCCAGATTAGGTTATTATTTTGATTATCTGTTTTCAATTACCTTGTGTTTGATCGAGTTAGAAAATGCAGCTAACATTATCACTAATAATAAAGTAGGCCTACAGCCAAAGTAAGTATGTAGGGCCTTAAACCAGGGATGCGGAGTTTGAGTCCCGGAGTCCTATCATTTTTGTTGGAGTTGGAGTCCTATCAAATGATATGACTCCGGCCTATAACTAGAGCGGAAATATAATACAAATAAATTATTTATTCTCGTGCATGGCTGTCACTGTCTTGATGTCAACTTTCTCCGTCAAACAAAAGTACAGAGACACTGCTGCATGCAAAGCTTGTAATAGTTGAGGGAATGAACCGTGATAGTGAAAAGAGGATTGTGTTTTCACTCGGTGATTTAGTGGAGAAGAAAAAGTCTTTCTAGCCTCGATCACACCTACGCGCCAAAGGTCACATCACAGACTAAAGTGAAATATTCGTTTGTTTGAGAACATTACCTCTTACCCTCACGTTAATCGTGTGTGATGGCTCCTCTAAATCGCATATTAGAATCGAAAGTGTACTAATATCTTTTGGAGAAGGATGAGGCTTTTCCTGCCTGGTAGAGACTGAAGAAAAGCCGTGGGAAGCACACATCAAGAAGATGGGAGGAGCCGAGTCGCATGCATCTAACTGAAAGCGACATTTTATGAACTTTCATCGAAAATGATTGATAATTGATGCAGCAATGATCACTTAAAATAAGTTCAGGTAAGCCTATAATGATCTATGATGTAGGCTACCAGTTAATTTTTCAAAAAACTACGCTTTGTATACTTGGCACCCGGAGTCGGAGTCGGAGTCCTATCAAAATGGTAGGACTCCGCATCCCTGCCTTAAACACTTTGTCCACAACTCAGTAGACGAGAGTAAATAAGTCATTACGAATATTACTGCTCATCGCAAAAAACATGATATCAAGGTGCGAATAATTGCATTGTGTAATATTGTATTGTAATAAGTAACTCTAGCTGATACGGAGTACCGGTAGGCCTACCATTCATGTATTTCATGGAATTTATGAAGTTTTATTCATTCTTTTTATGTGGAAATTGAATACGTCCTATCCCCGACCGGCCGGCCCATTCCATGCTTCACATAGTATAGATGAGTAAATAAGTAGACCTGGCTTACTCTCGGAAGCACGGTAGACTCGGAGCCTTTCCTCCATGTTGTTCTTTATTCCACTATCATTCTTCTTGTGTTGAGTGTTAAGCAAGAACGCAGAGTTAAACTAAGGTCTCCCGGAGTCAGAGCAAGCAAACACCACTACGTCGATTATGTATACCTTATCACACAAATAATAATTGCAAGTGAAAGCGTCTTTAGATGCTAGGGGCCTATGCACCACCTTGCTATACACTAATTTATATTTTTTCTTTGCGCAAGATGAGCAAAACCAGCCGATATTTTATTGGCCATGAAACCTACCTCTGAGACTTTGGTTTTTATTCAACAAGTTATTGCTGTCACATGATGTAGCGTACATAGCCTACGTTACAGAAATGAATTATGTCATATTTTGGTATTAACGAAAGCATTTGTCCAGCTTCGAGTTGGATTTACGGACCACCCAACAGTCAGTCCGATCAATGGCGTTCTTCGTGTGATTTCCAGCGGTGGATCGTCGTACAGAGCACTCTAATCAGTCTAAGGTCGAGGTTGAAGTTGCGGACGTCATCGTTCCTCTCCCTGAGAGCTCGGGAGTTGTTTACGAGGACGGTGTTGAGTTCCACTGCTAAACAAACGACATTCGCTTACACGGACAGGATGACAGAGCTGTGGACGTTGCTCTACCAAATAAGTAGATTCTCCGACCATCCGATCATCCGCATTCATCGGTTTGACTGCATGGAGTGAATAACCTAATAAACAGAATTAGCAAAATTCCATTTATCAGGCCTGCTGATGATTCCTGATGTTTGATGAAATAGCAGCTATTCAGGTTTGCGCGCTATTTAGTGTTTGTAAAAGCTTCTTTTTTTGTTGAGTATAAATTAAGGATGTCTGTATCTTTATTGACAGACAATTTAGTAATTTTGTGATTGAATATCAGCTCAAAATTTCTACAAACTATTTTCGCATAATTAGTCAGTAAGTCCGCAGACATCATAATCAAAAATCCATACAGTAATACTATGCATAGCATACAGTGCATAAGTGAATAAGTGAATATTTAGCATCTCATGGTGGAAAATTGCAAGCATTTTTGTCATATGTACAGGCACTCATGAATCTTTATTGTGTAGCGATTGTGTCCTTTTATGAGTTGGAAATTGCACTCTTAAAAATGTATATATATTTACATAATACACCTACATATTCAAATGTGCAAAATATAGTAAAGCTGTCTAAATAGTGCCTATACGCATGATGCCAGTCATTTCATTAATGCTGATGATGCGTAATATGAACAAATTAAACTGATACTTCAAAAATATGAATGAACATTTCTTTGTTGTCAATTTTCTACGGTGATTTTTTTTGATTTTGCATGCTACTTATAAGCTCGCAGGTCGCTAAGTAGTACTATACAACCTACGAGTCCATATTTCAGTCTGTGCAGCGAAACCTATGCCAGAAATGTTCTTTGAGACCTTCTACTAAATTGCATACCAAATTGAATGCTGGTCTTGTGTATAGCCACATGGTGTTTTTTGTTGGCCTGTCATCTGCGATATTTCCGTGAACAACCTTAAAAACCTCGAACATTTGGATCGTGTAGCTAAAAAAAGGGCTAATATGGAGAACATTCCCAGCTTGCAAAGCAGACTTGATAAAAGCTGCGTCAAAATTGTCAAGAAAATTTGTTGCATGAAAGTGGAACAACCTTTGTCTGTGTTTTTTTATGTCAGGAGGAGTGAGCGTCGCATGAGGATTTCAAGAATTTTGCGGCCTTTAAGCAGGCGTCTTGTTATGCACCACAAAAATTTTGCTAAGTTTTCTGTACACTCCTAATATTGCTTTGAGATGCCATTTTATGTCATTACCGCCCTTTGTAATTGAAAATGAAAACATTATTATCATTATTAATTTCAATTCCAGTACAAGACGATTGAAAATAAAGACCGGCATTAATATCTCTGGCTGGGATGAATTTCAACAAAATTTAGTGAAGACAAACTTAATGTGAAGTTTTATGAAATGTATTATTGACGTAATAGCAAAGTATATTTGCTTGATAATGAGCGCAGAATGGAAGCAATGGAAGAACATATGGTATGTATCTGGGTGTGTTTAGACAAATTATATGTGTCATCAGCTCTCATACTATCATGTACTCATCGCACACCAGCCACAATTACTGTCTAGACCACTTTCCCCCGAGGGCGAATTCGCTCAAATTCGTTCACATTCCCGTATGATTAATCTCTCAATCAGGAGACTGACGAAGAACTATGCCAAATATCTCATAAGGAAGGTGAAACAGTTTCATATCACGTCCTATTTAGCCAGCAATTTAAAAAGCATTTGCCCTTCGGTTTCTCTGTGAGCACCGTATGATCAATTGCATTTCACCTTCATTGCTTGGTCGCTATTAATTGATTGATGTGATAAAGTAATTGCAATTAATTGATTGGAGTTAGAAGACCCTCACGAAAATTTTTTGATGAGAACTCATGAATTTAATGCAGATTCATGAGATTTTTATGAGAGGTCACGAGTTTCATGATATTCTCATAAGAAAATATTTTACTCATGATGTTCTTATGATACTTTGCTAAGACTATAATGAGTGGTAGTGAGATCAGTGAGATCATTCAAAAGGTAATATCTCATGATGCGTTCGTGGGAAGATCATAAACATTCATGAGGCTTTTGTGAAAACAATGATATCATTATGGTAGGCCTACTTGCAATAAGTTTGTAAGTAGTTAGATCTGCATGCTAGCCGCAGGGAGAATGCATGCAGGAAGGAGTCATTAGACAACTTATTCAATCGATAAGAATCTCCAAGGAAAAAAGCAAAAATATAGAATGCATAACAGCGATCTGCGACAACCTTTTCGAAATGATGCACAAATAATGTGACTATACGATGAGCATGAGTGTGCAAGATGTTGATAATAGAGTGACTCTGGGGCATCGTGGAGAGGCTCTGAAAGTCTCAATACCTAAATACCAGAAAAATTAATTCAGAAATATGAAAAAGCAACATTGGATTCTTTAGTGAGCTTTTTATGAGAAAATCATGAAATTTTATAAGATATTTCATGCGTAGATGTTCCAATTCCGCTTGAAATTTCATGAGATTTATATGAGAAGAATCTTATAAAAAAATCATGCGAAACTTTCGTGAGGGAATAGCTGCAATTAATTGATTGATTTGTATTGTAATGGGGAAGGTATTTAATTAGTTAATCTACTTACAATATCGTCGTCACTCACCATTGTATACCGTCCCCACCTTCAATGATTCATTTAGATACTAAGCTTACTGAACATTACTTATTCACAAGCTGATTGGTTTCAGGATTTTAATCAGGAGCTACTTGGATGAGAACTTATTTGATATCTCTAGAATATTGTAATATATTGCAATACTTTTACGATAACTTCAAAACTCTATTTTATGTGCTGTTATAGGAACGTTTGATTATCGCTTCACTTTTCTCGATAATTGATTACCGGTGTCACTTTTATTATGATTCGTGAACTTACACTAAGTCTGTAATGAAATTTATCAGTAATCACGATCAATTAAGAACATGGTTATATCTCATGTAATGGGTCTATTCAAGTCACTATCCAAATTTATAATAAGGCATCAAGCAACTTGCAAAGTATGTAAGCTCATATAGCCTATTCTTTAAAGTGAAACAGCTGAGTGAAAAATTCAAGAATCAAAAATGTGTCTATTCAAACTGTGATGAAAATATTGCAATTAATTGACTGCTTCCACCAACACTCATAATTAATTGATTGCTTGCTTAAGATAAATATCAATTAATTTTTGATAGCCAAAAGGCTATTTTAGAGAAACTGGAATACAACAGGGCGTCGCTCCCTCTTACCAAAATGCCTGAAGGGAATGCCTGAAACTATCAGACAGGAGAAATCATAGCCATCTGATGCTCTTGAGCCGGTGTGTACAAACATTTGAGAAGATTTATCCTGTTTTTTTCCAACTTGTGGCAATCCTTTGTAATTATACCTGTCAGGAAAATATCGTCGGCACACTTTGTCATTGAAACACATGAATCCACTGAAGCTGTTACATCTGATGCAAAATAATTAAATAGAAGAGGGCCAATCGACGATCATCCATTTCAAGATGGTAGTATGTCACTAGTTGTGCCCTTCCATAGCAGCTGCTGATTTCTTGATTTAAGATAATTCGCAATGAGCATTGTTATGAATGGATTCAAATCATCACGATGTAATTTTTGTAAGAGACACCGATGAGATAGTTTATTGAATCTCTTCGAAAGTTCCACATGATAAGACATGAAATGCAGCAGCATTTGAGCTTTGTACACGTCTGGATATGATATCCTCGATGTTCAAAAGAGCGCACACAGTAGAGCTCTTTTTACGATAGACTTTTGCGGCGTACATTCGAAGGCGCCGTTTAATGTTAGTTCTGAGTCCATCCGATGCCGTCAGCAATTATTTTAGATAAATTCCTCGCGTCGTTAGGAAGTGGGATAATTCATGAACTCATTAAAAGGTGACTGACATATGTAAATACGGATAGGCTTACTCGTTAGTAACACAGGCAATTACATGTAAAACCAGCAAGCAGTCACCTTTCATAAATTTCAAGCAATTTTGCTTTGTCCGCATATAACGAATTAGAATGTGTTCTTTAGACACTTGTTATGACTTATGCCGTGTCAATCATAGGTATGATACAGAGATATTACAGCTTTCGAACACCTGAACCGCTCGACTTGACTAGAATATGCTAATTTGCCCCATGGCAATTCATCAGATACTACTATTGAAAAAAACTCCTAACTTGGAAAGTCTCATAAACTCTCGGCAGAGGGAGACACTCTGGCACATTGTAGTTCATCCTTGTATCATATTACCTCTACACAGGAAATAGCGCTGAGGTCTTGTTGTTTTCGTCACATACATGTACGGTGCAATTAACAAGTCGTTTGAAAGAATTTCTGCAATTAACTGGAAAAATTCCTGTCATTATTCTTAATGCTGCATGCTGTAAATCGAGTTAACATTTTAGTAGGGATTCAGCATGAGAAATCACTTGTTTCACTGAAGGCATTTCCTAATTGAGCTATAGAACACCTCAGCAATATCTGATTTAATTACGAATAATCATGTTTTCTCCTAGAAGTAAATGTTCTGAAGATAATTTATTCCATTGTTAGTTCTCATATTCGCATCTTTCTTGCATCATATTTATAGCGAGCGTGTTTCGGATGTGCTTCCGAGAATTGGAATGCAAATTATTTTCTGCAGTATGCCATCCTCCCTAAAGCCTTTGATGATGAAAATGCAATATGCTATTTCTGAAGCCATTAATATGTTTCGATATTAACAAAGAAGATGCCGACAATGCTATAGGCTATTACAAAATCAAAATCCTTCGTAAACAAAATCACATGGTTTAGCGAAGGAGAGATATAAAGAGAGCCGTTGATTGATGAAACTGAAATATTCCGCGAATTTCAAGCATTTCATGTCCAAATATGAAACCCAAGATTTTCAAAATGTGTCATCTGAGAGCTTGGATCAAAGTGGATGATGAAATATCTGCTTGGAATGCTGTGCAACCTAGAATTTATAATGTTACGAATTGTGTTACCTCAATTTTGCAACTCGATTTCTGCACAGAATATAGCTCTTGCAACTCGATTTCTGCACAGAATATAGCTCAAGCGAATATTGTGTATCTTCCAAATGACTTTCAGAAAGCAATGACGAATTTGATATTCAAAACTTTCAGATTGTAAGGAATACAAGGAAGAGAATCGCTACATTAGCGTGCAATTTGCTACAGCTAGCTGCAGTGGCTACAAGAAGCTGATTCTAATCATGAACTACTTGGATAATAACTTATTTGAAATTTCTATATTACAATACTTTTAAGATAGCTTCAAAAACTCTATTTTATATTTTGTTATAGGTTTGATGAAGTGAAAACCGAATAATTTGTCCATGGCCACGCTTGTTCTCTCAGTGGTTTTACAACATGAGTGAAATGCGGATACGTTACAGGTAATGAAATATGGAATGAGCGAAGTTAAAACGTCATGCCTAAATGTAGTGAATTCTGTAACACAAAGTACCTGTAACATATCCGCATTGCATTCTTGTTGTAAAGTCACTCAGACAACAAGCGTGGCCATGGACAAATTATTGAGTGTTTACGTCATCAAATGTATCTTTAAAATTGCACCAGAAGCTAAACTATTCTGTTATAGGAACGTGTGATTATTCCTTCACTCTTCCCGATAATTGATTACTGGTATCACTTTAATGTTGATGCGTGAACTTAAGTCTGTAATAAAATTTGTCAGTTATCACATCCAATTAAGAACATAGTTATATGTATCTCATGTAATGGATCTATTCAACTCACTATCCAAATTTATAACAAGGTATAAAGGAACTTGCAATAAGCCATGAGCTACCAAATCTATTGAATCGTTGCTACCAAATGTTCATTTCCATTTCATTTGGTAGCAGTGCAACGGTTCAGCAGCAAAGTTACCAAATGAATCTGAGTTCTACCAAATGGCAACTACCAGATGAAGACGATCTGGTAGCGGTGAAAGCCAAACCGCCCCAAACCATTTGGCACAGAATATTAGTCTTTTTTGATGAGTTTGTTTGGCAGAGAAATCTTTTCATTTGGTAGCTGACGGTTTACAGTACTGACGGCTCACCCATAGGTAGGCTCATATAACCTATTCTTTAAAGTGAAGCAACTGAGTGAAAAATTGAAAACGGTGATGAAAATAATTGCAATTAGTTTATTGCTTCCAGCAACAATCATAATTAATTGACTGCTAGATTAGGATCAATTACAATTAATTATTTATAACTAAGCGGATATTTAAGAGAAACCGGAATACAGCGCATTGCTACATTCGCACGCATGCAGTTTGCTGCAGCTAGCATTTTCAAAGAGTAGCATGTGCAACAAAATTCAAAGTTCCAATCATTCTTTGGTATTATCATTTTATTATGAAGCTGTTCAATGCCTCTGGCCTTCACGAAGACGAATGGCATCACTCTTTTCCCACGGGGTAGCTGAAGTCCCATACACATTTTTTGACAGTGCTCAAAACTATAACAGAAACTATTCAAATTTTTGTGACTTTTAGGTCTTACGTATTTCTGACAATCAATCCAAGTTTCATCAAATATGGAATCCAGGCAATATATATTTCAACCCGCCTTCAAATTGCAATAGTTTCAAGAGTGGGCTCATCTTGTAGAGAAAAAATCCCTTATCAACATATAAAAATATGCAGTTAGTGGAGCACTCTGAACTTTCCACTTGAAGTCACGAGTCTTCTCGAAATACAAAAGTACGTTTCCTCCAATGAAATCGCCGATAAAGATCGCAACAGCCAATCAAAATGAAATACTGCAGCTTTGTCTCGGTTACTGCATTTATCTTCCACATGACTCTCACCAATAGTTCTGAATTATGTCCTTTCCAAGCGGCTAGATTTCTCAGTCACTAGTTCAAGAATACTTGCAACTATCTGCACATGCAAACTGATGCAGATTTGTTCAAGTTAGGCCACAAATCTGCAAGTTGTACCATCAATAAACGATTACTTTTGCAACTACCGTCTTGTAAAAACGTATAGCTGTATAAGTCGTTAGCTTGAATTTCCCAAGTACACTGCAATATTTTGTAGGGGTTGTAAACTCCTGCAGCGTAATTTCAGCATGATTATTATGATGAACATAATTAAATACTCAATGAAATTTTGTCCCTATTTTCATTCACATCCAACAAATTTCTATTTCTTGTTCATCAAAATTCTCGTTTCCGAAACGAACACTTATCAGATTGACAATGACAATGACATGACACAAGACAATAAACATGGCATTGTAGAAATCACAAACAGAAGCACAATGGATCATGAAAAAATGTCAGCTTTATGCTGTGGCTACGCAAATGTCTGGAAACAGCAATGACTTCGAATCAAAACCAAGAAAAGGAGTTAGAAAAATTAGAAATTCTACCAGTTAAGTAAGGACGGACGATACAAAGCAAAGCAAATTCAAGAAATACAAAATTGAGTATTTAAAGTGATATATACTCAACAAATATGATTAAGTAGAATTGAAAGAAAGTTATAAAGTTAAGGAATAAAAAGAAAAAGAAGTTATTGATAAAAGTGAAGTAGGGACGGACACAAATGCAAACAAAGGAAACAATGGACGGAGCATTATGGAATTCACCAAGGTAAAACCAAGTCAATCACAAATTCCTTCTGAACACATAAATCAGGGGCAAATCTTTGATAGACAGGGACTCTAGCCACTGAGAAGTAAATATAACTTTGAAACGATTTCAAGCATCACTATACGAACAGTCACAAACTTGAAGATGTCGTGTGTTCGCACTATTTGAAACTCGAGTTGATCTCGGAAGGCAGCGCACTTCATTTGATATTCTCTTGTATAAATTTTTTATTTGACAAAATTCTCTTTTATCATGTCCTGCTCGTTAATTGGCATGAACATATGCATTTGTTTAAATGAATTACATAGCCTCATCCATCACCCATCATACTGCGCATAGAAAGGCACTTATGCTACATTAAAAAGTAAAGTATGTGTATGAAGTGTGGATCTGTTAATGAAACCTAATCCTTCTTCGTCGATTAATTCCATTTCGAAGCTGTTTACGCTGATGGGTTATGCAGATGGTTAAAGATCACTGGATCGTCCTAAGTCATCAGTTTCGCCCAATGGTAAACTTTCATGAGCTTGGTCTGAATAATTTGCATGCAGGGTTGAAGGCACAAAGTCTCATTGAATTTAATATTTAATTGAGTGGGATCGATTTATCAAAATATCAGCAGACATGTTAATTAAATTTTTAGACTGAAGTGCACAGGAGCAATGCAAGGCAATACAATATATTGACATTATACGCGTGCACAGGAAGTGTCACTTTTGACATTCAATGCGTTGTTTCTCGAATTCTGCTTGACCTTGTCCAGTAATTACACAGTAAATTTGACAAGTAATCTTAATCCCTTAGTTGTTTGGCTGCAGAATTGTGGGGATTATCTGCCTTCCTTCCTCACGAAATTGAAGTGTTATCAGGTGAAAAGAAGGTCAAATTTCATTACGAAATCGAATGTGAATTCATATCTGTTGTGTCTTGATGAATTAGAAAATGTCATCCCATCAGCGTATTTCAACATCACAGATTTCAGTAGCAGTGGTGGCACCAGGTGCTACATAAGTTTACGCAAGGTATCACATAAAGGTCGCCTTATAACCGCATTCTTAACCGTTCCAATAAAATGGTTATCAGTCATAATTCTTAAATGTGTGATTATGTGATGTTTCTGCTAGGGCATTGAAAAACTTGTATTGATGATCGCATCTTACAAAACGCTGTCTTAACTTAAACAATTTGTTTACAGCAGTGCCGACCCTGGTGAGAAGGCTGCCAATCCGTAGCATTCTAGAAAGTCAGATGAGAGATTTATGCAGAATGTAGAATATTGGAAAACACGCGTCTTTCTGAATAATGACTGGTAAAATTCCAATAAAATAAGTTTTACCAGCCATTATACATTCGCAAAGATGTGCGTGCTTTTTAACATTCAAGATTCTGCATAATGAAAGTCTTCTTTTCGCGGCTATTATCGTCAGATGAGAGATTCAAAGGCAATGTATATTATGTAGAAAGTAGATGATGCGCACACGTGCGAGTATGCACGTGCTGAAGAGAATACATCAGCATTTAATTTTTTAGTTCTGCTTTTGCGCATGCGTGCTTTTAGTTTCGACTTCTATTAAGTCTATTATATAGAAAAATCATTCAAGTTTAAAATCACAAACCAAGCTACAACGCATGCAGTTTCCAACAATCAAGAAGCTGTGTCAACATTTGAGGGAGTGGTCAAACAGTAGAAAAGTCTAACGAAAAGGTCTACAAATTGTTAGCCAACTGTTTTTAGCCAACTTTGCCCACCTGCTCGTGCAATCACCGGCTCATTTTTCTACAGAGGATACAAATGTGCATTCAAAGTCACACGACGCTATGCTCTCGGAGCAGGAATGAATTTTACAGTAAAGAACTAGCAATACATGAATACATATTGTACAAGTACATCATCGCAAAAGGCGGCAGTTGATGCGTAAAGTCTTGAACGTGTAGCACATGTCTCCGTCATTTCCCAGAAATCCTGCCGATGTGAAGGAATCAGCGATATTTACAATTTACCAAACGAGAAATGTTTTACAAAATATGTATCCTTCATTCACAATGTATGATATGATGTGTATCAGTAATCCTATTTAAGCCAAAAAAATCCTCCCGCCTATTTTTCAAAATCCGCTAAGTTTTCAATAATCCTGCCTAATTGGGAAGGCTTCAATAAGTTAAAGCGTTCAGATTCTGAACAGCAATACGATGAAATTTCTGGGGACATCTTCAAATAGATTTTACATACTAGCAGCAACTAATGCGCAAGCCTCGCCTGTTCTTCGTCTCTATAGCCTTTCACATTACTTGTCAGCAGTTATTTTCTTTTTTTAGCTTCATCCTAATCTTTCTTACTTTTTGCGAGCAGCAAAAATTTTATTTGACATTATATTGTCTTTCGCGTCAACATTCACTCATTCAATTTTTCATTATTCCGCAAGCTTTAATTAATAATTTAAAGAATGATTAATACACTGCATATAAGTCTTATTTAATGATTTTACTAGAACTGGCCTGAAATTATGTGCTAACGGGCCTGGGCCTGATAATTCAAAATTGACACTGGCCTGGCCGGGACGTCACCTGAGGCCGACAGGCCGGGCTTGGGGCTCAAACGTAGGCCCGGTTCCAACTCTGATGAAAAGTAATGAATGAAATTTCAAGTCCTGCATTTCGAAAAATAACAGTAAGAGATAGTGCATAGAAACGACAGAAGGCTTCCGACACAGCTTTCAGAATTGAAGTTGGGAGAAAAAAATAAATACAGATAGGCCTAAGTGACAGAAATAACTTGCACGGACACATACATTTATATATAACATGATGATCAGTGTAATTATTTACCAAGAGAAAGTGATCCACTTGTACATGCGCATCAGGTATATGCAAATGTTCAAGAGAACGTCTCTAATAACTAACGTTTGTTTAATTCTCATGAAATGCTATCCATTCGATGTTTATTGCTAACATGAATCTTTTTATTAACCTTGTGGTAGAGTGCTTGCTCTGCGTCCGGGAGACTTTGGTTCAAACCTAAGACTTTTAAAATAGGTACACTCTGCATTCTTGCTTAACACTCAGCACAATGAGAAGAGTGGGATAAATAACAAATCGGACACATGGAACAAAGGCTCCATACCTAATGAGCTTCCGAGTAGAAAAAAAATTCATTTATTTATTCATTTTTATAACCGGAAATAATTTTTGCTACCTAAATATTCTCTAATTCTCGTATTAATCAATCTGCACATCTTAAATTTTTGCACTCTCCTAGGTCACACGCCATTTTGTAAATGCGAATCTTTTTTTAATTTATTTGTTAGAATCCTTAACACAGGAGCAGGTCATACAACTATCACCGCAATTTTAAAATTCATTTCATCTTCTTGACGTTCTTGAAACACAATTTAGCATCACTTTGGAGACCAGCAATTTACTTCGCTTTGAATTGATTGAATAGATGGCCACCCAATAAGTTGTTTACAAAGGCTGAGATAAACTACGGCATCCGCATACCTGTCAAATCACCCTCATTTTGCGGATGACACCCGCAATCAGGGAATTTCTCACGCACGTCCGCAATTCAAGAACTTTCACCCGCATCAGTAACTGATGTCGTCGAAATATCGAATTCAATATATCGATTATCTTTATGCGCGATAATCCGATATCAGTCATATTCGTCGTGTAGGCAAGCTATAAAATTAGTGCGGTTATCAATCTTCCTGAGTCTTTCATCACCTAATTTGGGAGAGACACAGTTACAGCGCTATTCACAGCTGGTAGTACAGCACAGACAGATGTAAGTTTCTAAATGTAAGTTGTCCTGTGATTGGTCGATGAGTGGAAGGGAAAGTGACGTAATACAGTGAATCGTGATCCTTATTGATGCAGCAGCCGTCTACTTACTCGAACCTGCGTTGAACCTGCGCTTCTGTTAATTCTATTCTACAATCTAAATATAAGAAGCAATAAGCAAATAATAAATGCAAGTTGGTTGAAGAAGGAGAAACATTGTTCAGGACAAAGTCAACTAAAAGATTGAATTTACACGAAATTGATTATTTTTTGCGTAATAGCTTTATAGCCTATGTATGTATTTGCCTCACATATTCTTCATGAAAGCGATAGCATAAAACAAATGACTGTTTTATCAATCCGAACGGCATGGCCAAAAAATTACTTGAAATTGCTTTTTGAGTATTACAGCACAAAGAATCATTGCGAAACAAGTGAATAGCCTTAATTATAATTTCTATAAAATCACAAACCAAATTTATCAAAGATAAGATCACCCGCATTCGGCCTTGCAGACCTTGACATGGATGTATCCGGGTTTCCTACGAAAGTTTCTCAAATTCATATGTCAGAGATGAATTAATTTGTACCTGAGACAAAGCGTCCTTACACTGTAAACATTCTCTGAAATAGTGATAATTTGAGTCAGTTCAAGTGCTGTAAGTGATAGGAAGACTTCATGATAGAAAGCTATTTTTCCTGATGGTGGAACGACGATCATTCTAGGTCAATGTCTACGTTCTGCAGAGAACACTATACATTTGTGGCGAGAATATCAATCCTGCAATAACCAGCGAATAATACTCATGTCGACATTAACTTTTCCATCATACATGCTGATGACCTTCAATCCTCTCTCTATCCACATGTATGCTTTTTAGGAGAATAGTCGCATTGCAAAGAATATTCTCTTGACTTCCATTATCCAATGATTCATTTTGAAATTTAATTATCGTGGATTGAATGCTCCACTTTCACAAAATTGTCATCAGAAACGAATTATATTTCTGATAGAGTCTCTACAATGATCAAACTATGAAGAGGTGACAAGTGAAAGATTATTATGAAATTTGATTGCATTGTCTGTGAATATTCCTTTAGAGACATCCCAAAGCTTCTACTAAGCTAACGGCAAACAGGAAGAAAAATCATTCTCTGCTTGTTGCATCGTCAGAATTGATTAAGTTAATCTCTTAAATTTCTTTCTAATCTGCATTTATGTCAAGCCACTGAAATTGATGTATTACGAGTCAGATTTTCATTACAGCGGCGACTTGAGTCTCACGATTGCAGTCTCAAGAATATATTGCAAATTTTGAGATCACATCTTCTGTAAAACAGTTTGTGAATTATTTTGAATTGAAGATTCATAAGTCAACAAAATCACACTTTGAAATCACGATAAGTGTTCAGTTAGCCTGCTGGTACGATGGTTAGAAAGCTATAAGAAGAAGCACGTACATGAAGGGAAAATTGATTACCTTTGTAACAAATAGGACTTACTAAATTCAATAAAGCTAGCATTATACAACGAGTGATCGAGGTAATTTTATCGAAGAAAAATTCGAATCAGATGATCAATTACTTTGTCAATCATCGGCTTTAGGCTACAATCAAGTCAAAATATGTCGTTAACTGGGGTGAAGTAACTGGAGTAGTAAGTGGGGTGTAGCGCATTAACATTGAAGTCCTTTACAGAATGTTGAGGTCCCGAAAGATTAAACGCAAGCTCATGTACAAAGCGAGATTAAGCGAGTTTGTTCCAGGGATGCGGAGTCGGAGTCGGAGTCCAAACAAAAGAAAAGACTCCGGACTCCGGCTTATAGCTAGACCCGAAATATAATACAAATAAATTATTTATCCTGGTGCATAGCTGTCATTGTCTTGGTGTCAACTTTCTCCGTCAAACAAACGTACAGAGACACTGCTGCATGCAAAGCTTGTAATAGTTGAGGGAATGAACCGTGAAAGTGAAAAAAGGATTGTCTTTTCACTCGGTGATTTAATAGAGAAGACAAGCCTTCCGAGCCTCGATCACACTTACGCACCAAAGGTCAAATCAGAGACAAAAATGAAATATTCGTTTGTTTGAGAACATTACCTCTTACCCTCACGTTAATCGTGTATGATGGCTCCACCAAAGCGCATAATAAAATTGAAAGGGTATACTCCAGGCTTGCCGTGGGAATTGATTTTGAATTACCATTCCCATCCCATTCCCACGGGGATGGGATCAGTATTTCCCATCAGAATTCCCATGGCTCATTACTCTTCCTATATACGGTTAATGGTTCTCTTCTTTCGGACTACAAGTCGATTAACGGATTTTCGTAATTGAACTGATGAGATTAAAGCGCTTTTAGTTGACCTATCTTTTGGATGAAAAAGTATTGGCATATCAATCTATCTTATTTTGTAATTTCCAAAAATTGCAAGTTTTTACTATTTATCAAAAATATCTATCATTTTGTTTCAGGGATTAGTCAATGAATAAAGACAACTTCATCGAAATAGTCTTCGATTACATATAGGCCTATACATACACATATTCGCATGTCTATTCACTCTGATTCACTTCATGCGGTGCCGTACTTGTGATGAACATGGCAAACTTCTAGCTCATCGCAATATCATATTTAAGTTTACAATACAAGTACAGTGCCTGTATACAAGCAATGAAGTCAATACATCGCCTACACATATTTCTATGACTTATCAACAGAAAACAACTACTCATTTCTGAATATGTGATATACTCTCGCTCGCATCCCATGTATTTAGGTACGGTGTAATTCCAATTCTATCTAACTTTGATGATAAAGCCACAAATGCAAAAAGACAAATTTATATTCGAGAAACAAACGTTCATTGAAAATTTGTCCAAGGATTTACAAACATTGCTGCTAAAAAGGCATCAAACATTAAAAAATATCAATGGATTGATGAAAGCTACATATTATAGAAACTCTCCAATGTAGGCCCTATTATGTATAAAGGCCTACGAATGACAGTGCTACAATCTAAGAATAGCAGATCTTCAATAAATTATCAATGGACTAACAACCGTTACTTTGAGACCCGCGTGATGCCGAATGAAAACCATCGATGGATTAACAAGCGTCACTTTGAAAACCATCAAGGCAAAAGCAGATACTCAAGAAAATATCAATGGATTGACAAACAAAATGCGGGTATAAAAACAATCATGAGAATAGCAGATATTGAAGTAAAATATCAATGGATTAACAAACGCAAAACGCTACCATGCGGTAATGAAGGCTATCAAGAGAATAGCTGATGCTCTAGAAAAATATCAATGGATTAACAAACGTTTCTACGGGTATGAAAATCTAGAGAATAGCCGATGCACTAGAAAAATGTCAATGGATTAACAAACGTTGTTATGAAATATATCAAATGAATAACAAATGTTCATGCAAACCTAGGAACTGAATTATAATACAGTCTCTAACTTACAAGCATATTTTGTGTAAATCATGGGGCTGAGCTTGTCAGGCTTGAGCCTTTTTCGAAGCTTTGATAAGAGAATCCCCGCCTCGCTGAATAGTCTGTCTACAGAAGCCGATGACACTGGGGTGGAAAAAAGAATTTTTGCACACTTTGACAAAAGTCTCATTTGTGGTCCTTTCTCTTTCCAAAAATCCTTGGTCGGATGTCTGGAGGCCACACGAATGGTCTCAAAAAGCAACATTTCTGTTTCAAGTTGTTCATGAAGCGACGTCTTCATGCGCTTTGGGCGTGGAGCAAACAATGTCTCAAACGGATCGCTGGATGTCGAGGGCCCACGTTCCTGGTTATCACTGACTTTGTCCGTGGGGATATCAGATATATGCATTGAATCAAGCAGCTGATTCAAATAGTTCACAACACTCGATTTGAATCCTTGTATCTCCTGCTCCCATTCATTCATGAACACCTGCAATTCTCGGGTCTTTTTGCTGGAATATCTAAGAGTTTTCACCATATCCAAAGCCGTGTTGCAGACATCAATGTTTGACAAATAACAAGCCGCTTTTGCAAATGATGAACCACAATATGGCCACAGCTTCTTTCTCATCTGGTTTCGTAGAAGGCAGCAAGTCTCCCGAGCGATGGCAGGCACTTCTTCACTAATCTGCATTTGAAACAAGTGAATATCCAAAGTAAGATAGTTCAGGTAAGATAGATGAGAAGTTGGTTCATCAACCTCAACTCTGTCAAAGAAGCACTTGACGGCTTCCATAATATCCAACAGAGATTTCAGTGAAGGTAAAGGTGGCAAATTGTCAGATACATGACAGTCTTCTTCTGACAGAAATACAGTGTAGTTGTCCACCGCAGATCGAAGTCGAGAATGTTGAAAGCGCCATGGGCGAGTCGTGCTTTTATCAGGAATAGCACGCTTCAGTCGCTTCGCATTTTGGTCGCGTACATTATAGAAAGATTCCACAGAAGTCAGATTAGACAGCATGCCACTTAGTAATTCTGGTGGAGACTTCTTGAAAACGTCTTTGACACAAGTCGACAAGGCATGTTCGGTACAACCAATGCTACCACCCAAGTTCAGCGTCGTTGGATAACGGTCGTCGAACGCTGCGACCATTTTCGGTTCGTTGTCACTAACTATAAAGATGGGTTGAGAGAGCTCACCCTGTTTTTCATCATCCGGTGACTTAATGCATTCTTCGAGAATTTTGAAAGTGAACGAAGCGTCGTGTGGTACATCATCCAAATCACAAATCTTAAGTGGATAACTGAACCAACGCCAATCTTTATCGAGTCCACAAGCAACAATAGCAAAATAAGAAAGTCGATGTTCATGTCTTCCAGACCAAAAATCAATCATGCATGATACACCAGCATCCGGATCGTTGAGACTGTTTCTAAAATGATGTTGCAACTTTGCATGGGATTGCTCTCCCTCAGTCATTAACCCGGATGAAATGTAAGTTCGTCCGATGGAATAGTTATTGATCTTGTTATAGGCTGTACTCGTAATCGAGAAACGCACTCCCTTGAATTTCTGCAAATCCGTTAGTTAAAATAGTAAAGAAAAAAGCTTTTACTCGACGTTTCGGATTTGCAGAAATTCAAGGGAGTGCGTTTCTCGATTGCGAGTACAGCCTATAATCATGATCCTCCCGTTTGCTGCCATCACTTATTGATCTTGTTGTTTCTGTGCGTTACCGAAGAAGCGAAGTTTGCGCAAGAAGATGCAATTTGAGCCATGGCGTTGATGGACACAGTCGGATGGGCACAAACAAGCTTCACTACATGCTGCTGCCATTGTTCTTTTGCTTCTTTCGGAAGAGGAGGCTTGCTTGTTGATGGAGCACACTGAAAACTTCGGTGAATGGTGAGTTGATTGGACGTCGACGTCGCCGGTGCGCAGTTTTTCTCGAGATGGCGCTTTATTACACTGACACCACTCTGGTTGACCCATTGTCCTCTTGTCTTCTTAAACCAAAGAAACAATTTCTTACAGGCATCACAATAAAGGAAAGGGGTCAACAATGGTTTCTTGTCGTCTCCTGAGCTCTCGGCAACCGGTGATATGTCCATTTGCACGGCCTTTATCCTCGAATCAAGATTGGCACTACCACTGGTTAATGACTTCGGTGGCGGAACAAAAGATACACGAGCAGCAGAAATGTGCTGATGCAGAGTTTTTTTGTCTACTTCGAAGAACTTGTTCGAAGACATCGCAGCGACGACCTGCCTCAGAGTGGGAACTGAAGTTGCAGACGATTATAATTGCATCATATAGCTCGGTTCCTCTTCGGTCTACAGCCTAATGAATCATCGTCAAGCGTCAATCAGGGGAAAAGAATGTTTTGCGAGCTCACATTCCCTTACTTGAATTGTCAAAAGTTGCGTAAGTGAAATTGATCATGCAGCGCACGGGGCGAGAGAATCGGTCGGTCACTGACATGGATACTGATTCTCCTCCCGTCGGTTGACGATGCGAATTGACAGACAGCCTCAAAAGATAATTACATAATTCAGGTTCTTTCTGTCTCTCATTCAAGACCGATATTAGTCTTCTTATGAGATTGATAAGCCAATAAAAGAATTGTTATGATGATGGTTACCGACCCGTGATTCGTCACCCTGACAGAATCATGCTTTTTTCAGACAAGGACAGCCTGCTTACTGTAGACTCACCTGTACAATGTACATGTATAAATGTTGTATTTTCACTTCAATCTGTGCGTCATTCATGAGCGGCTTCGCCTAGTCATCCAGTAAGATGAGTGCAACTACAGCCTGCATTCTCGCTTTCTCACAACCTTTGCAAACCAAAAAAGAATTGATACTTTCAAATAAGATTTAAATTTATCTTATTTTGGTGATCAAAATTTTCATTTAATTCCCATGACCTGAAGCAAGATTCTCATCTCATGGAATTCCCACGGCAAGCCTGGACTCATATTTTTTGGAGAAGGATTGGGATTTTCCTGCCTGGTAGAGACTACAGAAAAGCCGTGTGAAGCACACATCAACAAGATGGGAGGAGCCGAGTCGCATCCGACTTAAAGTGACATTTGATAAACTTTCATCGAAAATGATTAATAATTGATGCAGCAATGATCACTTATAGGTTCAGGTAAGCCTATAATGATCAATGATGTAGGCTACCAGTTAATTTTTCAAAAAACTAGGGTCTATATACTTGGCACCCGGAGTCGGAGTCCCATCAAAATGATAGGACTCCGCATCCCTGGTTTGTTCTCGCTCACAACCTTGCATGTTGACCTGAATTGCTGACATTATTTAAATTTACTGTCGAGAAAGGGAAAACATTCAGAACGTGCAGTGCAGAGCCCGTTATGCGTCCCTTTCTTCTTTGTTTAATGTGTATCTTTGAATGAGAGAAAACATTTTCCTTGCTGAAAATGCAATTCGATAGAAAGAAAAACTAATTTATTCTGTCAATAATAATAGGACAATAAGCGGTCGATATCAGTTGGAGATGACTTCTGCCTTCACTCGCATTCCTTTTGTGCCGTCAGCGTGGTCTAGTGAAGAAGGTGAGAGCTCGTCTCCACCGCGGACTTCGGTTCGATTCCTAGGTTGGGCGAGTGCGGTCGGGGAACCAAGGATTTTGATGTCTTGTATTGACTTAGTAGTTGTCATTCTCTTCAGACATAAGGTGATTACATCATTTAGACATTACTTCAATTTCATTTTTTTGAATAATTCATCTGGCTGTGATGAGATTGTGCTGATTCTCAAATGCTAAATTCACTAATGCATGCAATTTTTATGACATTTGTACTCATCAACTTTAAATGACGTTTTCTTAACGATTGACCGCACACCGAGACTAGCTGTATGGTACCTCAGTCAGAACACTTTTCTGTTTCGGATCAAATTTCATCTCCGATGAATATTTTGCGGATTGATGAATTCATTTCTCATCAAATGTCGTGAAGACATGGTGGAAACAAAATTAGGTAGAGATTCTATTAGAGATGCGGGAATTTGTGACATTTGTATTCTGCGCAGCAACAGGAATTCGGAAGAATTTATTCACTTGTATTGAGACATGAATTGTCAAATGCTAAATCTTACGAGACGAATTTCGCTTCATGTTTCGTTGCAGTGGTGCAGTGCGTGGTTATGCGCTTAATATCATGTCACGTGACGGCTAAATGCTTGACTCGTTTATTAAAAATATGTAGATATAAACATAGAGTAAGTATATGGCAGGTAGAGTGTAGACTCAAAAAGTGTCTAAGATTCATTTTTTGCGGAGATTACGTTCCTGCGGTCTAAAAAATAATTGATCAATTTTTAAGAAGCTAAAATTTTGCAAATTACCTCTGTGATTATATACTAGCGACGTGAAGTCACTATATAAGTACTATGAAACTTTTTGGATACCAGAAGGAATGAACATTCACTAGCAGGCATCTTAATTAATCGAAAATTGAGCTGACTATCAAGGAAAGTTCATGAACCACATTATAATGCACGTCTTCATGTAAAAGTTGAGATCTTTTGTGTTTCTTGGCCAAACTTTCAAGTTTTTAATTCCATTTTTATCGGCATGATTTTATGATTCACTAAATTCATTCTTCACTTCTTGAATCTGAGTAGTGACGGGACCCATTTACATGATTATGATCTTTGTCTTTGATTATGATATTTTCCTCTTTCAGCGGCAGGTTTTGTGTTGTGATCACGCTTAAACGTATAGCTCTTCTAACCGCTAGGTCGAAAACGCATTTCCGCACCTTTGTCTTGTAGATAACTTTCTTGGTATCTGTAGGGTGCAAATTGATGAAGTTTTGTTTAAGTTTGGACACAAAATTTTCATCTCCTTCCATGAAAAGGCGAAGCATTTGTGCAAGTACTCTCTGATGCATAGAAATTCAAGTATCTATATCAAAACCACGCTTACGCACGCTCATCATCTAATGCACTTTCTAAGGTACCTGTAGATGTAAATTGATGTAAGTTTACCTTTGGCAAGGAAAATCTGCGTGTATTTCTATCGCAATGACATCCTCTTCAGCAACTACTCTCTCACGAAAATGCATGAAATTTCAGGTCTCTAGATGAAAGCAAGTTTACCCAAGTCAAAATCCTGTATATTTGGTTCAGCACGCTGCTACATCTACAGGTACCTAAGAAAGCGTGCGCAAGCGTGTTTTTGATAGAGATACTTGAATTTCTATGCATCAGAGAGCACTTGCACAAATGCTTCGCCTTTTCATGGAAGAAGATGAAAATTTTGTGTCCAAACTTAAACAAATCTTCATCAATTTGAACCCTACAGATACCAAGAAAGTTATCTACAAGACAAGGGTGCGGAAATGCGTTTTTGACATAGCGGCTTGAACAGCTATGCGTTTTCACAAGACGGTGGTTGCAAAAAGTAATCGCTTATTGATGGGAAAATTCGCAAATTTGTGGCTTAACTTGTTGAAGTCTACATCAGTTTGCATCTGCAGATAGCCACAAGCATTATTGAACTAGTGAATGAAAAATCTAGCCGCTTGTAAAAGACGCAACACAGAAAACATAGCTGGCATTGGTGAGAGCTTTATGGAAGGTAAATGTAGTTAGTGGGACAAAGCTGCAGCGTTTCATTTTGATTGGCTGTTGCTATCTCTATCTGTGATAACATTGGAGTAAGCACGTTTTTATATTTCTAAGAGACTCATGACTTCGACTGGAAAGTTCAGGGTGTTCCACCAACTAGATTTTCCCATATTTTTTTCTCTACAAGATACACCCACTCTTGAAACTATTGCAATTTGTCTGGACTGTAATGCTGTAATGCAATACTACGGTCAACAACCACTTTGTGCAATTTCTCTGTGTTCTTGACACTAAAGATATTTCAGATGACCATTGGAAAACAACATTCCCACTTGTACTGATATACAGCATCATTATTATGGGGTTGTTGCTCAATCAATTTTTGATGATAATTTGCAGTTTTGGTCGAATGAAATGTCAACTGGTTTAATTTGTTAACATCGGTGTCAAGTATATGCATTAGGCGACAATATTAATGTTCTTTACACAGATGATGTTTCTATTTTTCTCCCATGACTAAAATTGTATATCAAGAGCACAAAGAAACAAACTTTGTATAATTTCGAAGTGAACTTCGGTCATTTATTTTATGATAATATTTGCCTTGACAGTAGCCACTAAAACAAACTAAAGTCACAAAAGTTTAATGTGAATGCAACAAAGGCTTTGTTGAGCCTTCACGCCATTAGAAGGAATCATTAAATAGCTTTAATTAGCACAATATTTATCCCGTTAAACCTGTAGCAGGAACTCATGGGCATATGTTTTTACAGTAACTTCATGCGTAACTGATGAAGGTTGACGGTTTTAGCCTTATTTTTCTGATCAATGATTCACAAATTGAATGCAACATGCACTTTCGATGCATCAACCAATCATCCAGTTTAATCCGGACATATTTTGACTGAAGCGCGTAGACTATGCTCTACAGATACGTTCTGCATTTATATTCCGCGTCAGGGCTATGAATGCGGAGGCGGTTGCTAGAAAAGCCGTCACCCACCGCCTTCTTATCTAACTCAGGAGGGGAGCATCTTAGCTCCTGACATTATAATCAACATTATTCGAAATTTAAATATTGTTTTTAATAGAAATGATTAGAAATGCAAAATTATATATCACTGAAGAGGTATGCACGAATTATCAATGCATCTGTGTCAGGAAATTTTAAGTGTTGTGGCTAGAATTCATTATTTTAGTTTCCCTGTGAATTTTATTGCGTAGCGGTAGTTCTCGTACACTTGGTTTCCTATTGTCTGTTTCTATGAAATCCGATTTCTATGGGGTTTGTAATGTTCTATTATATATATATATATATATATATATATATATATATATATATATATATTCGTATGCATGATAAGACAACTCCAACTCTGGACAGATGTGATTAGGTAAAAAAGACACATAAAAATAAAAGTCATGCTCAGACTTAAAAGGAAGTTTGATTAAAAACGGACACTAGCCAACCAAGCACTGGCCACTTCAGAGGCAGAGTGAAGTTCAGCGAGGCCGCCGATGCCGTCACGAAGAGCTGTGACAGGGCAGTCCTTCACGATATGTGCCATAGTCTGAGTCTGACCACAGTCGCACAGCGGGGATTGACGAGCACCCCAGCGGTGCAGGGAGCTGCGACATGGCCCGGCGTTCGTCCTCAGCCGGTTGAGGAGTGTCCACTTGGCCCGGGGGAGGTCAAAGTCCCTATTGATTCTATTAATGTTCTATTGATTCTCTGTGTCTCTAATGTGTAGCAAGTTGTGTGAGATTTGTTCCGTGTATGCGCTTTAGTTGTTTGGTTAGTGGCTCTGATGATGACCGACGGTGTTGGTCGAAAGGCCTCAGCAGAATAAAGGATTTACTTCGTATGCACTGATCGTGTTTTTTGGGCTTCCTACAATTGAGTGAATTACTCCCGCTATAACATTTAATCAAGATCTGGCATTCGAGATCTTATATGTAATAAACGAGATTTACGGTAATTTTGTTTGTGATTGTTATTTTGTGTCAACGGGATTTGCAAAAAAATATCAATCTCCTATTCAAAGATGAACGGATACGTGACCACTGCGAGCAAAGAGGTAACCCATGAACCACTCTAGAGGGAGAAGGGCATTTCACTGCCATCAGCTGTGACCAACAGTAGGCGCAACAATGCATGGTATAGCCTACAGAGATGGAAACCGGTCGACGACCGATTTCCATCTCTACAGCACGGCAGCAAATTCAAATACTATGCGTACCTATCTGTCAGGTCGAATGTCGAACGACACAATTTAGAGAAAACAGGTACAGATTGTTTCATAAAAAATGGATCACCCTTAAACATCGCCTTAACTTCAACTTTGTCTAACTCCGCCAAACTTGAACGAATTTCTCTGAAATTTGGAAGATATGTCAGTTGTACTTACTAATATCATTGTTGGAAATTTCAAGCATGAATATTGAGTTGTTTTCCTGTTATAGATAAAAAAAGTAGTAGATAATTTGATCTTCATTTAGCAATGTTACACAAAATCATACCTCACTCTTATAAAATTACATTTGTTTCCTTTGTTATGTAATATGTTGTTCTACAAGCCGAAAGCTATCAAGCAAAACAAAAATAAAGAAAATCGGTCAATCAGAGCCAGTATAGCACCATTATTCATCAACAATAATGTAACTGCTATATGTGATTAACTGGACTTCATGTTCCATAGCTTCCTGATTTCGTTGCGGTGGTGTTGGCAGCACTCCTGATTGCTTTCAGCTAGAAATCTATCTCTTACCTGTTGAAAACAATACAAAGCACAAATGAACAATAACGAGATCGCATTCACAGAAGGCAAAGTGTCAGCCTTGCTAGAACTAGGGTTTTCTTTGCGAGCTACAAGCAAGCGACTAAATGTCCCTTACACAAATGTGCATCGATGGCATAATGATGATTTTCGACTCTGTCGTAAAGAGAGCTCTGGCCGTCCACGCAAAACATCCAAACGTAGAGACCGCCTAATTTTGAGATTTGTTAAAGTTGATCCAAGTCTCTCGTTAACTGAGATGGCTGCACTAGACTCGTCTATTTGTAAGTCCACTATTCGTAGAAGACTTATTGAGTCGAATTTCAAGAGCTGTAAGAGGCCCTCTCAGATCGAATTATCAGATCAGCATACAGTCATTGTCACTGGCGAAATCAATGGGATCGGGTTGTCTGGTCTGATGAGGCATCAGTCCTTCTGAAGGATAGTGATGGTCGATTGAGATTATGGATAAAATCTGATCAGGAAATTCCGAGACATTTACATCGTCCCCAGGTACAAGGTAGTGCAACTCTACTGATTTGGGCTGGCATTTGGACCAATGGCCGCTCTGAACTTCACATACAGCAAGGAACCATGAATTCTGAACGCTATGTGAATGTTTTACGAATGAACATTGGCCAAATGACAGATCAACTTGGTGATCCATCGACTTGGTTATTTATGGATGATAATGCTACGTGTCACAGGAGTAGTAGAGTCAAATTATGCAAGTCTCAATTAGGGCTTAGGACATTATCTTGGCCAGCTCGTTCTCCTGATCTGAATCCCATAGAAAATGTATGGAGTATTCTAAAACGTAACGTTCGTCGTTCACTGCTACCTACAGATGGCGTATCATAACTTACGTCACTGTTAAAAAATGAGTGGAGAAAGTTAGATCAGTAAAAAATCAACGATATCATCGAATCAATGCCTAGACGAATTGGTAATGTCATTGACAATAAGGGTAGGGCCACAAAATATTAGTTTCTTAAGAACCGTTACTGTATCATAGCTTATCAGATTATATAAGGACATTTAAATATATTAGGGACATGAAATAACATGAAAATGCTTTCTACATCATACTTATGTTTTATTTAGTCAAATTTTAGGATGATCCACTTTTTATGAAACGGACTGTATTTTGATACATTGATCAAGAGTGCATGTGATACATGAAGTCGATTCCCTCCCATCCGCTTATGCTCCACTACCTGAAGTGGAGTTACTGCATCGGCCACTGGCGAAGGCAATTAAATCCACATCAGCTTTTAATATGGTAGGGAATGTAGGACAGAGCGCGGGACAACGAGGGATCCTAAATGATCAATCAAGTGCAAGTTAGAGACCGTTAATGATTCATGGCACTTCCACTGCACTGCCCTTCCGATGGCCTCCACTGGACTACAGACGCATTATGACCAGTCTTCGTACATTCAAAATCCATGACTCGAAATTCTGATCATCCCTCGCATCACTTGGTGCCTCACAAATTTGTCTACTCTCACAAATGCCGCGTGCCCTTGATTAAATCAACAGCGAAATCGAGATCATTCATCCTGTCAATTGCGAAATTTGTTGAAGGATTCCAGTGTCTTTGTTCATGCATCCTCATTAAATTTTTGCTCTTATCACTTACATTTGATAAGTCTCTTACGGATTCTAAATTGTATATTTCAGCTGTGTGCTGCATTTCTTTGTGACCTATGAAAGACTACAGAAATGTTGCCAAATGGAATATAATGAGACTATATTCTTGCATTCTGATATGCTAACTGATACAATTACATAAAGGAGGAAATAGGTCGTGGTAAAGTCTATCCTCAACAGGTAATCTACCTGTTATGATTACACTGACTCAGCCGAAGAACAGAAGATGAGCCAATTTGCAGTATCTATATGTAGATTGTAGATGCTCACTTTCTCATCATTTCATATTTCAATACACACTTTGCATTAGAATAATTAACTGACATTTGCAAGGCATCACAAAGTGTTACTATTTTCAGCCTCTATATTTTCCTGCATCAATAGAAGTGAACAGTTTTCTGCTTTTGACTCTGATTCATTCAATTAGTGCTTCAATTGCTTCCTTGGCAATGGATATTCCGATCTTCAATTTCATGAAATTTTTAATGCAATGAAGACATTTCAAGATAATACAATTGAAACGTGATTATGAAAAATACATGTCTGCCTGAGTTTCTATTTCTGTATCCTACGCAGAATCCACTTTGTTCAAATTTGCTGATTTATGTCAAACGGACAACAAACTTCAAGCGCTTCTAAGATGTTTATGTTTAAGTAAGAGATGCTGGAAAGTCTGCTAAGGTAACAGAAGTCGGAAATCAACTATATCACAGTCTAGAGAGGACAGGTGATAACTATGACTCTGTTCTCTCTTAGACTCTGATTATTGTGTTCCAGACAGGTAAAGCTCATTGAAGCATAATCAAGCATGAGACCATTTTTTTACTGCACTTTCATCCAGCAGCACCTAGATAGTTGCATGTATGTGTGTAGGCATACATGTATATCTGCAATGTTTTCCAATAGTGTGCTGTTAAATCATAAATTTGATGCTGCTTTGTCATTAAGGATCATTACTGTTGCGCATTTTTTAATTCGAAATTGTTACCTTGATCGACCTCAGCCTTTTGATCACGAACCTTTGCTCAGATTTCAGAAAATCATCATCGATTAGAGATTTTTTAATTCTTCAGATATAGGTAACTCTGCTATGAATATTGTTTCATTTCCCATTAATTGAGCGCAACACATTAAAACGCATATCTAAACTTCTTGATTAATACTCTGGTGCTATTTTCTAAAGGGCACTCGTGATTTTCGGTCTTACCCAAGGCATGAGAGTCGCGTTTCACTGGGTAACCTATTGCTCCTACCAGTGAAACCGGCGGCAAGAGGTATTTACTGGTCGCTTTTACTGACGCTGTTGATAAACGCATTCAATTACTTTACTTCATAGACATAGTTAACAAAAGTTCGCCTTGTTTTCTCACGTATCTACAAACAATTCTCCTTTGACTGAGGTTTGAGTACGTGATTGATGGCGTTCCAAAGTGATGATTTAAAAGCAATTTGACAATTTTTAATAAAGTAGTGAAGCTAGGATGTCAATCAGACGGAAATGTTTAATGAACGTCTATTTTGGAATTACTGAGCATTGATTCCATAATTGATGTTGGTGTTTCCTTCTTTCACAAAAACCTTTGGTTTTCCTTATCGAGAGCATAAAAGTCATCAGCGTCTCTTGTCTTTCTGCTTGCTACTCACGACTGATGACACTTTTATAAAGAGAAATGCGACATTTTCGCTAAGATTAAATTAAAGTAATTGACTGTCATCATTTAGTTCTCCGATACAACTACATGGTGAATTATAAACACTAGCGATCGAACTGGGTCAGTGGGTCAAGGACATCATTGCTGACGTCATAGAGTAGGGATACATAGGTAGAGTGTCGACTCAAAAAAGTATCTGTATGCAGTGAAAATTTTTACATGAAAAGATTCACTTTTTGCGGAGATCACGCTCCTGTGGTTCAAAAAATTATTTGAGCAGCTTTAAAAAAGTCAAAACTTTGCCAATTTAAATACTACTGAGATGACTCTCCTATATAAGTAGTATGAAACAAGTTGGATATAAAAGGAATGAATATTTGCTAATAAGCATCCTAACTAAGCGGAAATCAAGCTGATTATCAAGGGAATTTCATGAACCGCATTGTAATAGAAGTCTTCATGAAGAAGTTGAGATCTTATTTTGCTTCTTTGGCTGAAATTTCATGTTTTTATTTCAATTTTCAGGAACATGATTTTATAGTTCACTAAATTCATGTTTCATTTCTTGAATCTGAATAGTGATGCGAACCCATTTACATCTTTTCAAGTTAATCGAAATCATTGTCTTTGATCATGTGATTTTGCTCTTTAAGTGGCAGGTTGCCTGTGATATGATCACGCTTAAGAAAATACTCTTGAGGTTGAGTATGAAAGTAATAGCAACCTATCGAGTTGCTAATTTAACAAACATTAACTCTCCAAGGCTGTCATGACGCGAAGGATCTGTAAAATACCATCATTCCTTATGTATTGCTATCATGATCATTCAATTCCTTGTAATTTCTGCAAAACTGCAAAAATTTGCATAATTCACATTTGGAAACAATGCCCAATTATATTCACCTCGAGTTCATTTAATAAATTCGAAAGTGCATACACATTGGGGATTTAATATATGCAGAGTTACCATTCTACCTAATATACTTACTCTATGGCTGACGTAGTCAGTGATCCGGATTTTTTTTATGTTTTACTCCTGGAAAACCGTAAGTAAACTTGTAGACAATTTGCAAATTTAGAGTGAATTTTCCGTTACTCTAAGTCGAAACTTGTAAATTACAAGGTGATTTGAAAGTAATCAGTCAATGTTCAAAGGACGAAGACAAGTAGAGCATCCGTGCGAATAAGTCGTTTGCTGTAAAAGAGAACAGTTGTGTTACTTGTTTTCGGCACCATGAATTTCGGAATGAAGCTCCACGAGAGTGCAGACTCTTCAACTCAGTTGTACAAGTCTGAGAGACAAAGGCCCTTTTCGAGTTGTCAAATTGATGTGACCTTGGCAACTCGAAAAGGTGATTATTTGCAAAAATTTGCACTTTTTACATGAACTTCGTCAAGGTCTCTTCGAAATTTTTAGTCGGTCAGAGCTCGATTATTTTGTGAAAACAAATTAGTAAATTGCAATTGCGTGTAATTTTTGATTACGTTTCATTCAAAATATTTTGATAAAACCAAAAGCTTATATTTCTTTGTTTTACTGTATGGTCATGCACAGGAAAATTTAAAATGTCGAAAAGTCCATGCATACAGTTAATTCTTTTGATGTTGATGTCCAATTTTTTCCTATTCTCCAACTCCAATCTCTAGTGTAGTCTTTCTGTTAATGTCCACTCATTAAGAAATCAAGAAGTGTAAAATGTCTTGGGTTGAGAGGTCAAGAAGATCATCTCGTAACATTTGGAGTGTAGTATCTGATGTTAAAGGCAATAATGTGAAAAATCCTTTAGCTCCTATTTTACATGAGTTTTCTGATGCCATAAGTGTAGCTAATGCTATCAATGAATCTTTTGCAAAACATTTTCACTCGGAAGACCGCTTTCCATACCATTCATCTTAGAGAACTTGTCTACTAATAAAGCTACGGGCTCTGACGGAATTTGCAACCGTTTCTATAAGTTAGCGTCGCCATATATTTGTGAGACGCTGTGTAACATAATAAACTCTATCATCATTCAGTGCTACGTTCCAAAAGATTTGAAAAAATGTATTGTGTCTCCGATTCCGAAATGTTCTCCTGTCTCTTTCGAAAATCTTTGACCCATCACACTTTTAAGTGTCCCGGCTCAACTTTTAGAACATCATATACTTTCGACCATGCGTACTGCGTTCTATGAACTTGTACCCAGCTTTCAATTTGCTTATAAAAGAAATTCATGTACAACATCCTGTCTTGTTACCTTACATCATATTATTACAAAATTGTTAGAAAAACCTTATGTTACTGGTTGCATGCTCTTGAATTATGATTTTTCAAAGGCCTTCGATACCATCAGTCACAAAGTATTGCTTCAGAAATTAAGACTTCTTCAGTTCCCTATACGTTTTGTTGAGTTTATGTCTTCTTACTTAAGTAATCGTTATCAAAGGGTCAAATTTGGGTCAATTGTTAGCTCAGAGTTTCAGGTGCTTAGCAGAGCTCCTTAAGGTTCCCTTTTGGGCCCATTTTTGTTCATTTTGTATTGTTACGACATAATGTCCCTGTCTCATAACACATCATTAATCATGTATGCTGATGACGTGTCTCAAGTGTGTCCAATTTTTAAATCTGATGTACCTGGATCTATCGAAATGACTACATCTGAATTTTATACTACGAGTATAAATGACTGGGCAGAAAAGAATTATCTGAAATTAAATTTGTCAAAAACAAAATGTGTTTGTATAAGAAAGAAAAACTTTGAGATGTATTTTCCTTTCCCTTTTGAAATTGTCAGCGAATGCAAATTACTTGGTGTTGTATGGAATGAAACTTTAAAATGGCATTCCCATTTCAGTTTATTGCTAAGAAGATGCTCAAAACGTCTATATTTGTTGAAAACCTTGAAGGATGTTTTACAACATGACGAATTGTGGTTGATTTTCCACATGTCAATAGAAAATTTAATCGTATTGTACTCAGCTATTTGGTGTTCTCAGCTATGAAATTAATCATATGATCAGCAGTTTGTATAAACGAGGAAGGTGACTGATTTGCCCTGCACAATGTTCTTGTGGCAATGACATGACAAGATTTCATGCAATTAGACTGGCGGCTTTTAAAAGCTTCTACAACAAGTGCTTGCAGCCCGGACATCCGTTGTGTTACATTATTCCTAAATCTATACGAAAGCATGTTTTGGTCCCAATGCGCACTGCTAATCGCCGGCAAAATAGCTTCGTTGTTTTAAGCTCTCTGGTCATTAATGATCTCTCTGACCTTATTTGCAAATAACTGTTTTTTCATAATTGTCTGTAATTTTTGATTTTCATTACGACAAATACATACTTTTTTCTTTCTTTTCTTTCTCATTTAATTATTCCACATAAAAATAGTTGAATTCTTATTGCATAGACCATTATCATTCTATTCATCTATAATTCAATTTTCATGGTGATTTTTATTGACCGTGGAATTCAGCCTGCTAGGTAATAAATTGAACAAGGGTCTTTAATTTAAAGAATTCATTTAGCCAGATGGAAAAGCTATTAAAAAGATTCGCTAAGTTAGCAAGCTTGAAATTTGAGCCAAAAAAACAGAGCAAAACAGGGCTTCCTAAACATTGATCAATAATTCTTAGACCGCAGGCGCGTAATCTCCGCAGAAAAATGTATCTTTTGATATCAAATTTTCCCTGTATGCTGACATTTGCTTTGAGTCCATACTCTACCTACTAAATACTTACGCTATGAACTGTACCCCTCACACAGTTATCGACAGTGCGTACCTTGCCTACACCAATGAAAACAAGCTTACCAAAAGTGTGTTATTTCCTTCAATACGAAGTGTCTACCTCATCAAGTAGCACACGATCAACACTTTCACCTCAAGTTGGTTTGCCATATAGAGCCATTGCCTGAGGGATTTCATTGTATTCCTGTTTTGCTGTGTCGGTCACTTGGGAACTATATTGTGCATTCTTGCTGCTCGTCTTTTGTCACTATCTAAATCATGGATCATCAAGTCTCCTACGAAGAGGACAGTAATACAAAAGGCGGCTTCATATTAGGATTAGCATGAATTAGATCTCTTCCTTTTTGAGCTGTTCAAACTAGGTGAAACAATAGCTGATATATCTTAATATTATACTATTCAACACAATCTAGTGATATTTCATAATCATTAAGATATCCTCTAGATATGATTGGATCCATTTGCGCATCGCAAAAGGTAGAATAATGACAGAATTATTATTTGCATTGTTATTAATTATTGCATGGAGGCAGATTTTTTCAAGTATAGAAACTTATCTTGAAGCAGTTATTCATGCCAATACATTTGAAAACAAAGATACTCGCCGACGAATTCATTATTAAAAGAAAATATATACAGATGTACAAAAGACAAATTTTCACACGAGCGTATAGTGTCTAATGTTGGCTAGCTCAAATTCGACTGTGTCTTTGCTTACTTTGGAAGCCGTTCTTACTTTGGAACGCAAACCTATACTAAGTATTCAAAAGGATTTCGTATATAGCCTTATTACCTTGGTAGCTTTCATTCATGTCATTTCTCGAATAAGTAGATTTCATTGCTGATCACTTTCAGTCAACTTCCATAGCAATTGTTCGATTCGTTGTGTTGTACATTTCTATGACGTCATGTAAATTATGTTAACTCTAGCAATTAGCATCCTACATTATCATTTCATTCGGTCGTCACACATTACTAGAGACCACGAAAGCGCTCGTGTCTTCTGTACATACGCATCATTTTCTTTAAATAATGAGTTTGTTGGCGAGAATCCTTTTTATCAAATAGAAACTTATTCCTGATGGCACTTCATCATGATGCAAAATTTACGGATGGTAAATTCGTATGGTAAAAATTTGGCCAGGTGATGAGTGTTTGTGAAAGCCTGGTTGACGGGAATCTTGAACAGAGTTGGCAGAGAATGCATCTGTTTCTAATGTTGTATGCAAATAAGTTTTGATAAACATTTTTCCATCACCTGCTGTCTGCAATGACAGACGGCCGTGCAATTTGCATTACAGACAAATATTAGTCGTGTGTTGATTTAAACTAGTTAATGCGAAGAAAACGTCGTGATCCTGATGGTTATTACAACTGTCAAAGCGAAAAAAATTCTATTTGGTCTATTCAATCAAATGAATAAAAGTTCCAGTTTGTCACTTATTTTATTTATGAGAGAAGGTCGTTAGTTACAAGAACGATCACTTCATTTGTCTTAAAGCCAGCATGCGAATTTTGCGCATTGATCCGAATACAATATTCCTAAAAGATGATTGAAAAAGTAAAATTTAAAGTTTTGAATTCCAATTTGAAGCTCAAAGATCAATGAAGCACATTAATTAGATGTTCGCTAAATTCGCTAAAATAAAAAAATATCAAGTCTGAATTTTATTATATACTGAATTTTAGGAAGATTTATCTTATTTTGCAAAATTAGCAAAACAAATGCCAACAAAATCTGATGCAATATTTGTACATCAAATACGTAGGAATGTTTGATCACTGATCATTAGAGCATTGAAAGACGAGATGTTCCAAGAGCCACCCCGGGTTTACAGAGCTCAATAACCCTGGTAAAGTCGCAGCAAAGCATAAAAGAGTTAACTCTGAATGGAAAGACAGTTTTCAGGATTGAGAATTCAAGTATTTAGAGATTTCAATGTAGTTTTTCATGGCTCAGCTAGATAAAAAGATGAATTACCGAGCTGGGAGAATTCCAAGGACAAATTCCAAATTCATAGTAGAACATCACACATGCGCTATATGAGGAATGTGTTACACAATACATGCTGTTGTTACAGTATTCATACACTGTAAATCGCTGGATACGAAAATTACATACAAACATATACAAAATCACATACAATTTGAAACTAACATCTGATACGAGATTCTCGTATGTTTACAGAGATCTGGTATGTTTTTCATACCACACCTCACTTACTTTCGCATGTGATTGATGTGTAGCGATAAGAAGCTGTTTTGCGCTGAAGTACGAGTTGTTGGTATATTTTATATACGAGACCCGATGCAAATTCATCCTCATTCGTATGCATCTGGTGTGTATTTGGTATGTGCAGCTTTAAGTCACACAGCAAAAAAAATGTCTATTACATGCTACTGTCAAATACTTAAAACAGCCTTTTCGTCCACTGAATTTTAGTAAGGAAAATAAAACTAAACTCATTCTAATAAATTTTATCTTGAGCGCTTTCGATGACTCTAATCATAAGATACGTCATTTATAAGAGGATTCTAAACAATCTTGCACTGAAAGTATAAACAATTCTTTCACAGACGTCAAAAAAGAAAGTGTATGTTAGAATTCCATTTCTCGGAGACAGATTTCACACATTTGTCTCGAAAAAGCTAAATGAATCAATTTCGAGAACATTTTTTTGCCGCACAGCTTGTTGTACTGCCTCAGACAATGAAGATCCCCTATCGTTCTTTGAAGGATCCAATTTCTCTCGTTGACCGATCAAATGTCTGTTATAATTTCAAATGCGACTGCGGATGCAGTTATATTGGTCGGACAACGAGATGTCTTGGCATCAAGATCTAGAATCCCAAAAGATCAAAGCAGCTCAATATGTAAGCATCTCTGGGATTGCAATCTATTTGTCGGACGCAAGATTGAGTCATATTTTTTCAGTTGCTGCGTATTGCAGAAATGTGCCCCATGTAAGATCACTGAGGCCATTTTGTTGAAGCGGTTCAGGCCCTCGCTGTGTGTTATGAAAGAATATGTAAGTGACTTGCTCCTGCAATGGTCTTAGCCCTTTCTGCTTTCATCTTATCTATGTTAATTTCCGATAGTCTAATGTCTTGATTTTAGTATGTACCCATGCATAATTTTATACTTAATCTCTTTTCATAGCTATGTAATTTGAATGTTTATACTTTCAGTGCAAGATTGTTTAGAATCCTCTTATAAATGACGTATCTTATGATTAGAGTCATCGAAAGCGCTCAAGATAAAATTTATTAGAATGAGTTTAGTTTTATTTTCCTTGCTACAATACTGTCAAATAACTTTTTTCAGTAATACCAGTCGCGAACATCTTTTGTTTGATAGAGTGATATTTAACTAGATTAGATTTATTATGAATTTAATGCTCCACGAGATTGTCGTCGTTGCTACTTAATTTAGCAACATTAACAGGACGTTTAGTTAGCTCTAATTTATGAGCCAAGTTGATAAACATCAGTTCATTCAAACGATATCTTTCGTGCAATCATGTTGACATATATATCTCAAACATAACTATTTTTGCGTTCATGAATTATAATGTGTTTTTATTTCGGATTGATAATATGCTTTATTTCAAAATTACATAATGTTGATGGTTGAATACTTATTGATTATTCATGAAATGCCTTAGACTTACGTGTATTAGAATCGAATTCAGTACTGAAAGTATGACTCTTGAATGTCATTATCTGACTACTTACAGAACAGTAGTGACATTAGTGTGAATGATCTTTATTGACAAAAGACCTTAAATCAACATACTTTGGACATGATTTATGCTTTCTTTTAACATTGTGCTGGTATGGCTTTAGTATGTAAAGCATACCACATTTGAAATAACATACGAAGAGCATACAAATATATACCAAGAGAATACAGAAATATACCAAAAAATATTATATGGCATCCTTCGTATGTGATTGGTATTGAGCGATTAACAGTGTACGTGTTCATTGTGTACACACCAAAAGAATACATTTTACATCTCACGTACACTAGAATATTTTCAGTTTTAACAACATTTAATCTGAATATTTCAAAAGTCTACGATAGGTGTAAAAGCTTAGAAAAATATGAATAGAAACGTGCTATTATTTTTGCAAGATTATAGCGAATTTGACAACGAAATTGGCCTCAGCTTTCAAGGAAACGCAACTAATTTTTCTTTTATTATGAAAAAACAAAAGAGTTTCACATTTCCCATGCCGAGGTTCTTCCATGCTTGAAAGAGCAAAACTTATTGAATTCAAAGGTTAGACATACGAGGATTGAAGACAAAATTCTCTCCCAAGAGAGACACACTTCAAGAATTCAGGTCAGCTGGGTTAAGGAGTTCAGATTTCGGCTTAAAGATGTCTGTTTGTCAAGTTTTCAACGAGACTCAAAAGTTGTCAAATAAGAAGATTTTTCACAAGCATAATGATATCAAAGTAAGAATATCCTTCAAATTTGACTCTCATCCATGGTTGACTTCATGTCTGCTAATCTCATCAGTACGTTGCTAATGTTGGAAGACAGGAAGCCATGAGAAGTCGTTAATTTTCATGGATATAGATAGAAAATAATTCAATAAAAAGGAAATCGTACAAATTGTGCAATGAAAAAACGCAAACCAGTACGTGAATGTCCACTACTTTATTTTAGCAGGTTTGTTTAATAAAAACAATATACAGGGTGTCCATAAAGTTTGTACCTGGTTTTAATCCACTGTCATTTTGAAACTAAATGTTCAAATTCAAATTTAATCCATCACGTATAATGATGAGACCCATAAGTTTTGCTTACAGCAACATTCAATGTCAAGTATCTTTGACTGTCTTAGATAATCTCGGAAAAACATTTTGAGGAACACCAGAAGTTAAAAGTTTCTGTAATTGACAATCATTTTCAAGCATAAACTATACACCTTTGTGAAGCCATTTATTGGTGCTAGTTATTTACATATCCAATATGTAGAACTGATATAGGACTTTCTTATGAAAATAGTAGTGCTCAAGACATTGCCAACGATTAGCAATATTTGTTCTTAAAACGGCGAAGTTCAGGGACCGTTTGAAAGTTAAGACATGTGGTTTCAAGAGTGATATAGCCGAAACCTCTTTTCCTGTGAATTGAAGAATTAGTCGTTGTGGTCTTTCCCCAAACACGACTAAACAAACGGAAAAATCAGAGGATTAAATGGTTGCTTCTGGCGGTGTGGAGAATCGCCATCCCTTCAATCCATCTTCCGGGAAGGTTGTTGGTTAGGAATCCTCGAACTTCTGAAACTTAGTGTAGGTGATTACCATCCTGATGGAGCGGCGTGGGTTTGAGATTCCTTAACCTCTTCAGTTCCAGAATGAAAAAGATTCAAGTGTGGCTTTGTGGCTATTTACAGTAGTACTTACATAAAAAATTAGGATTAATGATCTCATAATGAAACATTGATCCTTTCTCTGTAATCAGCCACCCTGGAACACTGGGCCTATACCTCAGCGACACAGTCAAGAACCCTGTTCTTCAAATTACACATTTGTGCCAGTTGTTCCCACAGAGTGAAAGTTTCTTAATCAGATTGTGTAGTCAAAACTTCGTCGTCAGAATGAATAAGCTCATGAAAAACATTACACATAGCAATCCGCACCATTTTCTTATCTTCGTAGGCCTGTAGTTGCTGAGAAAAGAAAATATCATACAGCTAAAATTTTTCTCTATTGGTTGATGGAGTAGTGCTCCATAGCATCTCAGTCAACGACGTTGCTTTGCTAAGTGATGTTGATCTGTACTCTTGTAAGATTTTATGAATTTGAACTCTGCCTTTTATACTCGTGAAGTTTATCCTCTTTTACTCTAGGTTCGCTCGGAATGAATCCGTTTCTTTAAGCCTCGCGTAACTTAACGTCATAAGCCTTAGTTTGTAAGTGGGAATATTTCTTGCCTCCTTCTTTTATCAATTGGCGTTCAACCAAAGCATCAGATTTCAGCTTCGACACAAGCATCATAATGTTGAATACGGCCATCAGTAGCTAGCATGCCGACAGGTATTGAATTTTTCCTGTAATCTGAATCATCATAAACTTTTTTTTATTGGTAATTTGTACTTTTGATAAGTTTTCGTATTTTCCTATCTGTTGCCAAATCGTATCAATCACGAAAATGAATCAATAAAAACACGAAATATTTGTCTCAACGACGAGTGCTTGAATTTGATTAGAATGAGAGAGATTGGTGGTATCTGAGGGCGGGGAAGCCAATTAGGGTTCTAATTGTCACAATTTTGTGTCAACCTTCGATTGCTTCTCCTCGGGGTAAGAACTCCAATTAGTTTTGAGGAGGTTGCAGCTTTTAATGATAAACGCTCTATTAGGATCAGCAATTTGTACATGAATTCATTTGCCATGCGCCAACAGATGAGTAAAATCTTCTAACTGGATGAACAAGATAAGATGATTTATGCAGCCATTTTGATTCCTTATCACTTCGACTTTTACCTGTCAAGACTTTTATCTTGGACATTAGAAATTTTCAGTTGACAACTTATTGCATTTTATTGGATGATAATTTGTGGTGGAAGTCCCAAAATAGATAATGTGGTAATCAACTTTGCTCCTTGAAGACATTTTTCATCGTCAAGTTTGAAAATTCTGAAATACTGAAGAGTGAAAACGAAAATAGCGAAATAGTATTAAGTAAATACTATGATTACTTGTCGCCGATCAGCTGTTCATCAGCTGATCAATTTATGCAATTTTCATGTAATTCTTTCACCTAAGTTTAGACATCGTGTAATTCAAAGTGCGAAACAATAATCTTGTCTTACTTTTTAGCGATGGACAGTTTGATGCATCACTAGGTGACATGCCACGCTCAATTACGCGTAATTCACGCGTAAACTACGCGTAATTACACATGACCCTAAACATCCGTGGCTATGCGGGACATTGCTGCAACATTTGTTATATAAGTCAGTATAGTTGGCAGTCCTGTTATCTAGACTTTGCGTCTCATGTGCCTGCATGTATCAGAGGCTAAACAATGTGATAGGACCTCAATTTCATGCTCAGGGAAGACAGAACATCCTTAGCGGTTCATCCGTGATTCAAGCGACAACGCAGACAACCGTAGACGACGCGCAAGCTAGAAACGCTCACCCGCGCGTATTCATAAACATTTCCTATGTTTTAACAGCATCAGATCAAGTGATTTCTGACTCTTAGTGCAGCGCGTATGTACGCGGATAGAAGAATAGAATGTCCTTAACCACGGATGTTTGGGGTGTTCCTTTAATTACGCGTGAATTACGCGTGGCATGTCACCTAGTGATGAACTGTTTCTCGGCAGGCCCATGATGTAAGTAGAGCTTGCATTACGAGGCAATGTACAAGCATGATCTATAATAAATTGCTGTGGGTTTTTGGGTCAAGTGCTCGTAATGAGATAAAAACAGTTCTCCCTCATAAAACATTACATCCTACACAATCTTAACCTCCTCAATGTAAATAGATGATAAATTTCTCGCATTACATGTATTTTCACATCGTTGAGTAGACTTAAAAATCACTCAGAAGCGCATTGGATTATATCTACATGAGCTTCGTGCTATAAAACCTCCTTTCTAAACCACATCTATCAGCGGATCAATGAGTCGCATTCTCATGAGAAACAAGGTAAATTGACTTCCTAAGCGGACTTCACTCCCATATCAGGACCTGAACCACCAAAATAGTGTTCAAATCAATAAATAGAAGAAACCCCAAAGAAGAATGTAACTGTGATGTGTGTAACGTTATTGGTCCTAAATACAACTGCAGATATTGAGTTTATTGTTTTAATTGCTTATAGTGTAATGACCTTTATGTTGGACAAAGTTGTCGACCTTTTAAACTTCGCTATCAAGAACACGAACGCAGTATTCGCAACAGAGATCCCAAGAGTGCTATGAGCGAGCATCATCTGAATTTTCATGCTGGTAGAGAGATGGAAGTGACTGACTATCGTTCTTATTTAACAAGAGAATTCTATAGAGATTCTAATTCAACAACTCACTGCGATTACAACTGGAATAGCTGAGGCTCGCTTCAAAACGATGAAAATGCCAAAGCTTACTAGACGTAATAAACAAATTTAATGAGTCGCCACAACTATGAGAAATCAGTATTTAAGGATCCTTCCACATTGGCACGTCACCCTTGAGACTTCTTTCGGACGAAACGCGTCGGGTACTTATTTTAACTTCGTGCAACTTAGTAGTATAGGGTATGACATCCGGCGCATCGCTTCGCCTCGCTCGCACCGGATGTCACACCTTGCGAGATTTCAAAAATTTAGGTAGTGACAAATTTTCGAAAAATCAAATTTTCAAAAATATCACGTAGTCGAAAATTTAGGTAGTCAAAAAAAATATCACGTTGTCGAAAATTTAGGCAGACGAAAAATATCACGTGGTCGAAAATTTAAAATATCTCAAAATATCACGTAATCTAAAAAATATCACGTGGTCGAAAATTTCACGTAGTCAAAAATTTAGGTAGTCTCAATATACCAGAAGATTGTATTCAAAATATTTATTAAAAAAATGAATGAAACAAAAGTGGAAGAAACCTCGACGGGGACGAAAGTGGAAGAAACTTCGAGAATATATCCTTCGTTATCACAATTAAAAATACCTGAATTGAATAAAGAAAAACACAAAGATAGAGTTAGGTATATGAAAGATAAGGAATCTCAATTATTATTAAGATTAGAGCATTATGATAAATTAAGAAAGAGATGGTCTTAAGTTAAGAATGTAACACAAGGTATTGGAATATTTTTAACAATAAGTTTAGGTCCTCTAACAAATTGTTATATCTTCAGGTGTTTTAGTAATTCCAGTAGTTGCTACTGCTTTAACAGGCACGGGTGTTTTTACAACTTCGCTTGTTACAATGTTAGATAAATCTTTAATAACTAAGAAACGAAAATCATTAAAAACTAAGCATTTACATATTAAAGAAGTCTATGACAAATTACATTACTACTTTCAAAGAGTATGTGATGATAATGTTAGATGATACGTTAGATGAGATTGAAAAATTTGATCAAATAGCTAATGAAGTAAATCAAATATTATTTCAATTACAGTCAGAAAAAGTTAATGACAAGAATAAACAGGATGGCAAAATTTCTAGTGATGGTAAAACTTCTATTGAGGAAACTGATAAAGTTTTTTTAGAAGAACTAAAAGCTTTAAGCGAAACTTTCAGCAAAACTTTATTAAACAAAACTTAAAACGAAAAGATGTCAGACGCCAAAGCAATAAAAAATAATTTGTTCAGTAAAATGTTTTTGCTGTATTCCAATGTTACCACAAAATTCAAATATTATATTTTAAAAATGGATAAAATTAGAGCTGATAATTTTAAAAGAATAAAACAATTAGAAGAGTTAATAAAACAAAGAAATATTATGAAAGAAAATCATCTTCAGCATGGAATGATAAAGCTGGTATTCAATCTGATATGCGTGAAAAAATGCAGCAAACCGAGCAAGTAAAAACTGATTTTGAAAAAACTATGGAGCCATTTAAAACTCTTGAAAAAGAACTTACAAATAATGATAAACAAATTGATATAACAGATCCAGCTCACAAAACTATATTAGATGACTACGGATTACTAGAATCAAACTTTAATAAGAAATTACCAAAATCTATGCAATTTGAACATTCCATTTCATTTATAGATGGAAAAACAATACCTAGATTTTATCTCGGACAAAAAGAAATATTTCCACAACCTTTTCGAGGTTTAATTTTTTCACCAGATAAATCTCCTTTTAGTTTAGATAGAAATTTTGTTGATCTTTTAAGAGGAGCAGATTTAAAAAATTATGCTGTAGAAGATCTCATAAGATATAAAGCTATTTTAGATAGAGTTGGTGCAGCAAAATCTCATAGACGTTATAAAAAAATTACAAAATTTATTATCAACGGGAGTAAAAGTAGGAAAAGGTTTTAAAACAGAAACAACTGTATTTTTACCAGATGACCCACAGGAATTACTAAATAGATTAAATATTTTAATATCTGCAATAAAAGAAGGACATAATTCTAGTTTCAATGAAATTCATGCTATATTGAAAAGACTATTAGAAAAGAAGATTCTAAAGGAAGAGGATTATAAAAGTATAGCTGAAATATGTTGTTGTTTTTAATTTTTGTAAAAAAAATATTCATTTAAAATTTTAACTAAAAATTATGTGTTCAGCAGATTTAGACAAAATTTATAATCATTTAGAAAATCTAACAGAGATTTTGGGTTCATCAAAATTTAGTACGTCATTAAAAATTATAGCAACTACTTCATCACACACTTGTAATTTAGAACCCATTCTACATTTGGAACAAAATAAAAATTATCAAATTGCATTGACTAGTTTCTCCACATTTAACACTATTCAAAATGTTATAAAAGATGTGAATGATCAATTTAGATATTCTACTGATAAAGGCAAAACATGGAAAATACTAACTTTTCTTCCTGGTTCTTACGAAGTTGAATCAATATCAAATGAAATTAAGAGACATTTAGGTATACCATTTAAAGATAAGAAACAATTACATTTTGCAGTTGAACCAGCAGTTAATAAATTTTCTCTTACTTTAGACGAAAATCATCAAGTTGATTTTAATCATGATAGATCATTGTCAAAACTGTTAGGATTTAATAAACAAACCTATAGTCAAGGTTATCATTTAGGTGAGAAGATTCCTAAAATAACTGAAATAAATTCAATTGTTGTACATTGTGACATTATTGAAGGAGGATATATAAATGGTAAATTGTCCAATTTAATTTTCAGTTTTCCAGCTTTTACTGTACCCATTGGTTATAGATTAAATGTATTTCCACAAACATTAATATATTTCCCTATTACAAGAAAAACTATTAGCAACATTAACATTAGAATCACTGATGAGAAAGGAAAAGAAATAAATTTTGGAGGTGAAGAGATTATGATAGATCTTTCGGTTAGAGAAGTTCAATTTTCTTCTTCTTAAAAATAAAAATTTTTTATTTAAAATGAGTGAAGTGCCCCCATTAAATAAAAAAACTTAAATTTAATCATCATGCAAATTTATCTAATAAAGTTTTGTCACTTATTTGTAGAAGATCAGGTTGTGGAAAAACGTATCTATTATTTAAAATTCTCACGACACCCAACTTTTTGGATTATAACAATCTTATAATTTATACAACAACAGCAGAACAACCCGTCTATCAATTTTTAAATTATGGATTTGAAAATAATCCTAAAAAAACAGCAATTGCTTCATTATTCAAAGAATATGAAAAATATGAATATGAAGAAGAAATAAGTTTGTGGTTTGAAGAAGCAGCAAAAAATAATCAGTTAGTAGAATCCAATAAAAATAAGCAGATAAAGATACAATTAATAGATGATAGTAGTAATATGCAAGATCCTAGTAAACTAGATAAAACAATGAAACATTGTGTAATTTTTGATGATTGTGTTAATGATAGAAATCAGTCAGTTCAGAGAAATTTTTTCACAAGAGGTAGACATAATAACTGTAGTGTTTTTTATTTAACACAAAGTATGTATTCATTAGACGGAAGTGTCATTAGAAAGAATCCAAATACATTTATACTATTTGAAATAAATGCAAGAAACTTAAGTGATTTGTTAAAAGACTTATGTGTAAGAAATAAAGATGAATTTAAACAATCGTGTAACAATGCTTGGTCAAAAGATTATGGCTTCATTACAATTAATATTGATAAAAAAATACATGATACTGTTATCGAACAATTGTTCTCTGACTAGGCTTCTCCTCGAGGGGCTTCGCCCCGGTTGAAAGTCGATAGAAAATATTTTCGCGGAGTGATCGAATAATTTTTTCTTATAAATTCTTTATTAATAAAAATAAAAAAAATATGTTGAATGCGCACAAGATAGAACATGTACCAGTTTTAAAAGATTATCGTCATCCTACAAATCCTGTAAATTCGAAGAAAGAAGTTAAATTTTATTACCATCGCAGATATATGCAATTTGTCAAAGATTATAAAATAAAACACGGAATAAAAAGTTATGAAAGAACAAGGAATTTTCCACTTTGTTTAAGACGTTTTAGAGTATTTTTAGCATGCAATAACTTATGGTGGTTAATTAACAAAGAACATTTGACAGTCTATGATTTAAAAACATTACAACAATTGAATATACCATTATTTATTTCGGATTTTAAAATAAAATCATAATTTCTTTTTGAATAAAAAATCATAATTTTCTTCAAAAAATATGAATTGTAAGATGAATAAAGATGCGAAACCTATTATTGATGAATTAATAAAAAAACAAATTGTAGAATTTGATGAAGAAATTGCTTCATTAGAGAAACAGAAATGGATTAAAGAAAAACAAAAACATACACAAAAGCAGAAACGTATTAAAAAACAGAAGCGTAGTATTAGACGTAGTATTAAAAAGCGGAAACGTGGAACAAAAGAAGTCTCAGAAACCCCTATTACTGATATTTTTTTGATGATAGAATTAAGGATGAACTTGGTGATGATTTATGTAATTCATTTAATCCAAATGAAATTATATATGGAAATGTATCTTTTATTAATGTAGTAAATGATATGCGGAAACTTTTAGCAAATGGTAAAATTATTAATTTACTTGGAAAAGTTATTAATGATCAGGAAAATATAATTCAAAATTTTTACGTAAACTTCTATAATAAAAAATCATTTAAAACATGGTTTTCCAATCTGCATGACAAAGCAGATAGTCAGGAATGGATTTTTACAGGTGATATTAAATATGAAGATTTTGGAATGAAGTTAGTACAAAGATCACATAGAGGTGCAGGTATTAAAATGAAATATATAATCAGAGAATATTTCGGCGAATATTGTTATATTCCAATGTTTTACGAGGTTTTACTGAAGAACAAGGAAAGATGATGAAAGAAATGTTCAATAATTTTTTATATAAAGAGAAAGCCACATCTAGAACAGGAGTATTGTCAAACTGCAAATTTTCTCAGTTCAATTAATTTTTTGGAGAAAGTGTTCAATATTACAGTCCTTCGAATCGTCATTGAAATCCTAGAGGAATTGAAACGTTTCGTAATTATGTTTATTACAATTATTAAGGTTCAACAATTGGACATTATTGTTTAATTAATAAATCTCATAAATTAAAAGCTATTAGAGAAATTGAAAATAATTTCAAACCAATATATAAACCAGTTACTGATGAAAATCTAACAACGCGTCCATATAAAATCAAAACAAAGAAAAAAATTGACTATAGTTCAACATATATTTGGGATCTCGAAACTTTTCCTGATCCTAACTGTTCAACAGCTCATCCTATTCCTTATGCTGTAGGAGCTATTAATTTTAATAAATTTATATGTTGCTTACCGAAACAAAGATTGAAAGAATTAGAAACACGTTTGTTTAGTGATATGATTAAAATTAAACGATCAACAGATGAAGATGAAATTAAAAAAACTTAAAAAACAAATAAATGAGCATAATAATTTAGCTGAATTAGAATTTAATAAACTTCAAAATTGTGTGAAAATATTTACGAGAACTTAGGATGATGAATGTCCAATACATCAATTTTTTAAAACTCTTGGAAAATTTAATTATTCGAAAGTAACTTTAATAGCTCACAATTCATCAGGTTTTGATTCCTATTTTCCAATAAAAGCTAATTTTAAATTATCTAAACCGCCTCTTAAAACTTCAAGAAGAATATTAACTGCTTCATTACAAAATCCTTATACAACTGAATGTGTTAGTAGATATATTCAAAAATCTTTTAGATTCAAAAATAATATTAATAATATGAAAAAAATTCACCTCCAGGTGAATTAGCACTTCAAACTATTATAATGAAATGTAGTTATCAACATGTAAAAACAAGTCTTTCTAGATGGTGTGAGAATTTTTAAATTCTTACCAATGTGTGTAAATTAAATTATGAAATTGGAGACATAACACATGAAAATTATAAAGAAAAAGAAAATGAATGGAGACCATATTTAGTTAACGGTATTCTTTCTTTAGCTTTTTGTATCTACAAATATAATAATGTTATGCGAGATTTAGTTGGTGAAGATATAACTACTAATTTAACATCCTCCGCTTTAACATTTAACGGTTGGATGAAAAACGTACAAAATGACAATATAAATATTCATTCTCATATAGATTTACCGCCAGAAATTATATTAGAAAATCTGTTAAAGGTGGAAGAATTTCAGCAAATATAAGAAAATGCATATCGCCATTTTGTAACATCTTGTTACCAATATTAAAACAGCATTTACCTGGAAGTAATTTAATAGATTTAATGAAACAGTATCGACTTTTAGGAGATAAAACTGAAATTTGTAAAAAAAATTTCAAATCAACTACTTGAACAAAAAAATGAATTTCTAATGGCTTTTGATGCAGCATCTTTATATCCATCAGCTATGTATGATGAAAATTCAGAATACCCTAAATCTGAATCAGCAAGAAAATTTCATCAAGAAGAAGAACGAGAAATAGTATATACATTTAATACTCAAACATTTAGACCTAAAACTGAAATATTTGCAGTTGTGTTTCAATATCCGAATGATATGTTTTTTCAACCAGTTCCTATAAAAGATAAAGTTAAAAATCAAAATAATAATTCTCATGTAAAAGTACTCAGGTTTAGAAATGGTATATGTCATGATGTATTAAGTTCTGTAGACATACAAGAAATTGTTAGATGTGGTGGAAAAATCTTACATATTAATGATGGTATATTTCATGAAAAAAATTATCAAGTTTCACCATTTCGAAAATATATTGAAAAACTTTTCAATTTGAGAAAAAAATATCAAACAGAAGGAAACACTGCAGGCGATGATTTAATTAAATTATTAATGAATTCACTATATGGAAAAACCGTACAAAAAGATATAACCTCTAAATATCATTTATGGAATGAGAATACATTGAGAAAAAATTTCACTCAAGAAGTAAAAGATCATGAAAAATTAAATGATGAACAATATTTAGCGAAAGTAGAAATGGAAAATGATGAATTTCTTAAAGCTAATATTGTCAAAGATGGGAAGACGTCATTCATGCCATCACACTTAGGTTCTTTTATTCTTTCTCAATCTAGAAGAATCATGAATAACTTTATTTTAGAAATTAATGGATAAAACGAAAAATGCATTCATTCTACAGATTCAGTAACAGCTGACACGCCTGCAATATTGAGAAAAAATAATTCATTACTTATTTCTAGAATAGATAGTATTGTAAACAACTGTAAAATTAATCCGCCTGAAATTATTGGTGATATGAAAGAAATTTCATTAGTTGATCATTTTGAAATTTATACTCATAATGGATGGAGTAAAGTAAAAAAAGTTATTAAACATCTTACAAATAAAAGTATTTATCGAATAAGAACAAAAATGGGAATAGTAGATGTTACTGATGATCATTCATTGTTAGATGAAACAGGTAATGAAATAAAACCACAAGAATTAAATAAAGGAACAAATTTACTACATAATAGATTATTTTTACACGATAATACAATCACATTGAAACAAATTGTAAGTGATATTTATGTTAATGATCCACCTAATTTAATATGCAAGCGAGCATTTATAGAAGGGTTCTTTTTAGGAGATGGTTCTGCTGGAATCTATAATTATAAATCAGGAGTCAGATATTGTTGTACTTTAAATAACCAAAACCTTGACCTCTTAATTAAATTACAAACATATACTAATGAATTTTATAAAAATGATTGTAAAATATATGATACAATGAGATCATCTAGAGTATACAAACTTAATTTTCAAAATCCAAAACAATATGCTATATACTTTAGTAAAAATTATTATAATCAGTTTAGAGAAAAACGTGTTCCTTGGAATGTTCTAAATGCTGAATATAATATTAGATATTGGTTCTTTGTTGGATTTTATGCAGCAGATGGGAGCAAGAAATCTTTTTTTACAAGTAAATATGCAACTATTCGTATTACGCAGAAAAATAAAGAAACCTTTAGTGGTTTATACAATTTGGCATCATCTCTAGGTATTAATTTAGTAGTAAGCGAAAGAAAAGATTAACCATTGTGCTTTAATGCGTGTCAAGTTAAAAATAATATTACCAAAACAGTTACCACTTTAAGATATTTAAATAATAAACCTCAATATGTTCATGATATTGAAACAGAAGATTGCACATTTAATTGTCGTTTTCCATTAATTGTAAAAAACACTGATTCAATATGCATTTCTAATGAGCTCTTCAATAAATTAGATGCTGCTGGATATGTTTGGGGAGAATTGTGTCAAGGAAAAAATGATTATGGAAATGGTGGAATTATTTTTGCAATGTTTATTGAACCTAAAGTAAAATACTGTATTACTGTAGATGAGCAAGGAAGACTTAGCGAAAAGAAAACATTTAAAGGATATTCACAAGATAAAGTAAAAGTAGAAGATTTTCTAAAATTATATTCGGGTAAAACATCATCGACTACAGTTAATAAACAATGGAAAAGATCTTTAGAAACTGGAATTAGTATTCCTGATAAGAATAATAATACTGAAGAAAAAAAATTTTCTGGTCAAATAAATATTCTTAAACGTCAAGCACCTGATGAAAATGAAATTATGTTACCTTATAACGGAGAACATATTCAAGCTGAAATATTTCAAACAATCTTCGCTGAGAGTAATTTATTTGATGATGATGATGCCAAGTGGGAAAAATATTTTTTATTATAACTAAAATTATTTTACATCAAAAATTCACATCTAAAAAATTTATACCTAAAATTTATATCTAAAATTTACATCTAAAATTTATATATCAAATTTATATCTAAAAAATTATATCTAAAAAATTAACATCTAAGAAAATTTATATCTAAAAAATTTATATCTTAAATTTATATCTAAAAATATAATCAATTAATTATAGCACTCACACCGTTTGTTATTTGTTTATATCTTCAATTGTTTGTTTTGCTTCAGCTAATGTAGATTTGGCATCAGATATTATTGGTGTTGCTTTTTCTTCAAGGCATTTCTTTCATCATCAATTCCAGATTTTAAACATTTTAATGTATCATTAATTGTTAATCTGTTAGGTATTGCTATACCAAATGTTGTAATTGTTGAATATTTGACATAGATTGAATTTCTTGAACAAGTTGAATATTTGGCATAGGTTGAATTTCTTGAACAGGTTGAATATTTGACATAGGTTGAATTTCTTGAACAGGTTGAATTTCTTGAACAGGTTGCATATTTTGTTCAGATTGTTCTATAAGTTGACCACATGGTGTATATTTCATATGTGAATATAAGAACGCTTGATATGTAAAACGCATATCACAAACTTGACAAACTTGAGTCATTTCCATTTTTATTTTAATGTGAGAAAAATTTATTTTTATTTTCATGAGAAAACAATTTTTATTTTTATTTCCATGACATATATATCTTTTATTGTTAAAAAATGATGTTACCAAATGTTGGTGGAGGTGCATACATCCCGAATAATCGTGAATCAGAAATAGAAATAGAAAATTATATTATGAAAACTGGAGACGTTTTATCTGGTCCATTGCATCTTTCTATTCATCCGCAACAAAATACAGAGTTAACAAATAAACAATATGTTGATACACAAATCAATGACTTAAAAGAAAAATATATAAACGATGTTTTGGTTCCACTGATGAATGAATTAAAGTTGCTTAAACTCAATGACAAATCATTAAACGAAAAATTATTGAAATTTGATAAAAGGGATAGAGAGCTGGAAGCAGATATAGAAAAACTTTTTAAAAAGATTTCAGAACAATCAAAAATGTTAATATTACTTTCTATAAAGTTAAAATCTGCAGTCATCAAAAATAAGCATCAGATACAACTATTGAAAGAACAACTAGAAAATGAATTAGAAAAACTTCCTAAAAAATTTTTTAAAAATTTCAATAAGTTGCAAGCTACATTCCAAAAAAGTGTTGATGAATTGAGTTCTAAAATTACTCAACAAATGAAAAAGATGAACAGAATAATAAATGAAGTAAACTCACTTAATCAAAAAGTTGATAAAATGAAAACTCTTAAAATCAAATTAAGAAAATAAATTAAAGAAAAATTATAAAGGAAATAAAGGACAGTTAGATGCTGTTAAAAATCAGTTAGATGTTCTTAAAGTTCAATTGAATGCTCTTAAAACGGCGTTGAAGATGAATCAGCAGAAAATGCAAGTTAATAGGAAAGAAATTAAAATACATCACACGCTGCTTGACGCAATAGATAAAGTGCAACAGAAAATTAATAAAGTTATCACGCGGTTGTTGTCCATTCACACACGTAAATCTTAATCGACTAAGTCTTGGGTTCTAACCTATATAACCTTGTTCAGAGGCTTTAGCCGATCACACACGTGAATCTTAGCGTAAATCTATTTCCCAAAAGTCAAATTTATTCCTAAACAATGCCTATAATTTATAAACACAATCTTAAACATTTTGCCTCAAATCAAAAAATAGCACAAGAACCATCTATGAAATCTGTTTACCATTATAACAATGTAGAAACTATTCAAAAAGAAGGAGATGGTGTAAACCGCAGAGCCGGTGTAAACCGCGGAGCTGGAATATTTTCTGGTATAGGAAGTATCGTTAACTTAATTAAAAATAATAAAGATTTGATTACATCTGCTGCAAAAGGAGCAGCTGCTATAGGTAGTAACCTCGCGCAATATCAAATGCTGTTTAGTCTCAAAACGAATCAAAACAACTAGAAACTATTCATAAAGTTAAGAATGATTCTGAAGAACTAAAAAGATTAAAAAAACTTTCAGAGGAAACAAAAAACAAAATTTCTAACATAGCAGTAGAGAGTAAACAGGAGAAGAAATCAATTGAAGAAATAAGAGGTAACGGTACGCAATTAGGTAATGGAACGCAGTTAGGTACTGGTTTAGCAAAATTCTAAAATATATTCGAAAAGGAAACCTAAGAAATTTTTTTTTCTGTGTGCGAGAAATTTTTTTTCTGTGTGTGAGAAATTTTTTTTCTGTATGTGAGAAAAACAAAAAAGTCAAATTATTTTTTATAAAAATGTCTTCTCTTACCGAAAATAAATTTAGATTAGACGATCCTCCGTTCGTCGGTTATAATCAAAAAAAGAATGACTATATAAGAATTGCTATGAATCCCGGATCTTCTAGTAGAGTGAATATTGGAGGAGATTTAATCTTTGAAGTTGATATCAACAAAGTTATATATATTTACCTGATTCATTTTTACACTGTGAATAGTCTTTATATAGTGATGCCAATTTTACAACACCATTACCAGATAGCGAAAATATTGCATTAGAGAATAATTTCTTTCCAAGATTATTTACACAAATGCGTCTAGATGTTGCAACTCAAAATATAGAAACAATAAGTGATTCTCCAGGTGTAATTGATACAATGCTTAGATTTGTAACAATTGGTGAAAATAATAAAAAGTTTGAAATCGAAGGTTGGTTTCTTGATACTAATGATGGTATAACTGTAGATGATTTAACTCACGCTGGAACAGATGCAGCAGGAATTGCGAAAGATGTAGAAAATATTGCAAAACATTTAAATAAAACAAACAATAGTGCATATAAAGAAAGACGTGAATTTAACAAGAAAAGTAAACAGACAGTTAATTGGTCATTGTCTCCATTATTCGGATATTTAGATTATGATAAAATATCATATCAATTAAAATTTAAATTAATAATTCATCGTACAGCAAATAATGAATTAATCTTTTATGGTAAGACTGGAAAAAAAAGCATATCTAAAAATTGATAGACTTGAATGGTGGATGAAACATATTACTCCTAGTTTAGAGGTTGAATTAACTATTGCAAAAAGATTAAATACTAACAAACCAATTCCAGTAAATTTTCTAAAGCGTACTGCTAGTTCTGTAACTTTTTCTGAACAAAGATTTAACTGGCATTTTACTAGAACTTCGAATAGTCCAAGATATTTATTACTAACTTTTCAAAGAAATAATTCTCCAAGTTTTGATAAGAACAACAATCTTTTTCACATTAATACAATTTGAAGTTTACAAGTTGCTTTGATTCAAACCCGATATCCAATTGATACATTAAGATTGGATGATACTAATAATCAAATTATGGAAGGATATGATGCTTATAGAAATCTTTGTATAGAATTTGGAGTTGAACCACAATTAACTCCTGGAGATTGGAGGCATTTATATCCTGTTTTCTGTTTCGATTTAAGCGCACAATCTGAAGATATTATCAAGACTGGTTGTGATGTAACAATTAATATTGAAACAAAGATTCCACAACTTCATTGATGGCTTATGGTTTATTGCTAGAAGATGTAAAATATTCTATTGAAATTCTTGATGGAAAGATGGCTAGGATAGGTCAGTAACCTGAGGCCCTTTAGACCGATCGGCTGAAGCCTCTGAACAAGGTTCTATAGGTTAATTAAATTTTTCGGTAACTTAAAATTTGTTCGTGACTAGAATAGATTAAAAAAATTCTTAGTTTAAATTTTTGGTGACTTAAAATTTTTCATTAAAAATGTCGCAAGCGAAAAGTAATAATAATGACAATAAAACTGTTGAATTAAAACTACGTAACATTCTTGAGAAAAATACATTTAAAACTATTACGATTAAGAAAAAGAAATATTAGATAAGTAAACCAATGATAGAGAATCTTAAATTACAGGAAGAAAGGAATCGTGGGATTCTCCCATTACTTCCACTAATAATAGGTGGCATAGCAGCAGCAGGAAGTGTTGCAGGTGGGACAGCTGGCATTGTCCAAGCAGTAAATAAAAATAAATCAGAGAAGGCAGCATTCGAAGAACAAAAACGTCATAACAGATAGTTGGAGAAAGTTGCTAGGGGGCAAGGAATAGTAGATAATTTTATTAGTAAATTAAATCTAGTTGATGAAGGAAAACGAGTTCTCAAAAACATTCTACATAATGTTGATGATTTAATAGAAATAAAAGAAACTAAAGATGGTTCTGGAATATATCTAAGTCCTAGTATGATTAGGTAAAACATTTATTTTATTTTATCTTTAAAAATGAATTCTACAAATTCTACAAGTTCTACAAATTCTACAAGTTCTACAAGTGCTACAAATTCCGAATATTTAATAAAATTAAAAATTTCTAATTTAAGTTTATTGAATTATCTGCTAAACATACATAAAACCTCAAATTGTGTGCACACCGGTGGTGATTCAACCTCGTTGCACACCGGAGGTGACATGCAAAAAACATTAGAAAACTTTCCTGGATTTATTTGGAGTAAATAATCAAAAGAAAAACATCTTCCTGGTCATTCATATACCGGTCCAGAAACTCGATTAGATATAAAACTAGATGAGAATAATAATCCAAAACCAGGTGAATAACCAATAAACAGAGTTGATGCAGCAGCTTATAGACACGATCTAGCTTATCGAAATCATGACCTAAGTTCTCGGCATGAAGCAGATGAGAAAATGATTCAGGAATTAGATAGCATTCAAAATCCTACATTTAGAGAAAAAATTGAAAGAATGTTTGTGAAGAAAGCTTTACAAGCTAAAATATTGTTCGGTCAGGGTTTAGACAAAACTCATAACTCTAAAGTCTACGCGTCTGAAATTCATAAAGAATATAGAAAGCCAAAATATCTATTGAAAGTAAAAGTATTTAATAAAGATGACATTTGGAGTGCTGATCTTATTCACATGCCGAATGAAAGAGACTACAAATACGCATTGACCGTTATAGATTTATATACACGATACGTTTGGGTGAAGCCTTTAAAGAACAAGTGTTCTGTCAGTTAAATATGCGTTTGAAGAAATATTCAAGGAAAGTAATAGAAAGCCAAAGAAATTGTTTGTTGATAAAGGATCTGAGTTTTATAACAGAAATGTTAAGCCACTATTTGAAACAGACAAAAGTCATCGCCAAGGCTCAGTTTATTCCACTGAAAATGCCGGCAAAGCTGTAGTAATAGAAAGATTTAATAGAACGTTAAAAAGTAAATTATTTAAGAAATTTACAGAACAAGGTAATCAGAAATTATTAGAAATAATATCAGGAATTGTTGAGGATTATAACAATAAGATTCATTCAAGTATTAAAGAAACTCCAAAGAATGCTTCTAACGATCAAGATTTGATACGAAAGAAAATATTCGAAAATAATTATTCGAATGAGAGTAATCCGAATTTGCAAAAGCGTAAGCCGAAATTCAAGATTGCAGATAGGGTACGAATATTTAAGTATAAGAATAAATTTGAAAAAGGTTTTGTTGGTTATTGGACTAAAGAAATATTTGAAGTTTCTAAAATAAATCAAACTTATCCGATTACTTATGAAATTAAAGGTTTAGATGATGATGAAATCACAGGTAGATTCCATAAAAATGAATTACAAAAAAACGAGCTTTAGCCATTGGAACTAACGTTTCGGGAATGAAATTCCCTTTTTCAATTCCCTTATTCAATTCTAACACAATATCAAGAAATGGTACACCTTCTTGCAATTTGTATAAAACGTAAACACATAACTGACCGCAATAAGTTGTTCCTGATTTTTGGATTTGAAAAGTATTGTATGTTCCATTTCCCAGTATTTCTTTTACTTCATTTGTAGGGGGAAGTCCGTATGAATCAAACCAATAGTTCTCAGTCTCCGGGCAATCAAAATAAAAATTAGAACCGTTTTTATTTCTTTGCCCTACTGACCAATGTACTCCTTTTTGATCTGACGTGTGAGGATTTGTTACAAAATTCACTTCAGGTACATCTTTTATCAATAGTAATTCATTTCTCATCAATACGCGAAAATTCTTTATTCCCATATGATTAGCAATTTTCTTTAGATCAAAATTCGTAGTTGTTTGCTTCCCATATAATTTTAAGAACTCGGTCATGCTAGACATTTTATAATAAAAAAATTTCTTATAGGGACCCCTAGAAGTCAGAAGGGGGGATTGAGTTAAAAAACTTTCGCATAATGATGACTTTCCTTACTACTTATTCGATTTTGAAATGATTTAATTTAATCTAAATTAAAAAGTTACATTGTTTAACAGATTTCCGTTCTTGAATCACTGCTTGCTTACTTACTTTTCAGATGTAGTTGTCCGCAAAATCATTTGTCTTGAATGGCTTGCAATTGTGATGTCTCTTCATCTTGAGTTGATGATGTTCCTGGTTGTAGATTTAAAAACAATTTGACTTTTTTTCATTGTCTTATTATAATAATCCGTTTCAAGTCGTTTATCAAGACAACGTTTCATTCTCGGCGTTTAACGCTTCACAATATATTGCTTTTGTAAAGTTCTTCGCTTGCGTTCTAATGCAGCAGTGCCTTTAACTTCGTCTAAAATTCGCTGTGATATTTCACACGACGTCAAGAAATCATCAGAATCAATATCACTAAAGTTTTCCAAACTTTTTTGTAGATCGACAGTATTTATGAAATGATTCTTCTTTACAAGTTCGTTGATCAGGCACACCTTTTTGCGATTTGTCCTTCTGTCGTTTCAATACGATCACCCAAACTTTTACTCATCATGAATGATAGAAGTGAATGAGATCAATTAAAATAAACTAACTATCTAAATACTCCTTGAGAGAAGAACTTCATTCGTTAAAGTGATTGTTTAAAATTGCTATAACAACTATCTTGCATATCGGCGTTACCCTTATGCGCTCTAAATTCACAAGAAGAATTGTTTTTTATTGCTACCCTTATGTGTTCTCAATTCACAAGAAGAATTGCTTTTTTTATTGCTACCCTTGTGTTTCAACCTATTCATGTGGAGAGAGAGAACGCTAAATAAGTTTTGCAAATGGATTTATAAAACTGACTTTGAAAACAGACTTTGAAAACTGATTCTGAAAATAATTTACGTGGGAGTAAATTGAACTGTCAAAATTTTACCGACGCGTAAATTGAACTGTCAAATTTTACCGATGCGTAAATTGAAATGACAAGAGATCGCGCTATAATTTTTATGGGAAAGCTGTTAGATGTTTTCCGTTGCTACAACAATAAATCTCTCTCTCTTCAATCATCAGCCAGTGTACGTGTTCATCGAATAATTTTGAGTTTATGAGTTTCAATGATCTTCTAGTTTACACAATTAGTACTTTAAACAATGTTGAGAGTACAATAACGAAGAATGTCTAAGTAATAATTGCGTCTTCTGAATTTATCATAATGCTCTAATCTTAATAATAATTGAGATTTCTTAACTTTCATATAACGTACTCTATCTTTGTGTTTTTCTTTATTCAGTTCAGTTATATTTAATTGTGATAACGAAGGATATATTCTCGAAGTTTCTTCCACTTTTGAGGTTTCTCCTACTTTTGTTTCATCCATTATTTAATAAATATTTTGAATACAATCTTCTGAAATTTAGAGACTATGTGAAAAGACTACATAAATTTTCGACTACGTGGAATTTTGAGACTACGTGAAATTTTCGACCACGTAAAATTTTCGACTACGTGATATTTTTTCGACTGCCTAAATTTTCGAAATTTGGAGACTACCTAAATTTTTGAAATTCATAGACTACGTAAATTTTTGAAATCTCGCAAGGTGTGACATCCGGTGCGAGCGAAGCGATGCGCCGGATGTCATACCCTACACTACTCAACTTATTTCGAATAAAAGTTGTAAATGTAAAGGGAGTGATTCAATTTATTTGAAAATAAGTGAGCCTACAGCATGTGCGAAAGGGTTGAAACAATTATCGCACAATATGGGTCCCTCAAGAGTTGCCGACGTGCGCGACGAATAAATCGACAGAGATAAGGCCGATTTCCATTGAGGTCGCATAGTCGTGCAGCCGCGCGAGCGTATGCGTGCGCGCGCGCATTCTTCCCTACCATCGCATTCATTGCGCTGCACGGTAAAGCGATCGGGTTGCTGTAGTAGCCAATTTCTTTTGAACATTGATGCATCATCGCATCGTCTCGTCGTGGGATTCCGTTGTATAAAAATAGAACGAATGGAATGGGCATTTCTGATTCAAATGCCGCGCATGTGTCACAGTTGATTTGATTATGTGTGATTCATTCATTGATATTCGGAGGACATCGATTTCTTTCTGATACTCGTGCACTGAGGTTGCTTTTATGACCTAAAAATACATATCAATCGCTTACACCAGGTGACATGCCACGCGTAATTCACGCGTAATTAGAGGAACACCCCAAACATTCGTGGTTAAGGACATTCTATTCTTCTACCCGCGTACATACGCGCTGCACTAAGAGTCAGAAATCACTTGATCTGATGCTGTTAAAACATGGGGAATGTTTATGAATACGCGCGGGCGAGCGTTTCTAGCTTGCGCGTCGTCTACGGTTGTCTGCGTTGTCGCTTGAATCACGGATGAACCGCTAAGGATGTTCTGTCTTCCCTGAACATGAAATTGAGGTCCTATCACATTGTTTAGCCTCTGATACATGCAGGCACATGAGACGCAAAGTCTAGATAACAGGACTGCCAACTATACTGACTTATATAACAAATGTTGCAGCAATGTCCCGCATAGCCACGGATGTTTAGGGTCATATGTAATTACGCGTAGTTTACGCGTGAATTACGCGTAATTGAGCGTGGCATGTCACCTAGTGTAGTTTCATCGTTCGTGAAAGTCACAGGGCGATGCAGAGAATCAGATAACGAAGGTCGTCAAAGGAGAAGGCGGTGTGGTTCCCTTAACGATCAATGAAAACGATTTTTTTCTCATGTTGGGCGACGTGAATGCAGGCAGACGTCACTGTCACGATTGAACCATTCAGAACAAAGAATCGACGGACAGTAGCGCGGCTGGACGACTATGGGACCTCAATGGAACTCAGCCTTTGATGCTGGTTTCCAATGGGTCGCGCGTCGTACGTCGAAACGCCATATCCCGCAATGCCGCGTTCTGATTGGTCAATTTTTCACGCAGTTGCGCCTCAACTCGTAAAACGATTTCCAATCAATGTCTGTTGCTTTGTCGTGCGTGTCACCCCTGAGACGTCGCATGTTATGCAGTGCCTAATGTGACTTCAAACATTGCAGCGCCATGAACGTTGAGCGTTCTTGTCACAAGAAAAATGGAAGATAATTATGACGTCAAATTTCACGCGACAGTGCAGACGTTGAAGCGACCTACGACCCGTTGGAAACCAGTCTTTAGAGTAAAAGTCTATTGTCCTTACCATCGTCATGACACTGGCATAGCTATTTTGCTATTTTTGACAACAAGCCGTGTACAGAATGCATGTGGATAATGAAAATTCCCGAAATTGAATGATGTGCTTCTACCATGTTACCAGGTCACCTCGACAAATTTATGGGGCAATAACGTTCAGGTGCTAGTGCTACACTCGAGCAGGTCTTCGAAAACATTTCGAAGACATTAGACTTTACTTTACTTCCTTCTAATCTTGGTTTTGATGAGAATATGCCTGTATAAATGGATTTCGCTGTTTGATGTCTCCAGACCATTGACCCACATTCCGTGCTAGGGCTGATTTAGGGACCCATATTCTGTGACATAGCCCATAATACAGCGATATGAAGATGGAGCAAAATTATTACACATAGATGAACCACAAATCATCCGATTTAAATCGCCTATAGGCAGGGTTTAAGTTTGTGATTATATGAAACATGCAATAAGAGGAATTGCATGACACATTTCAGATTATTGTGCTTTTGACTATTCATGATATTATCCAGCATTACGCATTACAGTTCTGGTAGTATAACAGGCATCAGCATAACAAAACTTCTCTCTGTGATATTTATGAATGTGAAATATAATATTATTTACCATTTTTCGCTCAAATTTATCGGCAAATTTACTATGGAAGAAGAAAGCTGATACCATTGATTTGTCGGGAAAATGTGAGAAGCATTTTCCAATTTTCAAAACATTGTAAACAAAAGCTTGGAAAGTTGTTATATTTCTCAAATATATGCTATTCGTTACCGAGTTGCCTGCTTCGTCTCTTTCGAATCATAGACTGAACGGGAGGCTGGCAGCCTACTTGCTACAAAAACTTATAATCTAATTTTGAGATCTTAACTGAAATATTCATTGGGATGAAGAAATGACAATTGGCCATTTTGTCAGTCATTAACCAATTAAGATCCAACCAATTAAAGCCAGTGCAGTGAGTAAACTATTGTATTGCATGTAGAGTCTTGAGGTTGTAGTAAGATGTGCGTGTATAAATCTCAAACGATGCAAAAATAATTTTAAGAAGTCATAAGGTTAATGAGGTTAATGTCCAATATTGGATCATCGGGTCAATTCACCGTATTGGGCGCAAATATCAAGATTATGGATGAATGAAAAAAATGCATCATCATGTCATTTTCATACAAAAATACCTGCAATACATGCAGGTTTGTGTGAGTTATACATACACGTTGTTCCTATTGAAGTTGACTTCTTTATGGAATTTTCTCAAAACATGGGAATACAGGCAGAAATTTATAGACGAAATTTCAAACAATCGAAAGACACTATAATAAAAGATTGCTTTAAACGACTGTGTTCTGTGCATTCGCAAGTTAGTAAGAAGGCAATTTTCCAGGTAAAAGACCAATCTACCAAATAAATGCGCATTTAGTTAGTAGATTGGTATTTTACCTGGAAAATTGTCAGTAATGCGTCTACCTGTACACGCCTTCGCTGCTGTTTCAGTAAGAAGGAATCTAGCACAGGAGCTAGTACTCAATATGAAGTGGAATGTCACCAGGCTTTCATCCACATGTTGTGTTCTCTTCGCATGAGGACAACGTCGTTGATTCAGTTATGTGACAAGTCAGTGTTGAACAACACGACGTATCTTTCGCGAAATCTTTGCAACTGGATCCTGACCACGTAGGTTTCCTGACGGTGCCCGACTTGCATGAAGGAAAAACTTTGCAGTCATTCTCAAATACTGCACGAATGAGACTTTGAACTCTACATTTTGATGGATTCGCCAGCGTCGAACAGGGCTACTTCGATGACTTGTTGATAATTGTTGATATTGAAAAGGTTATCAAAAAGGGGTTCTTCAATAACAGATACACTAGGATTAAACTACTTGTGGGGTCTAACGCATAGTGTCATTGCAAACAGTCGTCGATTCAAATTTTCCACAATATACATGCAAATTGAAATTATGGCATTATCCGTCGCCACAACAGAGCATCCAAACGTTGTGGCCAAAGCGAACTAACTGGCTTTGCTCGCAAAAATTGCTTCCAACTATGATTGCCAAAGCACTGAATCATTTATTCATTGACACAGACTCCTGTGGAACTGCCCGAATTCACAAAGCTTCGTCCGTGAGTGGTCCAGCACATGCTTCAACTTGAACACTTTCAAAGCGATTTTGTTCATAATTTGCTGAATTATCAACCGGGTGAAAGTATGATTTTATATTTGTGAATCGTTCCCGTATGTTGTTTTCACAACGGAGGAGCAATGACTAATTTAACAATGATTAATAATGACATTATACAGTATAATTAGTATTTGCTAGACCGTGACTAAAAACTCATTGCGTCGTGATGTCGGATAGAGCGTCCCGCAAAAAATTGGGCACTTAAGTATTTATGAGTTATCTCCCCTACCCACATTTTAAAAATTGTCAAAAATACGTAGAAATGAATCAACCATCACAAAACTTCAGACACGTATTTAAGTATATTTTTAACCGTCACACAAAAATTTGTGCAGATCAGACGAGTACTTATTGCATTAGGGACGATAATGTGAAGTGCATCGATGTCGACAGCTTCATCTGAGTTTGTCTGCTTGACGCATTACTGTTGCGCTTATGTGCATTGTCCTCTTTCCATCTTCGTCTCATCCACTGCTATTTGAAATCTTCTCACGACCGCTACTCTACCACACCTTTCTTAAGTTAAACATACTAATGGAAAGGATGTGCTCTGTGTCATTAGCACTTCAAGAGCTGTCGCGACTTGACTTTCTTGACATAGTGCTATCTGCTCAGACGATGAGGTCAGGCGAAATCAGATCAAGCTGCTGATATCACTGCACTTCACGTTATCGTCTGTAATTCAAAACGTACTTGTCTGAATTGTGTAAATTTTTGCATGTGGATAGGAAATATGTCTGTGAAGTTTTTTGACGATTGATTCATTTTTACGTTTTTTTGACAAATATGAGAGCGTGGGGGGTGATAAGCCATAAGTACCAAAAATTGAGTCACATATACTAGCCTTGCTATCGGCACTGCGTAGTGAGGCTAGAATGGAAAACAGCTGCTTGTTGATGGTTATTTCAACCGGTCAGTCAATATTGCTAAGACTTTAAAAAGAATCGCTAAACTGAAACATGCAACAGCTGCAGTTTCTAAGGCTATTTACTGCAAGTTGTTTTCTAAAAGTACTTTATGCTATAAGGAGAAATTATTATTCCGTGAATACTTTCAAAGTGTGCTGATAAGCTGCCGGTACTTTCTCATTGTCAACCACTGGAAGCAGACATTGTGTGTACCGTTGTCATGACAACACATGTCCACAGTGCAGGCCTACTATTGATTTGAATGTTCATGACCGTTGCAGTCCTTTATTATTATACTGTGCGGATTTCTATGGTTTCATCATCATCTGTTCATGTACAATGTAGTTCATTTTCCTTTTCTTTGTTTGTTTGTTTCACTGATAATGGTACGTATGACATAAACCGGTTTGATGACAATAAATTAATGATGAAATTGCTGTGGCAACTTAATGTGGATTAATAATTTGCTAATCCGTTGTGCCTTCCCAAAACAGTAGCCACTAAGCTGCGAAACGATCGAAATCTCTCTATAGTGCCATTAAGTCATCGCAAAGGAAAATCAAAATTGTAATCAGACATAATTTTTACTCAGCATTTCATGACGTGTGTGTGTGTTTTCATATTTTCAATTCAGCTTTATAAGAAGAAATAATGCATAGTCTCATCAAAATTCCTGGTAAATTCTTTCTTCAAGTAACCAATAGTAACTTTGAATTAAGGTATTTCTAGTAATAGATCCATGAATTTTGATTAGACTTGAGATTATTTCGACTTATTCACAAGAACTGAAGATGTAAAAATACAAAAGTTACAAAATGCTGAGCGAAAAATTATGTCTAATTGTATTATATTTTTCATCGTGCAATCAAGTAATGAGGGCGCAATATCTTGTTGAATCGCGCGGCTATTTATTGCATTGATGTTTTGACAATATCGGTGTCTGATGTTCTGTTGATGCTCTCACAGGAAGCTGTCTCATCTATAGGTGGCGTCTAATACTCTGTTGATGCTCTCACAGCAAGCTGTCTCGTATATAGGTGGGGTTTCAGCAAGTATTAGATAACAGCCAACCCAAATATATCATTACTTGATTCTTTGCACAATATTTATAGAAATCCTTCTGCCTTGAGAATGGAAATTACTCCACAATTACACATCCAAGCAGCTGTTTCGATGCAATTACCATATTAGATACATGTGACATGCGGTTTGTCAGCATGTTTAATTAAAAACTAGCAGAGCCTGAATATATAACATTTATTGAGAAAATCGAACAAAATACGCACATGAACTGTAATCAACTCCTACCATTGAATAAGGTGCGCTCAAAATGATATCAGTTTAGTTTTAAATGAATATTTCCACAGTTACCTCAGTTACTTATGAATACATGCTGGGATGATTTTTATATAAGACTTGAATGCTTCGTTGGCCATCTTGTGCTGTCTATTATCTATCTCGCTCCACTGTCATTATCTTGTAATTATTCCAGAGCTTGCTATCCCTCCCCTGTCACACTTTTTAATATGTTACTTTCAAAACTAGGCCACTTGATATTGATATTGGTTCTATGACTTTTACATGTATTTCCATAAAAGTCGAAATCCCTGAAAATCGCAATTTGCCACTTTTACAAACATTTTGTATAACTTTCAGCCAAGCGCATCGATTTGAATATGTATTCTTTTGCATATGAGTATAGCACAGCTGTAGAACAAACTAATTTACTTACTTTATCCGATAAATTACTCTAAGGTAAGCTAATGCAATAATTTATTCAATACAATTATGGGATAAGTTTAATTTTTTTACAATAGTATTCTATCTTCATGCGATTTATATCTTTCAGTTCATCAATTGCATGTATTAGTTAATTATATTGCCTTCGGTTTTTATTTTTGAATGTCTCTACAGCATCATGCTATTGCTGAATTTGCGTTATTTACGTTTTCGAATTGTCTTTCAGCATCACTATCTCTATCTTTGCAGATCTGCTTTTCGTCTATGGTGCCACTCACCGTTGGTACGTGCATTTTTGGGTTAGTTTCAGAAGTGAAATTCATCGGAACGTGGTGTTTGTGTCTCTGGCGTCTCCTGTCTGTGTGGATCTTTTTTGAGGTTTTCATCGTTAGTGCAGCATTCACAGTGTGGAATTTAGTGTCATCGTGACCGTCGTATTCTCCTGCGTCGTTTGGTGTTATTCTTGTCATCATTGGTGCTTTCTATCCTGAGCTATCCAAGATTTTGTAATTTTGTAAAAGAGTGTCATTGTGCGCATGCGCAGAACTTCGTGATCAGGTCTCCACGGTCTGTCATCGCGCTTCAACTTGTGAATTTCCTGAATACCTTCTGGTAACTGCAGTCTCTTGGTCAACTGACTGTATAGCGCACAGAGCTAAGTTACTTTTGACAATTTCTGCTGGTCTGCGTTCAAATCCACCGCGATACAATTTTGCTGATTTCTTATTGCTGTATTTGAGGTTTGAATGGCTCAGAGGGATATTTTGTCAATCAATGATTCTGAACTCCTGACTAGGAAGAACTCTTTCAACAAACAGGACTTGATTCAAGCCGTTATAGCCTTAAAGGCTAAGAATGCCTCTCTCCTGACTGTTGACAATGTGTCAGATGTGATAGAAGAGAAAATGAAAAGCTCTGTAGAGCCTTTCCTTCGACAAATCAAGGACCTAACTAAGGAGCTTGCGATAATGAAGGACCAATATAAGAGACTCGAGGGTGAGATGCCACAGCTTCAAACGGAAACATCAGGATTGATAGTCGCAACTACAGATGAAATTGAGCAAAGACTTATTCGTAGGAACAATGTGATAGTCTCTGGTTTGAATCTGTTGATGAGCGGAGATGTTGAGCATCGAAAGATTGATGACAGGAGAACATGTGAGGACTTGCTCAATTGCTTGGATATTTCGAAAGACGCAGTCAAAGAAGTTAAAAGAATTGGACGGTCAAATAATGGTTCTCGTCTTCTTCTAAGAATAACATTTGACTCCTTTGAAACACGATGTACTGTTCTCCGTAAATCGAAATCGTTGAGAGATTCTCCAGTCTATGGAAAATCTTTCATCAACCCGGATAGGACACTGCTGCAAAGAGAGGAACATAAAGTTCTATTACAAGAATATCGACAAAGAAAAGAGTCTGGTGAAGCGGTTTCTATTTATCGCGGAAAAATCATTACTCACACCCCTTTTTGAATTCGCTTTTAATACCTCAGTCAAAGAATTGCACCTCCCTTCCCAGTTTTCTTCTTGCCAACGTTTGTTCTGCTTTTCCGAAGATAGATGATATTCGATCAACATTATCCCAAATGAAGATTGACATTTTCGCTGCAACGGAGTCTTGGTTTCATGATGGGATTGAGGATTCAATCATTCATGCCCCAGGATAAACTACTTTCCGGGATGACCACGATGGTAGACGTGGTGGTGGAATTTGTATTTGGTCATCTGATAGCCTCGCATCTTACCGATTGAATGTTCGAAGTCCCAGCTACATGAATTGTGTATGGTTGAACTATCCTCAATTAAAAATTATCTTTGTGTGCATCTATCTGCCTCCAAACATTGTCGCTTCTAAGAAATCTGACATCACAGACTTTTTGATATCACAGTGTGACGATTTCTTATTGGTATATAAAGAGTATGATATAGTGATTTGCGGAGACTTTAATCGTCTTCCAACTGAAGATATACTCACCAATTTGGATATGGTTGAAATTGTGAACGAACCAACTAGAGGTGCCGTTATACTGGACAAAATCTTGCTGTCAATTGGTTTAGCTAGCGACTATGACGCAGTGGTCTCTGCTCCGATTTCAAACTCAAATCATAAAAGCGTTTATGCCAGACCAAAGGTTATGAGATAAGCTTCGAACTGTTTTCGTCGCACCTATTTTGATATGCGGGACAAACACATAAATAATTTGATCAATATGATGGATATTAACTGGTCCACTTTTTACAGGGCCAATTTGTCTGTAAACGAAAAATGCGAGATCTTCCATGAATTCCTTAAATTTTGTGTTGATGAATGCATTCCAAAAACCGAGGTGCTTATGTCAGACAAGGATAAACCTTGGGTTACACCTTATGCAAAAATTGCCATTCAGAAAAGGTGGGATGCTTTCCGGTCAAGGGACTTCCGAAGCTACCAATTCTTGAAAGAAAAAGCTAAATCTGCAATTCTTAAAGCAAAGCAGAACTGGTCACGAAAAGCAAGCTGCAGTTCTAGAGATCTTTGGAATACAGTGAATGATTTAACTGGTGGGAAATCCACGAATTCTGTATTGAAACTGTGCTCAGATTTTCCTTCTCTTAACGATGCCGCAGATTCGATAAACAGCATATTTGGCGGATACTTCACTCCTGCTAGTGCATTGACTTGTAATCCTGGACATGATGATAGCTGGTCCATTGATATTTCTGTTGATGAGGTTGAAAAAGAACTTTCACGATTGAATTGCCACAAAGCCTCTGGAAGCGATCAAATATCCCCTCGCATTTATAAAGTCATTGCTCCAATAATTGCAGGTCCTTTGGCACACATATTCAACCTGTCCATCACTGAACGTCGATTTCCTAACATCTGGAAATACAGCCATGTAACGCCAGTGCCAAAGACATGTCCTCCGAACTTCAGATCTCTCCGTCCAATCTCTCTCCTACCTGTGCCATCAAAGATACTTGAGCGCATGATTTTGCGATCATCTTTGCATAAGCGACTTCTCGATGGATTTGGCTCAGAACAATTTGGGGCCAGACCGAATTCTTCGACTTCGTGCGCACTGATAGCATTCATTCACAGCATTCTGGATATGCTATCAGATTCGAGTGTTGCTGGGGTTCAGATAGTTACGTATGATTGTTCGAGAGCATTTGACACTTTAAGTCATCACTCCATCATTCAACGACTTGAGGAGCTGCAGTTTCCACATGGTTTTATTGACTGGACAATAGACTACTTAAAAGGAAGAAGGCAATCAGTCCGAATTGGAAATGTCGTGAGTAGGGCCATCCCCTCGACATCGGGTGTACCTCAGGGATCTGTGCTCGGGCCGGCATTTTACTGCTTAGTAGCAGGGAGTCTACAGTGCATTGATAGGTCCTCATTTGTAATGAAGTACATTGATGATAATACTATCGCAGTCCCTATTGGAAGATCGGGTTCCTCAAATGTTCTGGCTGAACATACGAACATCATCTCATGGTTTGAAAGGAGAGACCTAAAGCTAAACCCGTCAAAATGCAAGACGCTTTTTGTTCCAAAATCCTCCATTGCCCTTCCGGTGGAACTGAATAATATCGAGAGTGTCAGGAAAACCAGCCTCCTTGGTGTCATCTTAAATGAGCGACTTGAATGGTCTTCTCATATCAATGCAGTAGTCAAGTCTGCATCACGAAAAATGTATGCCTTGCGAGTTCTACGTCCTCTTCTATCAAAGAAAGATTTATTAAATGTGTACAACTGCTTAATGAGATCTGTTCTCGAATATGCATCTGGTGTCTACCCAAATCTCCCTGCCTATCTGAGCGAAAAACTCTCGCGAATTCAAAACCGTGCGCATCGACTCATCTGTAGAGTTCCGTCTTCCCATATGTGCAACTGCAACTCATTTGAAAGTCTCAGCACTCGACGCTTAACTTCTGGAACCCGTCTGTTTTTGAAAGCTGCAAGTCGTGAAGATCATGTATTACATTCCCTCATTCCACCAAAGTCCTCTCGATCTGGCCGCTTCATCCAACCACCTACCACTTCAAATCGACATTTCTCATCCTTCATCCCTTTCATCACATCAAGAATCAATAATTGTCACGTTGACTGATCAGACACTAGTTCATCACTTACACCTAGAGCTCACTGAAACGTGACTGATTTGTTCAATACTTAATTCGCACTCAATTGATTTGTACTTCCACTGCTGAAATTGATGATTTTCATTACTTCAATAAATATCTTACTTACTTACTTACTTAAGTCGGTTCAATCTGAACACAGAGTGCTTCAATAATTAAGATTGTATTTATACAGAATGAAGTGTAAACTTAAATAAGTGTACAATGAATTTGGCTCCGTCACAGTTACTTAAGGATATGTGCTGTCACGAATGTTCAAATATTCTGCTGCGGTCAAAATGACTGCTCTTGGTCTTTGTATGACAGTTTTCGATATCTATGGTAAATCGGAAACAAATGTGTTGCGCTCTTGTAAGACCTTACACATAGCACAAATACTTAAAGTATCACGAAACCATATTGCATACCACATTACATCAAAAAGCAATGGTAAAGTTTGACATCAAAAACAGTTCAAAATGACCGCTCGATCTTCACAGTGCTTAAGTTCAATAACAAGTGGAAGCAGTGCACTGTAAACCATTGACTGACAATTGACAGACATTTATCCTACAAAATCTATTTTGTCGGTCATTGTTAGTTCTTGTAGGATGATTGCCACAGAACAACTACAATATCTTACAAAAAGCTACAAAATGAATAGCAATGAATTATAGCTTAAATTTTATCAAAAATGTAGATAATTAATTAAATTATGTCAAAATAAATAATGGTTTTGCCACACAATAACACAGATTGCTCAAAAGTCAAGCAATCACTAATCGAAAAAATCAATCAATATTCAACAGTTTTGTTTAGTTAATTTGCATACAAAGCATCTGTTTCGATGTCGGTGGAGAACCTACAAATTCGTCGGATATCGCAAGATATTGGAGGTGACAATCGTCGGTTGATTTTTTCAGTAATTTTGTAGGATAATTGTCGGTCTACGGTTTACAGTATGTATAAGCTATGCGACGGTCAATTTCCTACATCACAGAGGTCTGGGCACTTAAGAGGAACTGCAATGAGGAAATCGCAATTATCTATTATACCATTGATATCGAATAGAGCTATAAAGTTGGAGTGTTATTCATTTACAATTTGTTGAATATGTAGGAGGTATTTTTGTGTCTTTTCCTTCTTATTTTTGAAAACTTTGGATTTCTTTACGTCGTCTTTAATCCTTTAATCACATTTAAAGGTAGTAAACTCGTCATCTATGACTTCATTCATACATTAGAACGGCCACTTTTGAATGAAAATATTCCACATTTTATTTGCGTCTTTTGAGTTGATCTCCATATAAGCGAATCAACTTAATTACTCTTTTTGTACCCAAATGCTGTTTTTCAGTGCATTCAATCACGTTGGGATCATAAGTAGCAATCATTGAGGGTATTTTTAGCAAAATTTCGGTAAAATTTTTAAATGGTCAATAATTTCATGGAAAATAGTCATGTCAATTCTGAAATTGCTCCTAGGTCTGCTTGTAACACGTTAGAATATGAGTGGGTTAAATAAATGTCATCAATGGAAGGCTCACAAAAATAATAAAACGCGTATTCAGACAAATCCTTTAGAAATTAATGAGGACAGTACAGACTTCATACCGCCAAATAATTAACCCTTTCATGCACATTGCGACCTTCTAAGGACATTTCGACCAGCATAGCTTGAGAAAACATTGTGCAGCAATACTGAAATAAAAATAAATGAAACTTGTTTAAGCTCGGAAGCACATTAGACACGGAGCCTTCCTACCATGTGGCCGAATTGTCATTTATCCACTCTCATTAGTTTTGTGCTGAGTGTTGAGCAAGAATGCAGAGTGCATCCTTCTTAAAAGTCTTGGGTTTGATTCGACCAAGATTTGAACCAAGGTCTCCCGGACGCAGAACGAACACTCTACCACAAGGCCACAGCGCCGGTTGATGCAACAGCGACAAAAATGGGAATCCAAAAGAAAGAAGAGATCAATGTGATTCCAATGTCGCCACTCCCAACTTCGCAATATGCCTAGAACTCCCGAAAATTGCATTTGAAAAATATTTGAAATAAATTCATGATGAAAGGGTCAAAAGATGATAATATTTAACATAACAGACTGTGCATCGGGAACATTTCGACACCGAGGTAAATTTGTAAATTCTAAAAATGAATTTCTTATAATTCGAATTTATTTTCAGGATGCCTGAGCTTTATTAAATAAAAATCTGATGTGATGCTGATGAATTGGACTTCGATCAATGCACTCCGTTAGATGATTACACTCTCATGTTTTGATACTCCATGTGGCCGCATGTTCTGCTAATCCAAATTACTTTTGATAGCGCTTCAGATTCAGTGACCAAGGACCTCACCCAGTCTGTCGATATCTGCTCACGAGAGTCCCTGTCTGCATCATTCATCCTGCTTCATTTCAACCATGAGGTAATGCACTAGATGTCTTCAACTTAGCTGGAAAGGTGAAATAGACAGAAGGAACAGGACGTCTGATGGAGATTTGTTGGATTGGCCTATGAGCGGATAACTCAAAGGACCCACTTGCCGAATTGAATAAGAAGAACTGTCTTGTAAACATACTTGTACTAGAATCGGTTAAAAGAAGAAATATGCCACGACGTAAGTTGATTTTATTACTTGCTAATACTTTATGACTCTCTAGTCACATCATTAGGCAAGTGAGCCTGAGAGACACAAGCTGACGTCCTTACACATAGACATGAGGCTTGAGTAGGCCTACAAATCAAGAAATCGGACAATGCCAATGAGTAATACAGTGCATTCAAGGTGAAGCCAAAACATGCATGTATATATTCTTTTCAATTGTTTTGTTTATTCATTTATTCTTGCAATTCATTTATTTTTGTTTCTTTTGCTAGCATGTATAACATAGTTTGCTCTTCACAAGTTGATCATCTGCTGTGGTCCCGCTCGCCGCTCATTCCTCTGTAGATAATTGCTTTAACCTCACATTAAAAACAGTGGTTTGTATTCTAGGCTCATGTCTATATGCAAAGATGTCAACTTGTACCTCCATGGTTCATGCCCTGGATGCAAGTAGGGAAACACGGAATAAATTGTAATACATGTATGTAATATACTCTATGACATTAAAAACGATCCACTTGATATAGAAAATCTCAATGGAAGTGGACGACTTTTATTTCATACTGCACTGACCAGGATGTCTATGCATCAAATTTGTCATGCTAATATAAAGCAGCTGTCCATTGTCGATGTCTTTGGCATAGTTGATGCATTTCAAATTCGACCTTTTATCACTATCAAGCAATTCTTTCTGACTAAATTTTGAAGCAAAAATGTCGCAATCAGAGTTTGTAAAAGGAATGGCTGTTGGAATGCTACGATGTGGAAAGAGTTGTAGGTTTGTTGGACGGAAGTTGGGTGTGTCACACTCCAGTGTGAGCAGGTGGTGGAGTCGATGGAACAATGATGGAAATATTAAAAGAAGGAAAGGATCAGGGAGACCGAGATTGACAAACAATGCTACCGATAAGAAGTTGGTTATCTCAGCAAAGCGCAATCGCTTTAAGAGCGTTCCTCGACTGGCCATCAGCTGGAAAGCTGCAGCAGGAATTGCATGCAGTATACGAACAGCATGTCGCCGTCTAGCAGAAGCGGGCCTGAGGTCATACCGACCTGCTGTAAGAATTCCTCTAAGTTAGCAATGCGAGAATTTCACACAATGACATTGTTTCACTGCCAATTTTTTTTCTCCGCAGGTCTCGAACACAAGCGAAAGCGTGTGGAATGGTGTGAGCAGCATCTGTCGTGGAGCACAGAGGAATGGCGTCAAGTGATGTGGACGGATGAATCCCGTTTCACTTTGGATTTTCACGATGGTCGCATTAGAGTGCATCGAATGGTTGGTGAGAGGTATTCACCCTGCTGCATATCTGAGCATGACCGCTATGGTGGTGGTAGCGTGATGATCTGGGCCGGTATCTGGTACGGAGGTCGAACTGTCGCAGTCATTGTGAATGGGAACTTGAACGGAGAGCGATATTTATCGAATATCATATCTCCAATCGTCATCCCAACGGTAAATGAACTCAACCTCATATTCCAGGATGACAACGCTCGACCACACAGAGCTCATTGTGTAACAACAGCGATAGTGAGATCTGGAATTCGCATCCTCCATTGGCCTTCAAGCTCCCCCGACCTGTCTCTGATCGAACATGCTTGGGATGAACTTGGTCGGAAAGTGAGAGATGCATATGATCATCCGCCATCAACACTGACAGCTCTTTCACAGAGACTCATCGATCAATGGTCATTGCTGGATCAGGAACGGCTTGATCATCTTTGCGACTCGATGCCGATGAGACTTCAAAGCTGCATTTCAGTAGGGGGAGGACATACTCGGTACTAATGTCTCCCATATATTCAAATATGATGTTTTATATAAAATGCTATCTTATAATTCATGAGTGTGAGTGGAATAAAGTTCATATATTTGAGTGGAGCATTTTTTATGTCAGGCAGTATAGTTGAATATGCAGAAGATTTTCTCTGTATAAATTTGTCAGCCCCCCTGGTGTCTGGCTAAAAAATGTGGTTGTAGTGTTAGTTTTCGGAAGAAGGAGCTCGTAGATACATGTATGCTTGAGTCCGCTGTTGATATCAGTCTGAACTATGAACAAAAAGAGTCTTTGAGATTGTAAAAGATTCATGGATCTGAAAGCACCAGAGCATCAGGAAGTCGTGCATACACCTGCCTTGTCTCGAAGCCGAATTTTTGGACCAAAAACATAGATTATATTATAGGCAAATTAAGATTAGAGAAATAGGTACGATTTCAACTGACTTATTCAGTTTCATTCAAAAGAATTTCCAATTTCCAATAAAGCCATTTGACATATCTCGCATTTTTTCGAATATTGGTCAACTTTAATTTGCATGATCCCCGAATAATAGCCACACCTCTTGTCAGGAGTGGGTAAAAGCAGACTGCCTCGAATAGTAGCCGCGGCTACTATTCTATGCAATGAATTCAAGCAGCTGCATCTACATGATGGAAAGAATGGAAGGATATCAAAATCAATGTATAATGTTGCTGATGTGAGCTTCAAGCAAGCTCTGTCTGAGTTTCTAGGCGCATTGTATTCAACGTGAATAAAGATTTGATTCGACTGATATCCATCAGAAACAGATGGATTGAATGCAATATGTAATCACAGTAATTACATGGCAACACAATTCTAGCTTTCGAATGTGTTATATCAGAGGAGACACAATTAAGGCAAAATCTGCCTGTAGCTACGTCTAAGGAGTGAAAAAGAGAATACAGGGACGACAATTAACGCCTAATACACCGAATAGATTCATACAAGATATCAGATGCACACCCTGTAGCAAATTCTACCGAAATTGATTACATTAGTGATAATGAAACATAACTGTCTTAGAGAATGTACTGTATTGAACAACCCAATTAGCATAAAGATGTCTTCATTAGTCATGTCATTTTCTTAAGGAATGTCTGTTCGGCAGAAAAAAGCAAAGAGAATGTCAGAAACAGATATTTCATAATTCCTTGGTTCTCATTATTGAATCAGCTCAATTCAATTTTTCATTAATATTAAATGCATCATAATTTTCATTTATTTCCTGAAGCAGAGTAATGGCAGACATATGTGCTCGAAAACTGAATTCATTGAAGGCAACATTTTTTTTTGGACTATATGTCATTACCTCAATCGCACTTACTGCGCATCCACTCATTGCGGCTTATTCATGCGGCCTGCATTAGTTCGGGAGCTACTAACACTTTCTTCCTAAATTCGCGCACAAATAGCTTAATAGAATGAATTTGTAGATCTTGAAACGCTGAATACAAAAATCAAATGCTTGAGTGTCACAGCCAGTCGCTTTCGACTACAGGTAAGGTTAAAGGATTCCCATTGGAATCCAATGGTAAAATTCAAGAAATATCTACGGATTGTGAAATACTTGGCAATTTCCGCACATTTTCTTTTGCAGAAAAGAAACTATTTATCAGAATGCCATGAAATTTGAAACATAATTGAGTTCAGAACATCAACTTCGATGTAAAAGTTGAAGTGAGTCACATGGTTCAGAATTTGATGTCTGAGAGCTTATACGAAATGAGTTAAATCGCCAAAATTAAGTCAAAACATGAAATTCACAAAACCGTCACTACAAATTTGCAAGTGTGTTAAAATTGCCACGCCAAATGTTAATAGAACTTAAATTTCTAAACTCATCACACATCTTAGATACATGAATACCCAGATACTGGACATGATATGATGACATGACTCTAAAATCAATTTTCAACAGTTTTTAAGGGCCACTAATGACACCTTTGCTGTGGAATGATATTTCGCGCAAAATAAATGAATTGACATTTTGTAATCTTTATTGAATACAGAATTTTCCAAATATTTCTGACTTCATTACAGGAAATTTTCAACTTCGCTCTCACTGATATAGGATTGCGGAATAGTTTTGACCGTTTAACAAAACAAGGAAAACAAACCATTGGAAATGGCATTATTTATTGCGTCCATTTCTCTCATCGAGTCGGTAGCAGTTCGAAGTTTTGTGCATAGAAACATTTATCTTTACCAATTAGCCATTCGTGAAAATCATTTACAATATCAGCTGCATTTCGTAGTTTTTATTAAGCAACGCTGCTTGCTTTGGCAAAAATAAATTAGTAGGAAGGTGATGAATCTGGTGAGCAGGGCAAGTGTTTAAGGTCATTTATTTTCATCTCTCTCTCTCTCACTTTTCTTTCGACTGATTAGTGGTACGTGCGATCTCGCATAATCGTGAAGAAAGAAGTGGTCAGAAATATTTATAAACAGAGATACTTGGAAAGAGAACTGTCTTCATTTGAGGCATTAATATCACGTTTCGAGTTGTATCAAATATTTCAGTAACTTAAAACTTGATGACTGTTTTTAAGTTTATCGCAATTTGATGTGAATAATACGATATCTGACATAACATTTGACATAACATGGATTTGACTTGCTTTCTAACGACATTTTCGTAGATTCGACACTTCTCATCATATCGATTTTCAAATCACTTTCCTTGATATGACAAGAGCTTGTTAGGATTTGACTTCCGATGTGAAGACATTATTATCCGTTTGCCGACAAATTTAGCGACAGAATAATCCACTTGACTTCGAATAATGGCTACCCGATACCCTTTGCGAAACAACTGTGAAGATGTGACAAATTTTGAAACGTTTTCATCGTTACGCTTGAAAAATTCTATACAAAGCTTTGCAGAAAGCAACAGAATGTATATATTTGTTTCCTCAACACTAGACACACCAGAACATTCATGAAAGCTCATATAATCATTTATTTTTATTGCTTTTAAAGCCGTTCGAGATATAGAGACAAATTAAATAGATGAAATTCAATGTCTGCTGCCTTCCTACTTCTCAAGACAATATCGAAATGTGTATCTGTTGATTGAGTAACAAGGTTTTAGGGCTGCTACAATTTTGGGGACGATTCGCGTTTTTCATGCAAAAACCGAGATATGATTTTCAGGATTTTCTGAGTTTTTAATGAACCCAGTTAACTGACAATGAGATGCCGATAATGGGTATGCACTCCCCTTTTGTCATTATCTGTGGCAGTGTCCTAATTGCATTGTAAAAGCGATAAACTAGAATTATGAACTGACATCTGGCTTCGCATCCGTTTAATGAATTGAATTACATTTTGATATCGATAATGTTGACTGCTCAAGAACGATTAGCTTGGGTTGAAGCAATTCAGTTTGGACTTATGAAGCATAGAAATAAATACATTATATTAATTTTTTCTATCAGTAGAGATTTCAAAACATCAATAAATTTTTATTAATTATTATAATATAAACTATATTCAGAAGTAAATAAATAATACAAAGACCGTACAACAAAATGAACTTTCGTAACATAGACTTGATGGAAGAGAAAAAGAAGCAAACTAGATACATTACTATACATTACTATATACATTATACATTATTATACATTACTATATATATTATATACAAAGTACATTACTATATACATTACCTAACACAATTGATTCAACGGAATAATAAATGCATCTAAAACAGCTCAACAATATATACATATAGATTAAAAAGGAATCAAATTAAACGGTACTTGCGACAAATTAATTTCTTTCATTTTTCGCCCCCTATGTCCGTGAACCCCTATCAGACAGCTTTTCATTATAGCGAAAGAAATTTTTGTTCTTAAGTGTCCAAGAACATCTGCGTAGCTGTCATTGAATTTCAACGTAATGAGATGTGCCATTCGCTTCAAAAAAACATTTGCTTGGGTGCCTGATCCAGATGTTGTAGTAAAAATCAATGGGGTAAAGGATGCTTTCTCAACTTGAATAATACGATGTTCATAATTTCTCTTCTTTTCAGTTTCATGCTGTTATTATTTCATGAAAATTCTTTTTGGAATAGGATGAAGAGTGGGGATTGGTCACTCTAATGTCAAAGAAGCACTTATCACATGTCCCCCAAACTCCTCGAGCGGAGATGTCCAGTCTTGCTTGATCATCTGTGATCCCTGATTGAACAAATAAATCATTATCTAAGGGAATCAATTCTGGTTCAGTTGTGACATCTTTGCATACAATACTCAAGAATTCGGCAGCAACATCACGAACTAGATTGTGACGTAGAGAGACATATCCACCTAATTTACAATTTAGTGAATGATTGGTGTCATTCCCTTCTCCACAACCACAGTAAGATGGGATGTTGGATATTGACCAGTTATACCTCAATCGTATTGCATCTCTAAATTCATTTTTGTTCAATGAATACCCAAGAGATTTTATAGGAAGGGCTGATATCCAAGAATTAGATCCCTTTTCTTTCAGAAATTCAAGGGTCCGTTTCATTTTCTCATCTACTGAATTTGATATATCAATCACCTCATTTTTGAATATCGATTCTTTTTCATTTCTTAATGATGACATGATGTGTTTCACTTTAGCTCTATCAAAGTTCCGGAGCGTTCCATCTTGATTGATAATCACTGAAGTCAAATCTTCAGTTGCTTTTTTTGAAGCCATGTATTCTGAATCGGCTGTGATTACCGGATTTGAAATTCCTAAACCTCCATAACTAAACCTCCATCAATAAATTCAATAACTTCATAAACTCAGTGGTGACGGGCTAGATGTTTCGTATAGCTTTGTCATTACGTTCCTCTCAGCAGCTGCATTTTCATTTTATGTGGGAGTGAAAAGATATCTCTTCTATGTATTCGCCTCATGTGCTATGCCCCTAATGCAATTAGGCGGTCGATTATAATTGAGTAAAATACGCTTAGATATCCATATTCAACATGTATATTTTGAACTGCAATATCTTTCTCAGGTAATCTACTGCAGTAGATTACCTGGGAGTAGATTACCTGTAATGTGTTATAACACACTTTAACGATTGAAACAGTACTATGATTGAAAACTAAGTTCTGACTCACCGAAGCGAAAAGAATTAGCTCTTAAATGCTCCATGAGAGCTAGAAGATGTGCCAGATTCAAAAAATTGAAGACGGAATTGTCTTAGACTTCTAAACCACTAATACACTCTTACAGATAACTAATAAATTATTAATAATTACGAGATGAGTCTGAGCTTAGTTTCCAACCCAATACAAATACAGTCCGTTTCATAAAAAGTGGATCATCCTAAAATTTGACTAAATAAAACATAAGTATGATACAGAAAGCATTTTTCATGTTATTTCATGTCCCTAATATATTTAAATGTCCTTATATAATCTGATAAGCTATGATACAGTAACGGTTCTTAAGAAGCTAATATTTTGTGGCCCTACCCTTATTGTCAATGACATTACCCATTCGTCTAGGCATTGATTCGATGATATCGTTGATTTTTGACTGATCTAACTTTCTCCACTCTCTTTTTAACAGTGACGTAAGTTGTGATACGCCATCTGTAGGTAGCAGTGAACGACGAACGTTACGTTTTAGAATACACCATACATTTTCTATGGGATTCAGATCAGGAGAACGAGCTTGCCAAGATAATGTCCTATGCCCTAATTGAGACTTGCATAAGTTGACTCTACTACTCCTGTGACACGTACCATTATCATCCATAAATAACCAAGTCGATGGATCACCAAGTTCATCTGTCATTTGGCCAATGTTCATTCGTAAAACATTCACATAGCGTTCAGAATTCATGGTTCCTTGCTGTATGTGAAGTCTTCTACGAATAGTGGACTTAGAAATAGACGAGACTAGTGCAGCCATCTCAGTTAACGAGAGACTTGGATCAACTTTAACAAATCTCAAAATTAGGCGGTCTCTACGGTTTGGATGTTTTGCGTGGACGGCCAGAGCCCTCTTTACGACAGAGTCGAAAATCATCATTATGCCATCGATGCACATTTGTGTAAGGGACATTTAGTCGCTTGCTTGTAGCTCGCAAAGAAAACCCTGACACTTTGCCTTTTGTGAATGCGATCTCGTTATTGTTCATTTGTGCTTTGTATTGTTTTCAACCGGTAAGAGATAGATTTCTAGCTGAAAGCAATCAGGAGTGCTGCCAACCCCACCGCAACGAAGTCAGGAAGCTATGGAACATGAAGTCCAGTTAATCACATGTAGCAGTTACATTATTGTTGATGAATAATGGTGCTATACTGGCTCTGATTGACCGATTTTCTTTATTTTTGTTTTGCTTGATAGCTTTTGGCTTGTAGAACAACATATTACATAACAAAGGAAACAAATGTAATTTTATAAGAGTGAGGTATGATTTTGTGTAACATTGCTAAATGAAGATCAAATTATCTACTACTTTTTTTATCTATAACAGGAAAACAACTCAATATTCATGCTTGAAATTTCCAACAATGATATTAGTAAGCACAGCTGACATATCTTCCAAATTTCAGAGAAATTCGTTCAAGTTTGGCGGAGTTAGACAAAGTGAAGTTAAGGCGATGTTTAAGGGTGATCCATTTTTTATGAAACAATCTGTAATAGAGTAACACATCATAAAGTGCAATTGTTAAAAGTACATCCATAAAAATTGATAGACTTGTTTTCTCGTGTGTTTGTGTTGTTTGTAGATACAACATTGTTTGTTGTAGCTTCATATGATCCATACAGCACTTTCGACATATCTTTCTCGAATACCTCGGCATGAATGTAGGCACTATCTGCTTTTTCATTGATTCGACCTGTTTTGAGTGCTGCAACCTCCTTGGATATGCCGCCTTGTACAAGTCGAGTCTTAGCAGTGCGTCGTAAAGAAGTGTTCGTAAAGAATTCGCCGTCTTTTGCAATATTTTTCATCAACGTTTTAGTGGTATTTTCAATTTTATGAATCCCCATTGGGCAGCGTTTGTACCAAACAGCTCCTTTTATTTGATGTTTCTGTAAGGGCGTCAGATAAAATGCTTTGCACGCACCATCTGGTCTATGTCGAATGTACTCTTTATATAATTTGATCACACATCGATCTGGGTTGTCCGTGTTCTGATAAACTCGAGTCTCTTTGGGGTCCATTCTGGCACATTTTAATCCATAACGCTTGTTTTTTGACATTCTTTCAACTTATTTCAAATATTCTTTATCATCACTGTCTTTACAAAGAATTAATTGAGATTCGTCTCCAAATTCCATATCATGATGTTCTTTAGCCGCTCTAAGGCTCAAATGAACTCCCAAATGATAAATAAGTGTGTGGATTAGCTGATCTGGATTTGAAATTCCAAAACTACCATTTTCCCACAATTCGTTCTCTTGTTCTAGATCAATTGGCAATGCTCTTTTCTTTGGTTTTACGTTACCGCGTTGAGCTGATTTTTTCATCTGAGCATCAAGGGAATCACGAGCACTTTTGAAATCAATGTCCGTAAAAATAGAAATTTTCCATTTCATTTCTGTATTGAAATATAGCTGTAGCATCGCACCAATGCCTTTCAACGATTCTGGAGGATACATATCTCCATCAACCTTTCTGACCTCAGCGAAGAAGTACTCAAACAGTGATTGAGATCGTTTGGTGTAAATTCTTTCACATTTTTATATACTTTCAAAACATTATCGTCAATTCTTATTTTCCAGTGGTCATGCCAGGTGACAAATAGCTTGAATGCCCATCTCATCTTATTCCAAGTACTTTTTGGTATTCTATTATCGATATCAGAATTAACTTCTTCCTCTGACATGTTTACAAATCTCGACGTCATTCCTATCTCATTGATTAGTCAAAAGTGAAGAAAGGAATGCTTGCTTAGATAATTAAGCTGTTTCAAAATTCATGAATTCAAATATGAAATATATCCATGGAGTCATGAGATATCATTCAGCGAACACATAGTATTATTACACTGACTTCTATGTATCACACAGCTCAAATCTACTCATATGATGCTATGGTATTCTCCTCGCCTTCGGCTCGGAGAATACCGTAGCATCATATTCGTAGATTCTGACCGTGTAATACATCGAAGTCAGTGTAATAATATTACGTAAACTCCCGAGAGGAAAAATCAACTTTTCAGTCCCACGGGATCACAAAGCTAACTTTTCCTCCTGCTGTGTAAAAAAGTTATAGAAGTCTGTAAACATGCTATGATTAGCCAGAGACTACCAAGATGTCGAGATAGTCCGCGGATTAGCTCATTCATAGATTTCGCGGTATTGCTATCAATTTCATAATGAACAATAGACATCTAAAAGTCACAAAATGAAAAGCTACATTCTTTCGAGCATAGAAATTAACAATACCATAGAAAGTCCTAGAATGGAAATTGCATGAAAATTATGGCACACTCCGAGGGAACTTAGTTGGGGCAAAAAGCAAATTTTGCGAGCTGGCTTTCTTGTTTTCTGGTTGGCATTTTCAATTATCAAGTCAATTTGTGATCTGGATTGTTGGCCCTTGTCCAAAGATCATGTGCACAAAAGCAATAGTGAATTTACAAAATAGTGCAGCGACAGGATGACAGAGAAGGAAATCCTTTTAAACGTTCTGTTTGTTCATCATTTTGAAATATCGCTCCTATAATCAATTAAGAGTATAATCAGACACATATACAACTTGTAATGTCGATTTACAGAGCATGCATTGGTCCAGCTTGAAATCAGAGGCCAAGAAATCTTACAGTATTCATTTTACTTTGAAGGATTCCCCTGTTCATTATATCTGAACAATTTTCAAAACCTTTGCATGCTTTTGAATATCAGCATCTAAAATATCATCACACTATGTCATATTGATCATTTAGTGATTAATTGAAAAGTTCCAACGACATTTCATTTATCTGATAAATGACTGTCGCTGAAGAAGCTTTCGATGTGTTTATTCCAGAAGAGCGCTAGGTTTCTTGACCACTAGAAGGAGAAATTATCCAATAATTAGAATTTTTTTCTTTGAATTCTTAAAATGTTCTTGCAACCAGTACACCGAGTACTTTCGATTATGACTCTGTGAACCAAATTTCAATTTTGGAAAATAGTTGTCAATGACTGCTACAAATAGACACAGTATATTAATCCATGGAAGAGTAGGCTATTTCACATGAAACAATGCCGCAATCTCACTTAAAATTCTCTTCATGAAAATCCTGCACTTTGCTGTCAACAACTTCCACAGCCAACTTGGCAAATAGTTTGACTATGATATGTTTTAGATCGAATATGATCTACAAACCATAGATTTTTCCATGTGCCATCATTGCAAACTTCCATTCTAGTGTACGATTATCTACTTCTATGCTTTCGAGAGGAAATAAACGTTTCCTCCCTAAACTATCTGTCCATCCCTCGCTTCTCTCGGGCGGTACAACATAGCTGCGGGAGGAAAAGTTGATATTTCCTCTCTCAAGAAAATAGCTTTTCGTCGTCTAGGTCTTTGTTTTTTTCTTGTTTTCTAAATGCCATTACTTTGTGGCGCTTTTTTAGAGCTTTCAACCCATTGAATGAGTTGTCAACGTCATGGGGGTTTTAAAATAGACACACAAAATAACCCTGAGCTCCAATTCCGCTGTACAGCATCTAAATATGTCTCACCAACGAGCTACAGTTGTTGTCATAGGATTCAGCATCTCTTCGGTCGGTCTACACGCACTTTCCTTTTGTTGTCATGTTTCTTCTAGAGAGCTTTCTAAAAATTTAAGGAATGTTAAGCTGAAATCCTCGCCCGCATCTGCTCCTAAACAAGCAAAAAACACAATCATCCCGCTTCTATTGTATGTCTAAAATTTGAAACTTTGAGCTAGAAGCCACAAGCCTCGATGTCTCAGCATTGTAACTTCAGTTCAAAGAGGGAAGAAGATGAATACCACGGAAACTATGAGTCAACTTCCAAAATTGCAACTGTTTTTCTCCCGGAAATTCTACGCAAAATTACGCTTTCTGCCCGCTGAGAGCAGGGGAAAGTAAGATGAGCAATACCGGTTTATTGCAGATTGAAACATGACTACATCTCAACAATCGAAAATTGACAGTTGGAATGAAACAACTCTTCAGTCTACGCTATTCACAGAAATCTGACCCGATTCAGTCCTCTACTGACATAACAAGTTCCATCTTGTCGCTAATTGTTATTCTCGCATGAGTTAATACCAATGAATTCTTTGTTGAATGTCCAGCTTCTAATGACATAATGCATGATTTCGCAAGACTTTCTATGTCCACAGGTTAATAAGTTCCACGAAGCAGGTAAATATTTTCCTGCTTGGAAATTAGTAACCTGGTGAAGACTTCTATGAAAAAAGTCATGCATTATGACAGATAATGCATAGATTTCTTCGGTCATTATTTGTCATAATAACCTCGAGCCTTCGGCTCTCGGTAATTATAGCAATAATGACCTCAAATCTATGCATTATCTATTACGTAAGAACAAATGTGTCACCTTTCTTATCAAACTTGACAAAATTCGATTTCTATGCTAAGATGGAATGCATCAATATCTATGAACTAAACGTATGATGAAATACTAAGACAAAGCCGATAGTATTAGGCATGTTTAGAACAATAATCAAATCGTTTGCAAGCATCTCTATCTGACTTAGTAATTGAACGAATGCATTGCAAAATCGATATGAACTGACTAGTGATCGTGAGATTTGATAAAATTCACTGTGAAGATAGTCTCAGTCTACTTGATTGTCTGTTTGATGAAATTAAAGACGTGCGGAGAGCCGTTCAATTATACGCATTATTCACAGCAATAATTTTTTGTCAATTTGATTGCAGGCGACTTGCCTGCTATCTATCCAGACTGACTAATGACTATATGCCATTTCTCTGTTTATATGTTCATTTACATGATTTTGACTGGCTCTCCACATAAAGTTCTTAATGGTGTGATTGTCGAGTTGATACTTGTCAACCAAAAATATCTTCAAAATAAAAATCGAAATTTCTACGCATTGTCAAATATATATAATTATAGGTGTTAAGAAACTTCTATACTGAACATCCTCTTCTTCCAGACACGCAACATTTTTGATTCACAATGTTTGGTAGAATTGTTATTTGTTTTATTTTTATTGTTTCATATATTGTATCACCATTTCAAACTGTGACATTCAACTTCATGTGTACATATTTTGTCATCGATTCCATCATCTTGTAATTTTATAGCGTTATCCAGTTTTGGAAATAGAACGTTTTGAATTTTGAATATTAGTACCAAAGAGAACTTTCATTTCCATTTTATATGCCCCATTTCAATTTTATACTCTTCATGAAATGATCCCAAATGCCAATAAAAGCAGAGCAGTTGAAACTAAGATAACCATGATACATGTACCTCAACTTCAATCATTCCATATCGAAATATTGAAATTAATCCCTATGATCGAAAGTTAAATCAAATGTCTTAAGAATCCGTCATAATGAAAATTATCAAAGGGATTATATTGCTGTTATAGTCAGTTCTTACTTGATGGTACCGTGTGTAAGTGAGTGATTCTTGAATGAAATAAAGAGCTTTATAATTCTTGAAAATTGCACTTTAAGTACATGTAAATTGCTAGCTTCAAGTAAGCAGCCAATTGCACTCTGGTTGTCAGGATTGTGTAAGATTTGTCAGGTTTGTTTTGCGGGGCAAGAATTGTCACCGTTTCATCGCTATTAGACGAGCGAATTCGGTAGATGAGTGAATTTGGTTTTTGCAGATTCACATGCAAAGAGACAGCATTATTTACACACGGTTTATTCGATCACAGATCACGTCTTTCTTCTGTGATGACTTCATGCCATAACACGGCCTTAAAATGTGGACATGTTGAAGCCTGTTGTCTATAATGACAACGTTGTCAGATATGAAGGCTACAATTTTTTCTACCTCCTATATAATCATGTCAGTTGAGTTGATCAGAATGTCTGGATTGTGAAACAGAATGGAAGCCGCCGCTATCACGCACGACACTTTCCTGATTTTGCGATCGACTTTATCAAAGAATGTGGTATGGGCTTCGATAGACAAAGGTTCATCGTTGATAAAAGTGACTTTTGTTGATAAAGAAGTTGCTTTAGCAAAATACAGCAAGGATAGTGATTTGGTCTCTGTTAATTGCTATTTATTCGACTTTAAAGATGAAGCGAAAGCAATAGAATTGATCAAGGATCGGGTTTATATACCTAATTATAATGCCGTTCTTCATGGAACTGGAGTTGGCTTCGGACATTGGAGGCCGCGTATCGAAAAAGAGCTTAAAGTGAAAACCGTTTTCATCGACGAATTTCTATCGCAAAGTACCGCATTTTGTAATCTTTTTAGAACCAACGAGGACGAAACTGATATATTGTATCCCATGCCTAAGAATGTAACACGTTTTAAGATAGGAAGATATGAATACTTCACCAGATTTGATGACGAACTAAGGGACGCAATGACGAAAGCAAACCATTCAAATGGTCTACTACCTGCTATCCTTGTAGCGGCTGGTTCAGGAACTGTAATAACATTCATTGATGCTGAAGGCAATAATCACGGAATCGGAGTGCAAACGATTGCTGCCTGTTCCTTCATGGGTCTGGCAACACTTTTACTTGGGACTAAAAGTTTCGACGAAATTGCAGATTTGGCAGAGAAGGGAGACATCAGGAAGACGCATTTCCAAATTCTGGACAATTTATCACCTGATGCCCTCGAATATGGCGATCTAGATAAGGATATGCCTTACTTTCCCTTCAGCAAGCTGACCTGGAATAAGGGCAAAGGTGTGACGAAGGCAGATATTGCAGCTGCTTTGGTTTCTACTTTTGCTTCACTCCTGTATTCTGAAATGTTGCATGCTGCTCAAGTTACTGGTATCAGTAAAATGTACATTATCGGTAACTGGATTCGTCATGAGGCTATTCGAAGGACCATTTGTGAGCAATATTCAATTTATCATCCTGATGTTTTAGAATTGAAGTTTATCAAATGTGGATATCTCACAGCAATGGGAGCTATGACGATAGAATCTGAGCAGCAAGAAACAGAAACAAAATTATAATGACATTTGCTCCGATATCCATTTGTCAATAACAAAGAATGATTTGAAAAGGTGATTTGATCACAAAGGTGATTTGAAAAATGCTTTATAGAATAGTTGTTGAAATGTCCTTAGCTATCTTCTCATTGATATACAGAGCTCCAAAGAGTTCAAAGTTTGATATATTAAACAGAGAATCTGAACTGAATCTTGTGATTTGTCTGTGTTGTCAATGGCCTTTTTTGGGATATAAAGCTTCTTATTTCCTTTCATAGCAATCCACCGTGTAGTAGCCCTAGAGCTACTGATGGGTTTATTAGCAGCAAACATGTTTCAATAGGCAAGCTACCATCATCAGTGACAACGGTCAATAAACAAGGATGCAATATATACAGTGCGAATGAGACAAGAAAAATCAATATAGGGAAAGCGGCTGTGATTGGCTGCGGTTATTCATTAGGTACTGTGAATGAAGGAATGACTTTATGTACAATGATTCAGCAATTTTCGTGTATGGAGTGCGAATGAGAATTTTAAAATTATCTTTATTTGGGATGTGATCATGAAGAGATATTTCGGATGCTGGTCGACCTTTCACGTGTTCGTTTATCCTAGTGAAAATATGGCGACGGGTCTCACCGACGTAGCATTGACTGCAATGCTCACAAGTATACCTATACACTACGGAAGATAACTCATTGAAAGGAATTTTATCTTTATTGCTTATCATGTTTTGTGTTTTGTATGTGTTCAAGGCAATTCTTAAAATACTATTTTATAAAGCACTATTTATGTGGCGAATATTACGTTTTATTCGAGAAAGAAGAGTTGAAACATAGGGGAGCTTCCAAAATATTTCAGTTTTTTTCGCTAGATTCTATTTTAGTCTTAGGATTATCACAACGCTCAAAGACTTTATTTATTCTATCCGGATGATATCCGTTTTGAATAAAAATATTCCTAACTTTGTTTTTGTTATAATCACGTTTGGCAGGGAGACTGCTTAGTTTTTGAGATCTATTGTACAAGGCCTTAATAGCGTTGTTCTTATAAGAGTCAGGACTGTAGGAGTTGCTATGAGTATACAATAAAGTATTGGTTTCTTTTGTTATCCAATTGGTTTCAAATTTGCCATTTTTTATGAAAATATTCATATCTAGAAAATTGACAGAGTCATTTATGGGTTCTTCTATCGTAAATTGAAGAGATGAATTAACAGCATTGAGCTGGTCTAAAAAAGTGAGGGCTTCGGTTCGAGACCGAAAGACTGCTACAATATCGTCGACGTACCTAATGTAAAAGTCCGGCATTTGCATTTTACTTTCTATAATATTCAAAGAGAATTCAGCCATAATAGGCGCAAGGGAGGATCCCATACTCATTCCTTCTTTTTGAAGGTAGTTTCTACTGTTAAACAGGAACGGCACATTAGTGCAAGCGAGTTGCAAGAGAGTACGCAAAGTATTATCATTAATAGGAAATCTATCAAAATTGACTAAGCTAATTATATGGTCGATAGTGTCATTGACTGGAATATTAGTGAAAAGTTGAACAGCATCGAAACTGACTAAGTAAGGATTTTCATACGGAAAATCGAAAGAGTTAATTTTTCTTTGAGCTGTAAAGCTATCCTTAGTTGAAAAAGACTTTGGCAAAAAATGTTTTAGGTGAGCAAGAAGCCAGTCGCAAATGTTTTTGCAGAAGGAGGATCATTGACAGGATCGGTCTCATTGGAGGATCATTGACGTTCTTGTGCAGTTTAGGAAGACCGTATAGTCTGCTTGGCTGGCAAACGGTACTTCACAGCAACTTGTATTGAGAATCGGTGAGTTGCCTATTGTTCTTGAGTTGGAGTAGCTTGTTGTTGACTTGAGTTTCCTTTGAAATGATAACATTCTTCTTATTGGTTGGAATTTGGGAAAATTTAGGTGACTGGAGCAGTTTCTCCATCTTCTTAATGTACTGGTCTTTGTCCATGAGGACCACGCAATTGCCTTTGTGTGGTTTTGTGATGTAGAGGTCCTTTTCTTTGCAGATGGCCTTGAGAGTCTTCATCATTTGTATAATTTTCCTTGGGATACTTTGCTTCTTCTTCAATATGAGTCTGATTGTCGACTTGATCAGAAACTCCACGTCTTCTTCTTTTTCTTGTAGTTGTTCGAGGGACTTGATACCCCTGAAAATTGCTTCACCTTCTATCTTGAGCTTCATCTCGTTCGGTTTGCAGGGCCAACTCTACGGTCTTCCTAAACTGCACAAGAACGTCAATGATCCTTCAATGAGACCGATCCTGTCAATGATCCTCCTTCTGCAAAAACATTTGCGACTGGCTTCTTGCTCACCTAAAACATTTTTTGCCAAAGTCTTTTTCAACTAAGGATAGCTTTACAGCTCAAAGAAAAATTAACTCTTTCGATTTTCCGTATGAAAATCCTTACTTAGTCAGTTTTGATGCTGTTCAACTTTTCACTAATATTCCAGTCAATGACACTATCGACCATATAATTAGCTTAGTCAATTTTGATAGATTTCCTATTAATGATAATACTTTGCGTACTCTCTTGCAACTCGCTTGCACTAATGTGCCGTTCCTGTTTAACAGTAGAAACTACCTTCAAAAAGAAGGAATGAGTATGGGATCCTCCCTTGCGCCTATTATGGCTGAATTCTCTTTGAATATTATAGAAAGTAAAATGCAAATGCCGGACTTTTACATTAGGTACGTCGACGATATTGTAGCAGTCTTTCGGTCTCGAACCGAAGCCCTCACTTTTTTAGACCAGCTCAATGCTGTTAATTCATCTCTTCAATTTACGATAGAAGAACCCATAAATGACTCTGTCAATTTTCTAGATATGAATATTGTCATAAAAAATGGCAAATTTGAAACCAATTGGATAACAAAAGAAACCAATACTTTATTGTATACTCATAGCAACTCCTACAGTCCTGACTCTTATAAGAACAACGCTATTAAGGCCTTGTACAATAGATCTCAAAAACTAAGCAGTCTCCCTGCCAAACGTGATTATAACAAAAACAAAGTTAGGAATATTTTTATTCAAAACGGATATCATCCGGATAGAATAAATAAAGTCTTTGAGCGTTGTGATAATCCTAAGACTAAAATAGAATCTAGCGAAAAAACTGAAATATTTTGGAAGCTCCCCTATGTTTCAACTCTTCTTTCTCGAATAAAACGTAATATTCGCCACATAAATAGTGCTTTATAAAATAGTATTTTAAGAATTGCCTTGAACACATACAAAACACAAAACATGATAAGCAATAAAGATAAAATTCCTTTCAATGAGTTATCTTCCGTAGTGTATAAGTATACATGTGAGCATTGCAGTCAATGCTACGTCGGTGAAACCCGTCGCCATATTTTCACTAGGATAAACGAACACGTGAAAGGTCGACCAGCATCCGAAATATCTCTTCATGATCACATCCCAAATAAAGATAATTTTAAAATTCTCATTCGCACTCCATACACGAAAATTGCTGAATCATTGTACATAAAGTCATTCCTTCATTCACAGTACCTAATGAATAACCGCAGCCAATCACAGCCGCTTTCCCTATATTGATTTTTCTTGTCTCATTCGCACTGTATATATTGCATCCTTGTTTATTGACCGTTGTCACTGATGATGGTAGCTTGCCTATTGAAACATGTTTGCTGTTAATAAACCTATCAAAAGCTTACGGCTTCTCACTGTCAGCTACTGATGCTTTCTTCCTAAATTCGGACACGAGCTAATTTTTAGATTGCCACCCAAGTTATGCTTCCAGTCGTCTCACGAGTCACGAAGTGTCAAACATCGCAAAATCCCATACGTTTAGGCCTATCTTGATCCATGTACCTTCGAGTTTGATACACTTAACACCGTTATGATCAAACATTCATTTAATCACGAAAAATGACGACTTTGAAGACGATGAAAGTATGACAATCATCAGTGCAGGTGCTAGTGCCTCCGACAGGAGTTAGACAGTCCCGCTAAAATTCTAGATATAGGATGCTGTGTCCTTTATAAATAAGCTATCTGTACAACACTAAATGATATATAGATAAATGCCCAAAGATTTATTCTGGTTCGGGTTAAATGCCCGGGTTTATAATTCTGCACATACAAATCACACAGCGGCTGAATGGCAGGCTCCATGTCAAGACAGCGCTTTACGAACTATCGCAGAAAACATATTTACTGTTGGATGTTAGATATTCTATCTGTACATGTTGCCTTTCGGTGCTTCCATGTTTCTGTTTACAAGATCTAAATACAAGCTGTCAAATAGTCGTATTTCTCTAAGATAAAAATATCGTGTCAACATGAAAAATAAATCATCACAATTTTTGGAAGAAAATTAAACATGGAACGGGTTAAATGAAACTCTTATCTAATTACGTTGTTTGCGAAGCTTCGCTAATATGATCGAATATCTAAAGAGAATGAAAAGCACTTCGTCAATAAAAGACATCACAACCGTGATTTCTCGGCTCGCCTGACCTAGAGATTGCGAAGGGGGGATCAAGAGTGTTGGTGTCTTTTATTAGCTGTGTATAGTTGTCATTCTCTTTAGATATAATGCGACATGCATTTAATGCCATCTTAATATTGTCGCATATTATTCATTAAAATATGTTCAATGCAATATAAAATTCGTTCGAGCTTCATCAACAAGTTTATGAAAAATTCAGATTAAGGTTCTTTTTTATTAAATCAATGATGTATTGTAATACAGGTTGTCCGTAAATTCGCTTGACTTTTAAATTGAATATCTACATGAGAAATTCTCATACGATGATGAAAGTCATCCCAGTAGCCATTTATAATAGAATATAATGCTTACTAATTTAAATTATTAGTTAAAGTAGTCCTAATGAGGACTGATGGCGTTCTCCAATCCGCAAGTGTACAGAGGCAATGCTACTGTAACCATTGGATTAATCAGTTCTTAAAAGAACTCAATGTAGCTTTCTCGTGGCAACGAATTAAAATTGATCAGCTTTGGTCCAATATGTGGTAAAAATGGAAATCTTAAGACTTGTACTGTAATGCTACTCATTCTTGCTGTTAATATACTAAAAACACTGCCGCATACACGTTCAAAACAGACGTCTAATATACTGTACCGACTACAGATGCTGATAGTGGAAATAGAATAAGACAATGGTCACGAAAGGTTAAAGAATGTGATTAATGTGTGTTTAAGTTGTGATGAAAAAGCAATAAACTTTTTCATCACAAACCACGTTATGTTATGCAACATAAAGGGGAAATTACGAATCTAAAATAAGAAGTCAATATTTGATGATTAAAATGTTCAAATCAAATGTTCGAAATGATCGCCGTCGCAATCAATCATTGCAGTCAGTCGCCGAATAATATCAAAAACACCAGCGGCAAGTTCTTCACGTGTGACTTATTGCAGATGTCAGTGATCTTCTCACTCGACTGGTCCAGGTTTTGTGGCTTACCATGATCGTATATCTTCGCTTTCATCCATCCCCAGAACCAAAAGTCGAAAGGATTCAGATCAGGTGAACGTAGAGGACACTCTCGGTCACATTCTCGACTTATCATTCGATTTGAGATGCATGTTGATTGCTTGACATCTGACTAGATGTGGCAATTGTGCACATCAACGATCCCATCGAGTGAAAAATACGCCTCGTCAGACCAGACGATATCATCGATTACATTCTGACTGTCGAGAAGCCATCTCGCAAACTCACAGCGCTTTGTCATGTCGGCCGACTCAAGTGCTTGCACGACTTGTAATTTGTACGGGTAGAGTCCTAGTTCATGCCGAAGGATGTTATGGACACTAGTCTTTGAAATGGTACCAACCTCTTCAGCCACTTTGCAAACTGACATCCTAGCACTGATTTTGAACTAGTCTCCTCGACGACGCGATTCACAGTTGCAGTTGTCAAGTCATCCACTGTAGGACAACCACTGCGAGGTTTATCATGAACGCTGCCAGTTTCTTCAGACTTTTTGATGATATTTGTAATCGATGCTGTTGTAAAAGGATCTTTTTGAATGCGTCTTTGAGTCTTAAACTTTCGAAGAGCAGCTGTAACACTTCTATTACATGCATAGAGGCACTGAACTATCTGTATCCGAGTCTGAGGATCCATTGTGAATGCGATAGGCAGCGATTAGAATGCGATAGAATGCGATTGTACCACTTCACGGTGGGATATCGAACATAGCATGAGGAAACTCTATGATGCAGACTAAACCTATTGGTTGACACACACGTCTTTGTCATTGGTTAGCGAAAACCATCACGTCATGGATTTGGGATATTTCAACTCTATGCCATGAAGGCTGATTAATTTGACGTTCTCAATTGAAGATGATACGACATGAATCAATCAATGACTAGGCATGTCGTCATGGCTGGTGATGAAAGTTTCATAGAATTGAATAAGGGAAAATTTTGAGCTATGTCTGCTGGGTAAGGTTAATTGAAATAATTGACAATGCGGCGAATTGACTTAAACATTTACTGAAACTGAAATGAATTCACCAAAACTATAATTGTGCATGTAATATTCATTACAAAATTGACTGCATGCAGAATGTAAAATTTAAGCAGCTAAATAATCGAATATTCATTTCTTATGGTTAGATTCGTAAATTCCCCTTTATGTTGCGCAATATAGGCTATCATGGTTTGTGACGCAAAAAAATTGTTTTCTCATGTAGACATTCAATTTAAAAATCAAACGAATTTACGGACACCCTGTATATAGTATCATAATAAATTACTCGAAAAATTTTGATCGTTAGTTATTATACACATATTACGCGAGTTGCATAGAGTGATGAGAGGAGCATAGAAGTCAAATTCGTCTGTATTCGTCGTTTGACGAAAAAAGCTTCCTAGCACAATGTGGCCTTTGAGATGTAAGCAAAGTGAATAAAGAGAGGAGAGAATTTCACATTAATCTCACCTGTTTCTAGATATAAATGGTTTTGCCGAATGTGATAGAAGATTTTGCTGAATGTGATTCTGTTGCCTTTATATTTTGGTGGTGCAAAGAAGCTTAAAAAGATCATTTAAGGAGCAAAAATATCTTAACATTTTATGCCTTTTTCGCTAGAACACAAAGACATGCAAAATTATTTCTACTACAGATTGACTTCTAAGAGATATGTATCTATGAGACTAAAGGCGGTAACCCAATTACAGATGTGAGCAACATAGCCATGAAGTCAAATTGAGCTTCATCATCGATTTTAAAAACAATTTAAGCAATAATCCGACAGCCAACACGAGATTCTGTAGCGAATGACCTGAAGATGCCAAAAATTATGACTTTGGATTTGGTATTTTTCCCCTTAGCCAGAGAAAATGTAGAAAATATCATTTACATCGAAGCTATCAAACTGCTTCCTATTGAATTTACATGTGCTTCTCTTTGATACTGTCTGAAATGAAGGAGAAGAAGCGGATAGAACTCAGCAGACGCATAGATGTGTGCACTAGGTGACATGCCACGCTCAATTACGCGTAATTCACGCGTAAACTACGCGTAATTACACATGACCCTAAACATCCGCGGCTATTCGGGATATTGCTGCAACATCTGTTATATAAGTCAGTATAGTTGGCAGTCCTGTTATATAGACTTTGCGTCTCATGTGCCTGCATGTATCAGAGGCCAAACAATGTGATGGGACCTCAACTTCATGTTCAGGGAAGACATAACATGCTTAGCGGTTCATCCGTGATTCAAGCGACAACGCAGACAACCGTAGACGACGCGCAAGCTAGAAACGCTCGCCCGCGCGTATTCATAAACATTCCCCATGTTTTAACAGTATCAGATCAAGTGATTTCTGACTCTTAGTGCAGCGCGTATGTACGCGGGTGGAAGAATAGAATGTCCTTAACCACGGATGTTTGGGGTGTTCCTTTAATTACGCGTGAATTACGCGTGGCATGTCACCTAGTATGATGGTCATAAGGTGCACATCATTATGTGAAAGCTCATTTTTGGTCTCGTTCCCTGCAGAAAATAGTAGTGGCGGTCGAATTGCAAGGTGACTTTCATGGACTGAAGTACAATTGTCATCTCAAGTTCTTAGGAAAATTTGACATTGTTGTTTATGTCTTAACAAGATATTTTTAATTATTTGATATTCATTAGATGCAAATGTTTTTAGACATTATGAATCAGAAGTGAATATTGTCTCTTCAGACAAAATAAATATCTACCCCAGTAAAAGTACTGCGCTTTCAATTTAATGAAAATATCTTCTTATGAAGTGCAATTTTTCATTGATGAATTTTTCCAGCGACAGATGTGTATCATAACTCCGTGTTATTAATTTCACAATCTCACGTTCATCGTCTTAACGCTCATCTAACCATGAATTTGTAAAAAAGATATGTTGTCTCGACAGATCGCTTACACCGTCCTGATATTTTCGCATCTGAATTCTCTCATATTGGAAAGTTCTATTAACTACAAATCATCTTCATTGCGTGCTATTGACATTTTGTGACGAATTCAGATAAATGTCGTAAATTTGAAATTGTGAATTAATCATAGGCAAGGAGATATACAAACAAGCCTTAGACGGCGCTGACATAGTCAGAATTTTATCTAAAGTGTTGAGATCTTTTAGTCAGGATGCCCATCCTGACGACTTCCAATGACACTTTCGGAACTGGACCTCTGAACCGAAAGATCGCTAGGCAAGCACTTAACCACTGTGCCAGTGCCACGGAGAATTATTTGCCCCACTCTCATTCCCTTTTGTGTTGAGTGTATTGCGAGAGTGTCTTGCTGAGTGCACCTAAGCATTGGGTTTGAACTAAGGTCTCCCGGACGCAGAGTGAACACTCAGCCACAGGGCCACGGCGCTGGATAATATGGAAAAAAGACGCTGCGAATTTCAGCAGTGGGAATGGAAGCAGATCCGGCAGAATAGCGGCCCAGGGCCTGCTTGATTGGTTTAATTCATTGCATGAAGCTTCTTGACCCTCGAGACTAGTTCTGGCCCTGACCGTCAGTACTGAAGAAAGTCATCTCTACACCCAGACAAGGCAATTTTTCTCTGTGGTTCAACTTCACCGGGCATTCTCTGGTCAGTTCCATTGCTGAACTCAATGACACTCCTGACCACAGAATTAGATTCATCTGCGCGCGCTTCGGTTTCCTAGAAAGGAAGAATTGCATCTAGCCTGAATATCGAAATGGCACATCACAGATTTAGACAACTTGCTCCTTCTCGAATGGATAATTCGTGTATCGCTTGCTATTGGAAATGGCGAACAATAAGCTGTCAGCAGAGGACACCAGAGCCAGTGAGAGATGCGTGCGTGCTGTGATATCACTTCGCACACACCAAAACACACATCACCTGGATAACATTCGATTCATTGTATACACTGTACAGTGAGAAATGCCGAAGAGAGGACGTGAAAACATCAGGTGAACTAATTTTCGTGCGCCTGCTACTTTCTTTAATAATGATCGGAAGGGCCAACATCATGGAGAAAACTTGTGCGCAATGATCTGAATTCTTCGAATCTGAAGGAAATTTGGCAATCGAAGCACTTTGCTGGAACTAACATTAATCCGCGACCGACGCACGACTTTTTTCCTATTTCTGTAAGGTATTAGGAATTCCTTTGTTGCCCACTTTTTGCCCACTCTATGTGCCGTCAATTTCGTATTAATCACAATTCTAGCAAACCGAAACAGATAAACAAAACATTTAATTCTGTGCTCCACACACTCCAGACACCACATTTGCTGTATTAGAAGCAGTCACACAGCTTCAGCCCAAAATCAATACAAGACATGAACTGCCGCCATCATAGAAATAGACTGTTTATCTGAAGTTGACTAGAATGGAAATAGACTCAAGGTCGCGGCACATCCATGGGAACTACGTTGGGACCTGAACCACCAATGAATGAAATGCACATGCTGCTTCCATTCTAAATGTTTTATTGTTATCAATTTCTTTGACCGCCATGCAGCCTGTCTTCACACTACAATCACCTTTTATTTCACGCACAGCACACTTGCTAATATTATTCGCACCTTTAATATCGTAAATCTTCATTATCTAGATCAAGTTTTGCTGCATAGATTTACAGGCTTGAGTGTGACATTGCCGCTCATACGAAGCCAATAAGGCCGGCGCCACACACGATAAACCGCAAGCCACAAGCCATAAGCCGCAAATAGAGTTCTAACACTTAAGTTTGAATGAGAGTTGGTATGCAAAATAAGTCATAAGCCGCCATTGATTACGGAGTCGCAATCCAATAAGCCATAATCCATGAGTCATAAGCCATTATTCATAAGCTACAAGCCGTCAACCGGTTGAGAATCCTTGGGTGATAATCTTCAATAGAACCAACGTTGTGATATAACGCGTCATTCTTTATGCTCATGCTCTCTGCTCTTACAAGAAGAAAAAAAATATCATATCATTATTTTCTGCTTGCATTACGGTACATGTGATGAGAAAAATATTGTCAAAGTGACTTATGACATGTGGCGTATGACTTATGGCTGATGGTCTATGGCTTGTGAATAATGAAGGATCGTGACGGGACTTGAGAAGGATGGCCTATGGCAGATGGCTTATGGCTATATATGTTATCATCTTGTATGTTATAAGATGACGCACATAACAAATCTTTGTGCTGCAAATATATTGAAAAAGTAATTTCTGAGAATGAACACACTATTTCACTGCGCTGCTTTACACAGCAAATCTTGACAAGCTTTCAAGATTTAGGTCAGGCAAGTTGTAGACTTTTAGTGTATGCTGAAATGGTCTAGAGGTCCAAATATCAAATGGTTTAATCATCGGAAAATAGTAGGAAAAAGCTTTGAATGTGATTACAAGAAGAAAAATGGCAGAGATCTGACGATTTATTATGAGTTATCTGAGAAGGGACCGAATCGTCCACATGAATTAAATAGGGAAAACGGGCTGTGCACGGAGCACCGGTTCATCGGTAATTACTGGTTGCACAGCTTCTCGGGCAGGTGCACTGCAAGTACAAATGTGGACCAATGTGGTTTTGATTAGTTAAATCATACTTAGTTCATTCTGTCTTATTTATATATCTTCGTCACAGTAGGCATGGATAGCACATGCAGAAGATTTTAAGCATACAATATAATATAATATAATATATCATCTTTATTGAATCACAACTTTGTACAAAGATTCGGTGATAGCTACATAAATACGATGACAATATCCAATAGAAGAAAAAGGAGCTCAATGGTTACTTCAAAAAAAAATACTAAGAGAACTACGAAAATACGTACACTGGAACTTAAAAGAAAGGCAATAAAATCAAGTACAAAATTTAATAAAGGAGTTGCCAAAACGAACAGTTCTTGCAAAAGGTCGACGCAGAGTCGACACGCTACGGGTGGTGACACCAGAAACTGAGGCCGGACGCAAGCAGAACAGTTCTCGAAGTGGATGAGAATCACACCTTACAACAGAGTCAAGAAGGTTAGCACATGCACGATTGGCTGAAGCAATAACAGAGTTGTGAACATCATGGGGCACGCCGATTATACGAAAAACTCTGCGCTCAACTTTAAGAAACTCATTGAGCAAATACTTAGAAGCATTACAGAAAGATGGAAACGCGTATAACAATAACGAACGAATGAAAGCGATGTAACAGCGGATCATGAGATACTTTGCACAGTCACAGCGACGGATGATGTAAATTCTTCTTGATCCCTTCTTAACCACAGCAGAAAAATGTTCGTTCCACTTCAAAGTGTGAGACACGGTCACTCCTAAATAACAGAACGACTCAACAGCTTCAACAAAGCAGCCATCAGAAATGCACAAACGTGAAGTAACGATGTTCTTCTTCGTAACAATATCCATTACATGACACTTAGCAGCATTAATAGGTAACTTGACAGTTGAAGTCCAAGAAACAACATGATCCCACTCATCCTGCAAGAAATCATCACTAGAATTTCGCATATAATGTAAAAACAGAAAGTCATCAGCATGCATAAACAAAGAAGTATTGACATGTACCGGAGCAAACTCATCAATTGCCAACACAAATAGAATTGGCCCCAGGACGCTTCCCTGAGGAACGCCACTGGTAACCACATGCCAGTCAGAAAAATGTGCACCAACCAAGACACGCTGGGATCGCTGGGACAAAAAACTTATAATCCAGTTTAACACAAAGCTAGGTAAATGAAATCTTTTGCAAGCATTGACAATAACAGCATGAGATAGTTTGTCAAATGCTTTAGACAAATCAACAGATGAAACACGAACACAACCCGAAGAGGAGTCGAGAAAATTCAAGATCTTATGTTGAACTAAAGTAAGGACACTAGTAGTACCCGATCCAGGCCTCGGGATAAACACAAACTGCGAATCACTGACTTTATGTTTCACAATAGACAAAATGACCTTACGAGAAATGATCCTCTCAAACACTTTTGAAATCACCGGGAGGATCGAAATCGGGCGGAAATCCTGGACCGTGGCTGGCTTCGAGACTTTCGGGATAGGGGTCACTTTAGCTTCCTTCAAGCAAGAAGGGGCAATTCCATCTTGAAGACTCCTGTTCAAAAGAACAGTTAACGCAGGAGCTAATACATCAGACAGGTCACGGAATACCCAAGCATCCGAACCAACACACTTCTTCCGAAGTTTCTGTAATTCCATGTGAACATCAGAACACGCGATTTCGGGTGGAGCACTGGGATGATCATCTCTTAAGGTATCAAGATTATCAGCAGGATGAAAAGCAGATGAAAAGTACTCACTGAACTCCTCAGCTGAAAATTTGAATGATGCCTGAGTCTGGGAATGTCGAGCAACATTCCGCAATGAGCTCCAAACTTTCTTACAATTACCAGTATCAACAGCATCCTTAATATAAGAATTCTTCAGGAATTTGACGTGTTCACGAACTTCATTCGCCAGACGACGATACTTTGCCCAATGACCTTTATCATATGCCGAATCTCGAGCATCAATTAGAATCTTCAAAGAGGGCTGCATCCATTCAGGTTCATCCTCACGATAACGTACTGTCTTGTAAAGAAAGCACAAATGAAACAATTTATATAAGGAGGTTTGAAATAAGGATGTTGCTTCATCAATGCAAGTGCATGAGTCGATTAAAGCAAGCCAGTCAATTGAAGACACTTCAGCCGAGAATCGTGCGAAATTGGCTCGAGAATATTTCCTTACTTGCTTCTTGGTCACTGGAGCAGCCGTAGGGCAAGAGGGTTGCCAAAGAATAATCACATGGTCAGAACCATTAAGGGGTGGCAAAGCAGTGGGCTTAGTTATCATCGAAAAATTGACAAATATTTGGTCCAGTATATGAGAATCTCTCGTTGGGAATTCAACAATATAATATAAAGAGAGCAAATCACCGATAGTTTCATAATGCTTTCGGAGGTCGTTAAAATCACCCATAAGTGCAATATGAACATCGTTACCGAACGCAACGAAAGCATGATCCACAATATAAGTAATGTTTGACATGGCCTCCTCATGAGCTGCATCGTTATTCCAATAAGGATGATAAATAGCCAATAAGACCATGCGTATTTCTTTGATGAAGACACAAAGGAGTTCCGTGTGAAAAGACTGAGGCGGAAGAAATTCCGAAATGTCCAGCGTGATAACAGAATAAATCTGACGTATGCAACAAACCAGACCGCCTCCACAACCGCCTTCACGATCCCGCCTGATAAGTTGGTAATGAACCAAATCCAGAGAATCATTGGGAACAGGAGGCATCGAGCCAGGTCTCGGTAATCACGCAGATATCAGGATTATGCCTTGATACCAAAAGGGAAAGCTCATCAAACTTGTTTCCAATCGAACGAGCATTCGTAAGGATGATATTAGGATAATAATTCAAACGGCGACTTGTACGCTGATTTTGAGAACAACACTTCCTCAACACAGCTGGCCTTGGAGGATTAAGGGTTTCATAATACGAGCGATCCACAGATCCACAGATACGGAAATATGTCGAACGTAAATATTATGATAAATCAGACGTCTTCGTACAGTCCGAGACACACATGTACACTTCCGCTGACCAAGCTGCCGAAGATCGTCATTGCTATAGTAAAACCTTGCAGTAACCATTGCACAGAAGATAGAGCGCGGAGGTAGGTAGCAACGACCAAGATGTGAGCGACGGTCGCAAGCTATCCGACCGCTTGCCAGCACGACAAGTAATCGAATGAATACAACAACTTAACAACATTCTTCAATACTTGCTAATGCGCTGGGCAGTTATGTCCTTAATAATGAAAAAAGTCATAAAAATCACGAATATTTCACAAAATAGCCATGCATTTATGCTGACAAAAATGAGGTTAGATTAGATCTCTCAACGTCAAAAATTTGAAATCATAGGCCACGAAATCTCAATTTCCGTGACCACAGAATTCCGGAATCCCATAGTATTGTTTAATACTTGAATTGTATTCCCTAATATGACATAACATGACAACACACTCACAAATCACTATCAGTGTATGATAGTAGACTTTGGAAGTTCGTTTCTTTATAAAGGCAGATCGGTCACCCAAATGTCACCTCTTCTACGACGTGCGTTCTCCAGATTTTCTGGTGCTGTATTTAAGTCCATAGTTTGCATTTAAGTCGAAACATCAGGACTTATGCACGTTGCAAAAGACAGGTGACTAAGAACTTGACTAACTTTGCGCCAAACTATCTATGACGCAAAGCAACTTAGATGAATCTTTCGGCCATTTACTAATAAATTTTCACCTTCACTTTTGAAACTTTCGGTGAGAACAGATGCGACCAACGCACAGATCTGGCAAATATCCTGCTGCAAAACCAGGCTTGTTGGTGGTACGGAGCCTTCTATACCATTCCCACTGACAAATCACTGCAATTCCCATGGTGTTCTCGTTCCATAAGGTAAATATCACTACAACAACTTCCCATCGTTGCTGTCATTAAATGTGCTGTCCTTCTCTCATTATTTTAATTTAATCTTAATTTTTTTCAATCTGTTCGATTAATCTGCTGTTGAGTAGTGATGAACGCTACTACTTGTTCCGCTGGTGATGTTCCAGTACAACTTTTCATTTTCTCAGTTCGCTAGTAGGCATACAATTCTCTTACAGCTAACTTAAAAGTGAAAATTTCCTGTACTGCATCCTTCCCCTGCATGTGCGGTGCATACAGGGCTACTTGTACATAATAGTTGATTGCCTATTCCATGATTAATAATTCAATGACTCAACGCAAATCAGTGATTTGCGTTGGAACTGTCACGTGCCCAAAGTCATAAAATCAGCCTCGGGGAAGATGTTTATCATTCGCAACTTACGAAGATCAGGATGTCCGAAGGAGTGCATATTCAACGTCTACATTTCCTGCATCCGCAGCATTTTGCTGTATGCCTTTTCTGCCTTTTGCAACTTGCCTGAGTGACTGTTTTCCCAGCTCGAAAAGGTTGAACGGAGGACGCTTCGGATTGCCGGAATGTCAGTGGACGCCAAGATCGATACCCTAAGGGCCGCCGGTGACAACCTATTCTTACAGATTGCATCCAACGACGCCTATTCCCTCCGCAGCATTTTTCTACCTCGCCCATTGAGATCGAGGTTGAATCTCCCCATTATGCGGCCTAAAGCACGATGCAAAAAACTCGGTAGATCCTTCATCAAGTACTGCCCTTATCTCAATTTTCTAAATACCTTTATCTTTTTCTTCATGTAATGTGCTCATCGATTAATTTGAGATAATAAAGATAATTCTATTCTATTCCATTACAATTGATAAACGATCAAAAATTTCTAGATCTCTCTTATCTAAATGTATGGTAATAATCAAACATAATTACACCGTTATGAAAATGAAGACGCTTCTATTCAGCTTAAAGTTTCAACTGACAAAGTTTTCGTAAAATTTCCTTTTTCTCTTAGTTTCTGCGCTTCTACATGTACAGCATACTCGTAGCAAGCTGATGCGCTGGAACAATCTAATCAGGTGGATAGAAATGTTGTTTCGTTATTTGGAATGATGACTATCCACTTATATAGAAAAAAGCGCTCTTGTGATCGAATTCGTACATTTAATAATAATAATTCTGTATTTGTGAATACAACAAGCGGTATTACAAAGAAATATACACAGGAACAAAATCACGATATGATGGAAAATTTGACAAACGAATTGTTGTAAAGAGCCATTCTTCTGTGGAAGGGACGTAGAGCTCTTGTACGTCTTATATTGCAGTTATTCTGGCGAATTTCAAAAAACTCAGCCAAAGGATGCACATTTGCATTCGTGGCTATCTTTTGTATCAGTTTTTCACAAATCTTATTGAGTAAATCTTCAAGGCTGGTCTTGTCAGTTACGTCAGCCCAACGTCTGGCAAGGACATGTAATCGTTCAAGCTTTCTGAATTTCCCTTTGCTGATGTCGCACATGACTGGCCAACAAAAAACCATATGACAGAAGACAAAAGCCATGTATGCCTGCCAAATAACGGGACCACGATTACCGTTCAACATTAAACGTTTTACAAACGACATAGCACGGCAACAGCGATTATACAAGCTATCAAACTGCACACTCCAACTCAAATCACTGGAGAAAAGAACACCTAAAATTTTCAAATGCTCAACATTCTCAATAGCACTATTATCAATAAAAATGGGCAAACATGGCGGACAAGAATTCTTGCGTGACATAGTAAGACATTTCGTCTTATCAACATTTACAACAAGTTTTTTCTTTTCGACCCAATAACAAAAACTATCGACGGAGAGTTGAAAATTGTCAACAACATTCACATTACCGAGATGGATTAGGGTGACATCATCGGCATAGGCGATTATCTTAGTGTCATGGAGGTTCGGAAGATCATCAAGTAAAATAACGAAAAGAAGAGGCCCGAGGATGGAACCCTGGGGAACCCCACTAGTGACCACTTTCCAGGGCGTAGATATGCCATTCAAACACACACGCTGCACACGATTTTCAAGAAAACTGAAAATGAATTTAGTTACCAGCGGATTGCAACCAAAGTTCTTCATCAGTGAATTAAGAAGAACGGAATGACTCACAGAGTCGAACGCCTTTCTAAAATCAACTGCGAGGAGTTTCACGTAGTTCAGAGGGTCGGCAGAAATATGTTGCAGAGTTGTAAGGCGAATTGCTAGGTGAGCGTTCGTACAACCACCATGGAAATTCTTAGGGATGAAACCAAATTGCGAGGGATTCAAACGGTGATTGAGGGAAGGGAGAAGAAGCTTGTCTCTAAACAGCCTTTCAAGGATTTTGCTCAAGAAAGGAAGGGTCGAAATGGGTCGATAGTCGAACTTGGATTTGGGAATGGGAAGAATGTTGGCCGATTTCCAAAAATTTGGGAAAGTCGAAGAAGCCAAGCAACGATTATAAATGTTCGTCAAAGGCTCAGCAAGTTCAACGGCAAACGAACGAAAGAAGAATCCTGGGATTCCATCAGGACCAATGGAGTTCGCCTTACATTGTTTAATCATGAGAGCAACCTGCCACGGACATACTAAAGAAAAGTCTGGAGAAGTCGGTGGACGATCCTCAGAAAACAAATGCAAATCCGGACTTGAGAGTGCAGACACAAATTGATCATTGAGAGCTAGAGCAGTATTTTCTGTGATAGGTGCATTACAACTGTGATTTTTGACTTGAGAATTGATGATTCTCCAGCTTTCAGAATTGGAAGAAGTACTCAAGGAATGAAAATGCTTTTTCTTAGCTTTGTTAAGAGATGCAATAAACTTTTCTCTGAGGTTTAAGTATCTCCCATAGTTACCTTGGTTGAGAGCCTTGTCTCGATAATCCGACAGCGCTTTCAAAGAAGGGGTTACCAAGGTGGATCCGACGTTCTCATGCGAACAGTTTTCTCAACAGTAAAACAAATGTAAACAAAATAAAGAAACCTTTGAAGCAGTTCAACAATCAGGTTTACATCACTCAAGTAGAGACAAAAATCAAACCAATTGGTTGACGCAAGATACTGTTGACACGAAGCAAAAGCAGATGGAGAAAAGTATCGCAACTTTACTTTGACAATAGACACACTCTTCTGCTTAGTAGGTTTGATAAAAACACCTTTGTGGTCAGAACGACCAAGAGGAGAAATACATTTAGGAAAATCGAACGTATGAGGTTGGTTAGTAGCTACTATGTCGAGTATGTTATTGCCTCTGGTACTCGTATTAACAAGCTGTTGAAAGGTATTCACTACCAGAAAATCTGCTAGTTCATGTCTCAGATCGTTAACGTCACCAGTTATGATAAAATGAAGGGTTTGAGAATCATCAATTAAGGACTGGACACATTCGAGAATTACAGAGTGAGCAGAGACTTTGCCCCAATAAGGATGATAAATAAGACAAAAAGTGACATTAAGACTCTCAATTTTGCAGCACAACAGATTTGACTTAACGCTAGGTAAAATAGTGTTAAAAACAATCGAAACAGTAAGACTCGAGCGGCAATAAAACTGTTGTAATTTACTGTTGTAATAAAACGGCAATTTAAAAACTGTTGTATATTTTTGAAAACTGGTCACCCAAAGTACAGGCTCAGAAACGATTCATCTTACATCCTTGAAGGCAAAGCCGTGCAGGACTGTCTGTCGTCGTCTTTTCTCTACATATAATTACACAGAAATACTGAGAAATTAGTAAGTGTTAATGTCAAATATTTTTACCATGACCATTCCACGTGGAAATAAATCTCGACGCACTGTCCCATTTCCCGTGGGACCAGATTTCCGCGGGATTCTCATTACCACCTGCATGGCAAAATGGTCTCCGTGGCACAGTGGCTAAGTGCCTGACCTAGCGATCTTTCGGTCATTCGGACTAGGAAATCACTACGCTCAAGATTAAAGTCTGACTATATCAGCACCGTCCAAGTCCCCAGTGTGGGGAAGTAGTGACATGAAACCATCACATGCCAAAACCCCAAATAACTGTCAATCTTGCTCGCTTCTCACTAACTTCTCTTTCTCAACCGTAATTGGTCTTCCAAAACACGGCACTGTCTCTTACTTAGTAATTCTTCTCTTATGTGAATAATTTTGTCTAATGTGCAGGAAAATCGAAGTTTATATATCCTCAAAATGAAACAGTTATTGACAGAATATTGCGACTTGACTTATACTTTTAAGTGCACCTGTGTAAATATGCAGTAGGAAAATCGAATGAAGCTTAAATCTTCCATCGCCGAATTTCTGATATCCATAATGTTTAGAAATAAGTATGTCTGTCTATATGTACAAAAACAAAAGCTTTCCTCGATTATCCTACTATATCTTCTGACGGTAACGTCAAAAACGCTGAAGCTTTTAGTCATCATATTTCTCATGCAGAGAATTTCATAGCGTCGCATGCTCACTCTATATTTGGAAAATATTGACTTCTGATAAAGATAAATGTGTAAATTTCAGTTTCAGCTGTTAATCGCCGTGACAAAATTCATTTCATCGACTTTGACAACAAAGGAGTTGGGAATACATCAATATCGCACCGAATGAATTCTTATCTATTAATGGTATCGAAGAACGCTATAGAAATTTGCTATGTAATTTGGGCTTTTATTTATTCATCGAAAGAAAGAAAATGGGAAATCAGATTTCATTATTGCAGTCTTTCTTATTATTCCGCTATCAGCAGATAATGTCAGTTTAAAACACTAGTATTAAATCATTATTAACGATTCCATTCTTAACTTTTTGAAAAATAAAATGTGGTTATGGTGACAAAACATTATAAGCCATCCATAAAGGACGTCCGCAAAATAATGGCATTCTTCGACCTCCTCCACTTCTTGTCCAGATTTGTCCCAATCTTCCAAACCCCCTTCCCTCAGAACGTCCGCATTTCCAAAGAACTTTCCATTCATCAACGGAAAAAAGGCCACAATCAGTTGCAATTTTTTTAATAGTCACGACGTTTCGGAAGACACTGCTTCCCTTGTCAAGTGAAATAATATAGAATTAATTAAAATTTAATTTTTGAAATAATAAATAAATACATGTAATTTCTTTAATTTTAATTCAATGTGTCTTTAAAATCAAATGTAAGTCTTTTTTTATGCGATGCATGTTCACTCAAATTTGCAATAGGCCTTTAGTAAATCAAAGGCACGTCTTTGTGAAAAAATAAACATTTTGAGTTATTAGTGGACCTATGCAACAATTATAATTTATTATAATTCTCTCAAATTCTATGACTCGCTTTTATTATCTGCTACCGAGTAATTTTTTACATGAAAATTGCAGCTTGCCTAATGTATTATCCTCATATAAGCAATATAAAGTTTTGATAAATATTAAATATACATGTATATAATATACGGATCTAGTCCTTTTGTTCGACACGCTTATTTGATCGACAAGATATCTTTAAAAAAGCCTTCATTTCATCGACAACTTAGAACTCTATGGACCACAGAACTCTATGGTCCATTTTGTTAATGCGTTCATTTTGTTCGACAACATTGATACTCGGATATCAATGTATTTCTTTTCTATGACATAGATCACTTATGGCATAAATCATGGAAATCCCAAACATTGAATTCTATCTTTGCGCATAGAAAGATCTCCAGTATGCATTATCTAGATAGATGCTCAAATCAAAATTTAATGGGATGTTTTAGATAACACAATTTGCTATTCATTAATTTGCTTCCGTAATTTGATAAGATGGAGGGAGTTTCAAGAAACAAAAATATCAAAAAATGAACCTCTGCTTATTTGTTTGTAATGAATATGCCTAGGAACCGTAAAAAACCCATTGGTAATGCAATGAAGCTAATTCAAAAAAATGCAAAGCATATGAGGTTAACTAAAAGTGTGTCGAACAAATGAACGCGTCGAACAAATCATCGGCTACATTCCAAACTCACGTATCTCAAAAATTGGCGATTTTGAGATTTTTGGTTTTTTTAATAGCTTAAGTCGTGCTTTACAGTATCACACCAAAATTAGAGCAAAATAGGTTTTTATAGTAATTTTAAAGAAGGGGACCAACTCACATACGATGCTTTCCTTAAATAAATGATATTCCAAACTGACGTATTGAGATGCATGAGTTTGCCTTGAATAGCTATGATATTTATTTTGAATACGTGATTTTGACACTGATAGCATTTATTGATTAGCGCGTCGAAGAACCTATCCTGTCATTCCAAACTAACGTAATTGAAATACGTGAGTTTGCCATGCAAATATCTATGGCATCTGTTTTCAATGCGTGGTTTGTTCAATGATAAACAGTTTATCAAATTGATACAAAAGAGATTGTAAACAGTTACTGTTTACAATCTCTTTTTGTATCAGTTTGATTTGATTAAACTTTTAAATTTGATTGAAACTTCAAAATACATTGTCACAAATTAACAACATAATCATTGTGTTTTTGAAATTATCAATCACGAAACCAGCGCATCCGTCCCTTCAACAATTGAATCTTGAATTCTGCTGAGACATTTAATATTATCCGATCGAAATCTTCGAAATGAAGAGAGGAATATCGATGGTGCTTGCGGCTTTGGAGAACATAGAAGAAAATAAACGTGAGTACAACTTATGAATTCCTAATCAAGCCCCAATCCCCTACATCGCCAATCCCTAATCAAAAGAATTGAAACATGGATAGTCAAGATTACAAAATAGCTAATACGTAGCGAAATTTAATAAAAAATGTCAATTTCTAGGTCTTTGTAACTGTACTTCTTCGTGTAATTTAAGTAAAAGCTTCAGTAATAAAATAATGAACTAAATATAAGCTATCAGTTGTAAAGCATTATGATATATTTTAGAAATACATAATTGAAATTTAGGCCTAAACATTGTAGGAAAAGAAACTATACTAAATTAAAATGTATTCATTTATCTGGTCAATTAATTACTTTAAACCTGCAGCTAAGTGAATCACTGGCCTCGGCCCTACCCTTCCCCCTGGTCGATTTTCTAAAATGAATCAGAAGCAGTGACCAAAATTGATTATTTCATATATTTTTCCAGGTCGAAAATGTTCAGTATTGTCTGCAAAGAAAGTTCTCTCTTCCATCAAATCCATCATGGTGGAAAATGACGTACTTCACTACAACGGTGACCATTCATACACTCCAATAATCTTCAACCCTTCTCCAACCTCTTTGATCGGTGTGAATCAATGTGATGTTTCTTTTGACTTGATACGGGATTTTCCACTCGACAATCCAGTTGGAACTTCAGATTTATTTGCGGATGTTCCGATTGACATTCCTGCGACGGGTTATTCAGTGGCGATTTCTGATTTGCATGAGTTTACAATTGATTCTAATGCCCACATAGTACTCGATGATCTACTCAATGGCACAAACGATCCACTTGATGCCACAAACGACCCACTCAGTGCCACAAACGATCCACTCGATGTCGCAAACGATTCACTCGATCCCACAAACGATCCACTCGATGTCACAGATGATCCACTCGATGTCACAAACGATCCACTTGATGCCACAAACGATCCACTCAATGTCGCAGACGATTTCCTTGATGGCATAAGAGACCCGCAAGTCGTAAATACTACTGAAACTCGTAATAACGATACCATAGAGACATCCTTCGAAATTGACGGTGTTCCCGTCGAACAATTGAATTCAAATTCTTTACCTACTCCAAGCCGGAAAGTGAATAAGCGCATAATGAATAAGAAGTTGAAAGATAACGGTAAATCATATCAAGATCGGCAAGGCAGAAAACGATTGGAACGCAATTTATTGCCAAGATGCAATCACACAGAGAATGAGAAACGTTTTTATTGCCACCAATCTACTGATGAGTTGCGATCATGTATTTTCAACAGTTTTTATGAAAAGGATCTTCAAGAGCAGCGCAATTTCATTGCAAGACATGTCATAATCGTTAATTTAAAAGATCGCCCGGATGAAATCAATAAGAAGAAGGGGTTGTCCCTAAGATACCATCTTACTATGACTGATCTGAAAATATCTGTTTGCAAGTTGATGCTCTTATCAACGATAGGACATACTTGTGACCAACAAGTGAGAACCGTGATAAAGAAGACTGACAGCGAAGGATTTGTTAACAAAGATGCTGGAGGCGGTGCTCGAAAGGAAATCATTCAGAAAAGTATCAGAAATTCAATAAAGGAGCACATCAACTTATAACCGAGAGTAGAGAGCCACTATACCAGAAAAGATTCGACTTGCCACTATTTGAATCCAACACTTGCTGTATTGAAAATGTATGAAATGTACCAGGAATGGGCTAATAACCAAGATCTTACCGTGGCATCTTTGTCGACCTACAGAAATGTATTCAATAGCTTGAATATCAAGTTCTTCAAGCCAAAGAAAGATCTATGTGACTTATGTGCAACAGCAAACCCGGCTTTTTCAAATGAAGAAACAGAGATGGAAAGGGAGAACAGAAACACATTGCAATCAAGGTGGGAGGAACATATTTCGGAGAAGAACATCGTGAGGGAGCAGAAAAAAGACGACAAAGAATGCGCCAAGGTAAATGGAGGGATGGCTGCTGCTGTATTTGACCTGATGCAGGTAGTCTATTTGCCTATTTCAAACAATTCGTCGATATTCTATAAAAGGAGATTATCTTGCTATTGTTTTACGATATTCGATTTGGGCTCAGGTCAAGGATATTCATTTTGTTGGAATGAAACAGAAGCTCACAGAGGTGCAAACGAAATATCTTCGTGTTTATTTCACTACCTGAGAGACATCGATACATCTTCTTTGGATACTAAGAAGATCGCTCTATATGCTGATGGATGCGCTGGGCAGAATAAAAATAGCATACTCCCTGCCATGATACACCATTTCCTGGCATCCTCCAAAACGATCGAATGCGTCACATTGACTTATTTTGTAGCAGGACATGGGGAACCTGAAGGAGATGTCATGCATTCAACGATAGAGGGTGGAATAAAGCGGGCAGGCAATGTATTCGTTGCTCAGGAACTCACTACAATTACCAAAATGTCATGTCGGAAAAAGCCATATAAGACCTTCACGTTGGCAAACAATGAGTTTTTTTGCTCGATTTCAAAAGTTAGAAAGTTAAAAAAAAAGTTAAATTAGAAAAAGGCCATGATCAATTTTTTTCGAAATTCAGCCACCATTATGATGAATGGGACATTTTGGACATAAACACAAAACGAAATAGAAATCTAAATGAGCCCAAGCCACTATCAAAAGATCCTGTCAAGCTGTCCAAAGCTAAATATGACGATTTGTTGTGTTTGTGTCGTGAGACGACCCGAGTTATTCCGCCCGGACATGCCGAATTCTACCGCAGTCTTCCTCATTCTTGATACCCTCATTCCTTATTTTTGATACAATTACAATGTACAAATTATTGCAAATCAATTACACATTAAATGTACTAGTACTGCAATTATCGTTGTTGAAATATTATACTGCTCATTGTCTTCTAAATTCATGTTTTTGATTGAATCAATTATTAATATTTGGAATGTAGATACTTTAATGATGCATCGATTATGCCTACATGTTTTAATGATATTTGAATATGATTATAGCTAAATACGATGATTTCAATCAAATTTGGCATCGACCTATTCAGTTCGTTAGATACTAAGCGAACGAGTGCATTATTATAATCGTTTATTTAACATTGCAATACCGTACTCATTAGGCTCTAAAATGTTTTGAAATAATCTAAATATAAAAATACACAGGCTATACAAGCCTTGTATAACGATGAAATTGTAAAAGACATCATGTTTATGATTTTAGGCCTATGTTTATGTTAGGCTATAAACTTTACGTTTATGATTTTTTAAACTAGCTAGAAGTAGAAGTATAGTACGTAATTATTACGTACTCACTAAAATCAATGTTCAAATAGCAGTCTTAATTTAAAAAGTAAAACGAGCGTAAGATGTGTTCAGCTTATACCAATGATACAGATCTACTTCAAATAGCCAATAATGTAGCCTACAATGCCGTACCTCCAGCGTACCATCATATTGATCATTTTAGACAATCTTTGTTGCTCGTATAAGCCCGTATCTTAGCCTACTCATGTAATGACTTGGTATAATACACAATTTACATGTATATCTATACATGAAGAGTCTTGAGTTGACGGAAAATATATGAAGAGTCTTGATGAGCAGTAATTATAGGCCCTATAATTTGTTTCAGAGACAACGGCTAAAAATCTTAGGACCTAAGATATCCTCAGGCCTAGCGTATGGCTATTCTTTTAGATCGTGTAGGCTAATTCAATTTGATAGGTCCAGGCCAATCCCTCTGGCCAATCTTGTTGAAAACACCCTGCGCTTATAATCACGTAAACGTTGGAAAATTACAGCAGTTAAAAATTGCAATAACCTCTCAAAACTTAGGCTACATCATGTCCTTTATGTACCTATAAGCTAGGCCTACTGCATGCAATAACCATCCTTTTTTTATGGTCGGGTTTGTTGTTATCTTAGCTTTTCTGATTATCAGAACGTCTAAGAACTTCAGAATTATACAGCGGGTTTCCCGTTTCATTATTGGTTTAACTTAATTACGATTTATTATTCCACGTATTTTTAACTGTAATGCGGAAATTAGTTATTCCAAACTCACGTATCATAATAAAACCTTTTAATGACTATACAAAACATCAAATTGATAAATTACGCCTATGTAAGTATAGCTAGCTGTCATATAATTGCGTATGTCAAATAAGAAGTCATATAAATAAAAGGTTTGCCTGTACGTCGAAATTTTCGATATTGAAAACCTATTTATGTAATTTTCCACGATTGTCGAAAATTGAGATACGTGAGTTTGGAATGTAGCCGACGAAATGAATGCGTCGAACAAAACGACCATACCAATATATACCACCAATCTGATCGATCATTGTCTAAGTAGGGAGAATGAAGGACGCCATATATAGATGAAATGTAGGATAGTACACGAGTTGACCTCTTCGTGTTTATCTTATTTGACTTGCCAGTTATATTTCGACAATGTATCTTCTGTCTCCGGATCGTAGCAAACTCTTCAATATTCGCTGAACTTGTCTTCTAAGGATGTGAGTGCTCAAGTTTGCGGACGCGTCTGCATTTTTCCTGATCCTTACTCCCATACATGTCTGCATTTGCCAATCCCCCCTCCCCTCACGCTGCGGACGTCTTTTATGGATGGCCCCTTACGAAGGCATCAATGCGTGAAGTTGAAGCAACCAACAAGACAGGATTCAGAATCATAGCATGCTGTCCAGCATCACTCACAATTATGCATCAATTTTCAATGTAAAAAGTTTTTGTACATGATTACTAGAAAAGCGAAAATTTTCAGTCTAAAGTTCATTCTATTGATATGGATTGCGCACCAAATTCGCGAATGAAATAGTTATAGTGACATTGAGTTTATTCTCCTTTTTCATTTACTCATCGGCCTAGCATGACGTGTAGAAAGCACGTTTCTGCATTTGAAGTATTAGTGCAATAAACCCAAATGCTTTCTAGTCAAATCGAGGCTGAACGATTTGAAAAGAAGGTTGAAAATTGAAAATTAATTGCAATATTATTGAAACAATGTTTCTATACGAACAGTGATTCACCCTTGAACACTTTTGGTGCATTTTGAAATAAGCGCTATTTAGTAAGACTTGGGATTGCTTCAATCTTTCGACTCGTATAAAAAATGATCCTCAAACCAGAATGTTCAATGCATTTCCATGTACTCTTGCCAGTAAATGGTGTTCCCAAAGTCGTCGCACGGTTCTACACAGTTTTCCCCTGTGAGTGAATGGATCTCATTTCTTAAGTGTTCAAACGGCTTGCACGCTTACATTCATCTCAACTATCATCTCAAGAGCAAATATCTTGAAAGAGAAAAGAACCTTCAACTTTTTTGAATATTCTCTCTCTTTCTCTTATTGGCCTTGTCGGTTACATTGTCTAAGTCTAATTGATGAACTCCATGGAAACTACTGCTTTTGTTTAGCACAAAGGATAAACATATCTGTTTTTTAAAATACATTTGAGTTATTTGCTGATGAGTGTTAGCCAGACTTTTGATTACTAACTTCAAGCATTCTTTTCTCTTAAATCAATAGACAATGATAAATAATAATATTAATGATGACTGTCTTTAATGCTTCACAATCATGATAATCGGTGAGCGCATTGCAAATGACAGGAATCACATAACAATAATGAACGAAGTAAACATGCAAAAAAAGTTTAGGGACTATCACTTACAATATTTGATGAAAGATCACGCAAAGCGGGTGGATTTTACAGAAGGTGGACGGAGTATACAACTAGATCGGCTAACACGGCTGTAATGTGGCTGAAACATTACACGTAAAGGATATGACGGAGATGTCTCAATAGAAGACATCATCTTACTACAAGTACTTTCGGCAACATCAATAAAAGCATGAAAATCACTTGAACCTATAATCTTGAATGCGTGTTTTTCTAACCAAACAAACAAATGCAACAGACATTCCGGTGCGGTACAATATACAGGAAACGCAAACAAAACCAAGGATCGCAGAAAAGCAGCACATGATTTGTACATAAGAGCAGGTGGACATCCCGACCTGCGTAAATTATACATAAGGTATAGTCTCTGTCTCACTTTAGTGGCTATGCTGTCAAAATGTAAATTCCATCGCATATCTTTGGAAAAAACAGCACCAAGAAAGCGAATAGAACACACTTTAGAAATGACTCTACCATCAGGAAAGCATACATGAGACAAAGCCAAATTCCTTTTTTGCTATTATGTCCATAACAAAACATTTGTTGTAATTGAGAGACAAATGTGTTTTAGATAACAATTCAACAATATTGTCAAGCTCTAGTTGTAAATTATCGTTGGAACTATCTCGAATAAAATGCAGGCAAGCGACATCATCTGAATAACGAACAACAAGGGTATTTTGACATGCAGAAGGAAGAGAATCGGTTGTCAAGAAGAACAGTACAGAGACAATAACGCTTCCCTGGGGAACGACACTGGTTACAACACTCCGTCGTTGTTATCCGCCCGGCAAGAGATTTCTTGTCCAAAATTCTTGAATTTTGTGATATGCAATTACCAAGGATGACGTAACTCCAGAGCCTCGACGAGGGATGTAGGCAAATTGATACGGATCAAGTTCATGCCTTACAATAGGAAAAATAAACTTTTTACACACTATCTTCTCCAAAACTTTTGATAAAATAGGTAAAATGGAAATTGGACGAAAATGAGACACATCTATTGGCCTTTCACATTTGGGTAAATGTAACGTTAGACATTTTAAAAGATAAAATGCACGGAACTCTCAATCAAACTTTGATTGAACAAATAAATGATGGCAAGACAAAAACGGCAAGACAATATTATTTTAAAGATCTTTTGGTAAGATAATGTTCTTGTAACATCTGAATAATGTTGACTTGCAACTTCGTAATAAATTTTGAAAATTATGAAACTTTTGTTGCGGGAAAAAGGGGATCCATTCAACTGGCGTTATATCTGACAGTAAATGAAAAATAGGTCAATAATTTAAGCGAAATTTCGTCGTTTTTACAAGTAGGTTCATAAAGAATGATCATTGTTAGAAATTCAATCGCCTCTTGCGGGCATCATCCATGTCACTTATTATCACGTTACACTGTAAAACAGCACCTCATAAAGCGAGCTGAATCACCTCCAAAAACAAGACGTTTCGCAACTAAAATAAGAAATCCTAAAGCAAAGCGTTTTAGGAGACTTGCGAACTAAATTTTTCAAGCCTGTATGCTACATTTCATGCATGACGCAATACATTGCTGATTAACTTGGTTTTGTAGCTTGCTGAAGTTTATAGCATTGCAAATGTTATGCGGTTATCGCTATTGATTCAATGTTTGTGTTATTCATAACTAATAAAAACCTTTTATGAAATCTGAGCACTCTTCAACTTATATAGCAAGATACTGTCACATAAGCGGACTTGATATTGTAGTAATATGCATTGAATACATGTACGTGAAAATGCAATTTAGAAATCCACTCGAAAGTTACAAAATCGACACTCATAATGAAAACCAATGAACTTATAAGTCAGTAGTCAATTCAAAAGTTATCATCATTAGTCAAATTCGTGCAAATTTCTCCAAAAGTGCGAATCACATTTGCATGTCTTATATTTGGTATTGGGTCTGAACTCGAGTGCATTCAATAAAATCGAAGCTGTTTACACATTGGGGATTTAATTAATGCTGTTCTGAGTTGCTACTCTATCTTATATACTTGCTCTACGGTTGACAGTATCACTTTGGCCGCACATGTCTTTCAGTATTTCTGCTATCATGCTTTCAGCATATTTATGTACAGTGCTTCTGATTTCCATTCAAAGAAATAAATGGTTTATTATTAGTGTATTTTGTCTATACCAGTTTATTCCATCATCCAAGAGTATGTAATACACGTATCGGCATCCACATCTCTCCCTCTTTTCCTACTACTGGATTTTATAAATGATGTTTAAACACAGAAAACTGAATAAGTTAGTGAAAAAATATGACGTACCCTTTAGAAAAGTTCAAAAACCAGGCAAACAAATACGCAGCACTCTCAATAAGTTCAATTCTTTCAATTCTTCCATTAACTGTAGCTGCAAAATCTGAAACTCTGTGAATAATGATCATTCTTGTGAGAAACGGTATGTTGTTTATAAGTTCACTTGTTCTTTGTGTGGTGATTTCTTCATAGGTTCTACGAACTGTCCTTTTAAATATCGTTTCCAAGAGCATTGTCGTAGCATTGCCAATAGAGATAGCTAAAGTGCTCTATCGGTTCATATGTCTTCGGCACACTATGACCACACATCTTCAATAGATGTCTTCATATTGTCATTTATTGATATACTGAATAACCCAATAGAAAATCGTTTAACTGATAATGAGTGGATAAGAAAATTGAAACCCAAGATCAATCGTAAAGATGAACTGGTGTGAGAGATTTTCGTTTTACCTTTATCTAAATGCATTTCTTGAGCCTTTCCAAGCTTTTACTTTTGGTTGGGTCTTGTTAAAAGCAGTGAGTGCTGAAACCGGTCGAGCCGTGTGTATTATTTTGTAAACAATATTCTTCTTCCGGCTAAAAGAAAGGGAGCGATATTTTGAAATTTTGTTTAACAAAATACCCGAGATGAAGAACGTCCCGTGCGCCACCATTGATTTTTCCCTCTTTCAAAAATATGTGACTTCCATCCACCCACCTCCCAAACATTCAGACATTTTCTCATCCGTCTCGTAGTCATGTCTTCAATTTGTACTACTGCTATGTCTACGAAATTCACAATGTGTATAATCACTAATGCTTCGTGCCTAATTTAACGCAGTAATTTGCCCTAAATAAACATGATTCAGGATTTTCGCTTCATTATTAACTTGGTTTTCTACGATGTTCCACCTCACATCGCCAATCAAACATCGACTCCTGTTGACAGTTTGACACGCTGTAATGAATATTCTTCAGCTATCTTCAAATGGATAGCATACCAGTTATTATTAATACAACCTCAAGGAATGCAACCTCAGACAGATAGATGGTTAATCGAAATGAAATCGCTATTTCAGCATCAATTTCAGGACATATCAAATTCACGACAATAGCAGTGGAAGAGTGATCATGATTGCCATTGTGAATTATTGCTTGAAGAAAGACGAATAAATGAGCCTCATCGGGCAATAAATAACAGTAAAACGTTCATTACTTCAAACCTATTGAAATCTCGCACAATATGACAAAATTATTGCATGCATTGTATGAAAAGATTGAACACACGGGACATAGAAATCGAACAACTGAAATACACAGTAAGTTGCTAGCACAGAGTTAGATTGTTTAAGCGCATCACTTTGCTTAATGTGCAAACCGATTCAAAACGATGGCACATACAGGAACTTATAAATTAGTAAGAATTGTCGTGTGTCGCTTGCGGATTAACATAAATTTCTTGAAAATGCTCCGATCGCCTCGATTCCTTCAGATTCGAAGATTTCAGATCATTGCGCAAGTATTTTCTCGATAATATTGGGCCCTCCAAGCACTATTTAAAAAAGATAGAAGGCGCACGAAAAAACGTTCACAGACTTATCTGTAGAAACTGACATCATCTGTGTCTCTTTGTTGTGTGATGCGGTTGATAACAGTCTCTGAAACTTCGCACAATTTGGTGTGCCTGATCTTTAACTAGCTGCTAATTGGTCGATTACTATGGCGTTATGCCAGCAGATTGTGCCATTTCCTTAGCGTTGCATGTTCTAATGGTTCCTTTCTAGTCAAACAAGGTGACCTGCCTAATTTTGTGGTTGTTCGGCATTCTTCACTTAGTAAATTGACTCTCACTGAAAGTGAATTATGCTTAATCTCACCTTGTTATCTGGTGCATCGTTTAGAAAAGTAGCATAATATGCTATTTGTACAGAATTAGACAGGTCGTCTCTTCTTCCGCTTGACTAGAAGGGAAACATTGGAACATGTAACGTAAATGAAGTGACACAATCTGCTGACATAATACCACAGCAATCGACCAATTAGCAATCCAGTTCAACATTAAACACGCCAAATTGTGCAAAGTTTCAGTGACTTATCAACCGGATCACACAGCAAAGAGATACAGACGATGTCAAGTTCAACAGAGAAGTTTGTGAACGTTTTTTCATGCGCCTGCTAACTTTTTTAAAAATGATCGGAGGACCTAACATTATCGAGAGAACTTTTGCGCAATAATCTGAAATCTTCGAATCTGAATGAGTTGTGGCGATCGGAGCATTTTGAAGGAATTCAGAGCAATCCGCAAGCGACGCACGACTGTTTTTCCTATCTCTGCAAGGTATTAGAAATTTTCTTTTTGCCCACTTATTAAGTTTCTGCATGTGTCATCTGTTTGAATCAGTCTGCATTTCTAGCAAAGTGATACGATTGAACAATCCAATTTTGTTGTTATGTGTCATACTATGCGCATGAATGTGTATTCAAATATTACGTGCAGTTATAAATGATGAAACATCAATCAATAATATCGACTTGATAATTCATGCAGTTAATTCGATTTTCATGTCTACATGCACAGGGTGCCCCACATAAAATTACGTTCCGGTAACGTATTTAGCAACATCGGAACAAAATTTGAGATTTTTGTGGGGCACAAAGTATGGGTGATTAAAATCATATTGATTATTAATTCAATGATTTTGAGAATTATGCTTCTGTAGACAAGTGAATGGATTGATTCTTGTATTAGTATAAAAATAAAAATCAAGTAACAGTAAATAGCTAATACATGTACAAAATTGGTGCTACACCATTTCAGCAGTGTTTTACGCAATTTGAGGGGAATACTGAATGTATAATGACACGTTGTTGTTACTTAAGGCAAAACAGGCCTGATTAATCCTAGTTACAACGTAGCTTTGTGTTACATGACTGAATAACAACATTAACATTGAGTATGAATGCATGATAGAACAAAATGTAAATGATATGAATAAGGAGTTTCTTTTATACTTTCAATATTTCGTGATTAAAACCACATCATCAGGAATACAAAGAATACAAAATGATTTATGCTAGGCAGAAGATGTAAAATGTAAGTAGAAAAATTAGATGGCGGTAATCATTACATTCATCTTTGTTGTTGATAGAAGGATGTAAGATATCGATGATCACTGCCTCACGGAATCTGAGGTAAAAACCCCAACAAAGCCATTTGCTTTAAACAACTTGTAGTTTATAAAGTAACATAAAGTAGCACTGCACGAAAATTACACACAAGAATAACCGAACATATCAACCACTCAGATTCGTCAATCTATAAGCATTTACATCAGTGTGACAATAGCAAAATATCTGTGGACATCTTAGATAAAGATCATGATATTGTTAACCTTAGATTCCGTGAGGCAATGATCATCGATATCTTACATCCTTCTATCAACAACAAAGATGAATGTAATGATTACCGCCATCTAATTTTTTCTACTTAAATTTTACATCTTCTGCCTAGCATAAATCATTTGGTATTCTTTGTATTCCTGATGATGTGGTTAGCCATTTCTTAGCCAGAGGCACGTGGAGGGCGGATTGCATTCTGCAATCACATAATACCGCATCCGAGATTGATGCACGTCACGCTTACGCTACTCATTATATGTTAAGACAAATAACCTGGCATTTGATAAAACAAATAAATAAATGAATACAATTAATGAAATGCGACACTCTATGATAAAAAAGGACTAGAACTGACATCCATTTTGAAAGCAATACTAGGTCGAGGACATGAGTTGTCATGACAGCGGCACCTAGACGATCGCGGCTTCCAGAGGTTGACAATGGCTATATACTGGTTCCTTGTCATTGTGCTTCGAAAGTATTCACGGTCATTATCATTTCTCTTTGAGCACAAAATGATTTGATAATACAACGTGCATAAAACTGCCTTACAGCAAGAATTAGCAACCATGTAATATCTCCCCCGATCGGTGTCTGACCGAGCAGCTGAAACCATCATCAAAAAATAGGCATTGTCCATTCTAATCCCAACAGCTTAAGCAAAGCGTAAAGTCGAAGTATTGTGGCTACATTAATAGAAATCCGACTCTCTACAACGCCGTGAGGACTAGAGCGGGTATGCACACTAATTACAATCACGCGCTGTGAATCCTTCTTGCCTTGGCAACAGTGCTTGGCGTCAACCAATGGCTAACAATCGTTACGGTGCTTTTACATTAGACCGATGACGATAACTATGGCGATTAATTGAAATAAAATCGCTCTGCATGTGAAACACAGCTGCAGCCATAGAAATTGATGACAACAAAACCCACATAATTAGATTGTCTAATCGTATCACTTTGCTAGAAATGCAGACTGATTCAAACAGATGACACATGCAGAAACTTAATAAGTGGGCAAAAAGAAAATTTCTAATACCTTGCAGAGATAGGAAAAACAGTCGTGCGTCGCTTGCGGATTGCTCTGAATTCCTTCAAAATGCTCCGATCGCCACGACTCATTCAGATTCGAAGATTTCAGATTATTGCGCAAAAGTTCTCTCGATAATGTTAGGTCCTCCGATCATTTTTAAAAAAGTTAGCAGGCGCATGAAAAAACGTTCACAAACTTCTCTGTTGAACTTGACATCGTCTGTATCTCTTTGCTGTGTGATCCGGTTGATAAGTCACTGAAACTTTGCACAATTTGGCGTGTTTAATGTTGAACTGGATTGCTAATTGGTCGATTGCTGTGGTATTATGTCAGCAGATTGTGTCACTTCATTTACGTTACATGTTCCAATGTTTCCCTTCTAGTCAAGCGGAAGAAGAGACGACCTGTCTAATTCTGTGATAAAACCGCTAGAATGGAAGTTAGGCTTCATGAAATACACAAAAGTGGCACATAAATCGCACGCATTTTCACTTAGACACACTTGTCAACGGCTGCATAACTGGGTTAGAATCAGTCACACGTGCAGTTCTAAGCTTTTCATTGGTGATTCATGCCACAACCCGGATGTACTATGACCTTGAGTCAATTTCCATTCTAGTCAACTTCAGATAAACAGTTTGTTTCTACAGCTGCAGCTGACATAAGATAGATTCTGTCAACGATAAATAGTTGCAATGTGACTCAACGATGAAGTGAAATATCGTCACTATCATCGGTCTAATGTGAGAGTGCCTTGAGACCAGAGTTGGAAAAGTCGGAATTGGAATTAATTCCGATCCGGAATTAATTCCATTTTTCATCGGAATTGGAATTGGAATTGACGATATTTAAATCTACTGGAATTGGAATTGACCTTGATAAACCTCAATTCCACTTTTTCGATAGACCTGTGATAGATCTATTTGTACAAAAATTGAAATCACAGTACTCGGTCGCTGTGTTAACTGCACGCAGAGATAAGAGAGAGATAGATCGACAGAGGTAGCTTTATTCTATAGTTGAATATAGTTGGCGTTTTCTGTGACTTCGATGGGCCTACAGCCTCGGACAATGTTATTTTAACGATTAAGCAGACAATGAAAAGACAATCATCTTTGAGTAAATAAGGGACATGTTATTCCAATAGTTGTCTCGGAGGATATCCCAAGGGTCGATGTAACCCAAAGCAAAAAGAAAACCACCAAGGTTCTTTGCAAGCGCTTTCAACAGACGCCGTCTGCCATCCTCAAGGATGAGGATGGCCTTGAGGATGGCAGACGGCGTCTGTTGAAAGCGCTCGCAAAGAACCTTGGTGGTTTTCTTTTTGCTTTGGGTTACATCGACCCTTGGGATGTCCTCCGAGACAACTATTACAATCATTTTTGTTCAATCTGTTATTTAGTTATTTATCAAGAAAGATAATTAATCAAAATATAGCAATTGTTGAAAATAGCTCTTGATAGGATAAGCACAAAAATTGGAGATTAACTTAATTGTTGTACACGCGAAAAGCAATCGGTTTGGAAAGAGATTGGTTTGGATTAACGGTGCATTAAAGGGCAGCAACCCTGTCAGTTCAAATCATAATATAGACAGTGTCAACAAATTATTCTAATAATTAATTATTCAATTACATGAACTATTATTCAACTTACAATCACAACATTTAACAATATTGATTTTTAAGACTATAGTTATATAGATACGATACGCAACGATAAAAGAAAAACTTAACACTTGCAGTTCACTTTCTTAATGTTAAATTCATTTCAATTCGATCGGACTCACTTATACCAAAAGAATATCATAAACATCAGTGTCACTTATACCGTCAATCTTCAATCGCGTTCGCTGATGTGTTGCCGTATATGCGCTGCTGTGTTGTTGTTCGCTGGCAGGCTGTTGTTGTTGTTACTTCTGTAGTTACGTTACACCACGAGAGCCCGGAGTTCTTCTAACTGCTATTCTAATTTATACAATTTTTTGAGACTTGACGATAAAGCCACGTTCTTTTGAAAATTGAAAGAGTTTCCTTTAATGCGTGCTCGTTAGCTTTCGACCCGACTACATTTCGTTCTTATCACGGAATTTTTAATCTCCTTTTTTAACATGGACCATTAATCAGACTTTATGATATCATTTTTATCGTCGTTTTTTCTTTCATCAACAGTCACGTTATTCGCACACTGAATTTCCTTCTTCTGTCAGTTTTTTAATAGATTTATTCGCATCTCATCTCTCTCTCTCTCTCTCTCTCAGCGTTTGATTCTTTGCTGACCGTTAACTTTCTTTTCTTTTTTCACGAGATAATCTCGTGAATATCTCGTTTATGAAACGAAAATGTCGTAGGCTGACCGGTTACATATATACATGTACACAAGAAATATGAACTATGAACATAAAAACGCACATAGGAACGACGCAGGGAACGGCACACAGTAACAACGAGGATAGGATAAGGGCACATAGGTTAGATTGAAACGAACAAACGTTAGATACATTAACATAAGACACTATACGCGACATGCAATTATCGAAATTGAATCTTATTATGGAATTGGAATTGGAATTGAATTGAACTGTTTCGACTGGAATTGGAATTGGATTTGGAATTGAAATTCCTGCTCCGGAATTGGAATTGGAATTAAAAAATTTCAGTGGAATTTTTCCAGCTCTGCTTGAGACTGTGCACCAGTAAGGACAATTTTTTAAAATTCAAGACTATTGTTTCTTTGGTAAATTAATTTACAATACATGTATAGCGCACTTATGACAGGAATCTGTAACAATAGCGTGCTTCACTTATTAGCTTATACTTTAGCCTATATCTACCCCATCATTGACCTCCGATGCGCAAACAGTGAAACCGAATTGACCAACAACAAACAGCGGGATTTTATCATAGTCCATTAACCAACTACTAAAAGTCGGAATTCTATGGATATGGTAGTGTAGGCTTTCAATTTGTAAATATATGATAATTTAATTCACTTTGACTGCTCCCACAATCATCTATCTATCAAATGAAACATGTAAATTCGAGAATACTGAACATGCCACATCAACGTTTTCCAAAACAAGCAGCTTCCGACAGTTTCACACCATTTCACTCTGCCGCTTGTACACAATTCCATGTGGAACAAATTCTTTTAAACCGCAGCAACACAGGGGATGAAAATTTGGCTCTTTACATGAAGCAACACTGATTTCCATCAGAGTCAACCCTTTCTCCTTGTCATGCCAAGCATTAACAATATATTTGACAAAGCCCGTGGGATGTCTGCTGGTTGCTATTATAATGATTTTATATCTACCTTCACTAACAAGGCGACAAAATATTTGTAATGATAATCTACTGCTTAGTATTCATCGGAGAATTGATTGTAGTGATTTCTCATCGTCAGTGAAAATCGAATATTTGTCTTGTGTGACATTTTATAGCAGACAGACTTCAATTGAGGAATTCTTCATTACGAAATGAGATAAATTCAAGTGTGGAGACAAAGATACCAATTTGTTAATGCAATTATGGTTGGAGTTATTATTTGCGGCTGAAGATAATTATTCTGTCATATTATCAGGTTTTGGAAAATTCATTTTCGAATCAATTGTCTTGAGTGGAAGTCTGTCATCAAACAGCGAATGATGAGAAACAAATTGTACAGCCAGTCACAAGATAATCCCCCCAGAAAGTGCACAGACTCTCATTCAAGACATTAAATATCTTAAAGAGTGAAACATGAGAGCATGAAAATGGATCCATCGATACTACATATGCCTAGATATCCTAATAATTCGACATTACGAAGAATTGTATAGCGGAAATATAGCAAGATAGAGTACAAGTAATTGCAAACAAAAGCGATGCATGTAATTTGCTACGAATATCTTGTCGCTAACTTATAATTATATACATTGTATGAGTTTCAAAAAAATTCTTTATACATCTTTTTTCATCGCCTCAGAACCCCCAACGATGAAAATTTTCTTTCTAGCTTGCACAATCTGGGTACTTGGAGAAGTCTTCGTCTCTTTCCGACACATTCTCCACCATTGAGCACTCTTTTCATGGCATCGGTCGTTAGGTTTGACGCTAAGACTGATAAACAGTGAGATCAGATAATGATCAAGTTATAGTCCGGCCGTCAGTACGAGTTTCTGTAGGAAGTGAGGTTGAAAACGAGATTTTCACGGAATGCTGCACTGTACACCCTATGGCCATCATGAATCTGCGTGTCTGCCCGGTTCCTTCTTGTCAGATATGTTTCTCTGATTAAGTCAAAGTTGTATATTTGTAAGCCATGGCACAGAATGCCCTCAGGTCATAACCTAATTTTGTTCATATACGTCTGTCCACGAAACTACACGTTTAGATCTAGCAACACCAATTGTCGGAGGCACAACATTTTGGCAGATTCGTAGCAGCTGTAAGGTGTACAATGAACACTGCACATTATTTTGTGAAAGTCTTATTTTCTGCCTCACTCCTTTCAGAAATTCATTATGGCGGCCGAACGAATGCTTCATGTATCTGACGGCCCATCAATTTGCACGTCTAGCTGTCGTTGTGAATAGATAATCGAATTAGTTCACTTTGTTAATTGTTTTGTGGTCTATGTTAATGATGAAGCTCTGATATTTTACTTTACACACCTAGGAAGTCGGTGTCATAGATTTTATGTACGGTGATTGCACTATGTTACACAACATGTAATCACGTTCGAACTTCATCCTCCAAAGTAAAAGAAAATGGAGTTACTCGTGCTTTATGTTGAGGATGTGAGGAATCTATTGTCGCTCTAGTTTTAAGTATGAAGCTTCATTTAAACCTCTGTTCTACTTGCATGAAATGCTTCAGTTCTTCATGCAAGCACCTCAGAAATGAGTAAGTCGAAACGCATGTGGAGAAATCATAGTGCGTGTGTGATGGTGTCTGAAAAGCTTACTTTACACGAATCTTACATGGTGGCACGTGTATATCCTGAACTCGATGATTTCCAAAAGGGTTCCACAATTTGCTGCTAATAGACATAAAATTCATAAATTGTCATCAAATAATGGATGAAAGAACCCTCTTTATATTCGGAAGCACATTATATTGACGCATTTTTTCCATGTGGACGAGTCTAATCTATCTCACTGTCATTCTGTGCTGAGTGTTTGCCAAAGAAGCAGAGTGAGAAATCTTTAGAAATCTCAGGTTTGACTCGACCTAGGATTGAGGCCATATCACCCGGACTCAAAACGGATACTCTACAGCAAGACCATTGCGCCGGTTAAGTCAACGCATGTCTTTTTCCTCTGATAAACGTCGAGAAAGTTTCTGACATCTCGTAGCAATGTAAAGTTAGTTCACCTATAAATTTGTGCCAATTGATCTTCAAGACTACTCTGAAATGCAGATCCTTGATAAAATGTAGATTTTCACAGAAATGTAGAGGACACCAATAAAAGATGCCTGTACTAAATGATTCTGTGAGATGCTTGTGTAGGTTGGGAATAACAAGCAGAATAGATATCAAATGTTATTCTTGTTAAGCAACAGCTTCGATGCTGTATGAAAAGAAATAGCATTCATTTAACACCAACTCTACTTGGCATTCCAAAGCTGAAAAATATGAATTGACAACAGACAATCAAGCATAAGCGCATATTCATTAGAATTTGTTGATTGTTGTGGACCAATACTGATGTCATCGTAGGCCTGCGAGCAATTACTATTGTTGTGATCCATTCCGATCCCCTATTGATAATAATGTAAGCTTATTTTGAGGCATGCAATTTATGAAAATGATTTTATATTAGTTAAATCTTGATTTTGACATCTCTAAGATACACGTACATGTTTGCTTGTCATTTTTTTGATTGTGTGAATAGACATTGGACGAAGGAAATATAGGCGACGAGCTCACCAGATATTTACACATCTACAAATATTGGCTTTAAGTTGAGAAGTTCTTCTCTTTTTGGTGGTTGAGTTGAGACAACATACTTTTCCTGCTTTTCAAGCCATTTTTGTATTTGATAAAAGGGAAAAATGAAGCTAGTCCATAATTTCTATGATTTCAAAATTTGAAAAGTAAAAAAGACAGTTCTTTTTTACTAGTCATCATCTGTATGAGGAAGTATCTAAATGAATACTATTTATAATTCATTACACGTTTCTAGACAAGTAGAGACACAAATGCATGGTATTCCATTCTCTATTAAAGACGGAACATCAACATATAGTTCAGGAATCTTATGACTTTTTCGCAACTGAGGAGAACATAAAAAATTCTTTAAAACGAAAAAACATGCTCGTTTGCTTAATCCTAAAATCATGCTTTAGCCAACCCTACCAACATCGCATGGTAAATGAATTACTCAATATACATTCAACAGTTGAATTTCAACTCGACCTTCTAGCCGATTACTTGTCCGACCTTTTCCATTTGCCTACTTGGTATCCAAGATCATACGGGACTGTCTACTCGGCTCTACTTGATAGGCTACTAAGCCCAATGTAGTCGCCTGTACTGTTCGGGCCTATCCGGTGTCCCAAGTTGCGTTTATACGTGCAATTTTTATTGCCGACACTTTCTCGATCCATGATGAGTCAGAAAAGAATTAATCAATGTGTGTATTTGATAATGCATTGTTTGTTTGCCCACTCTCCTCTGTCTCATCATGGATTGAAGCTTTTCCTCGGTGGTTTTTCCTTGGATATGCGTGATGTCCTATTCTGTCGTTTGCAATTGACAGCTCGTTTCTACATGATCACCTACCATATCCTGTGATTTCCTTACAGCTCTTGTTTGATTGCCATCATCGCCTCCTTTCTCGACATAGGGGTTTTTGGACCGGTTGCAACTTCGTTATAATGCTTACATGTAAGAACAAATGCGAAGCGCGAAGCATCATAATTTGAAACATTTGTATCCAGCAGTATGAAGAAAACTGATTAGTCTTTAAGTTACATATGCATATCATATAGTGATGACGTAAGTGTAAACTAATTTTTTAAAATGACTGTTTATGTGTCCGATTGTATGCTTCAATTCTTAAAGAACATGCAGCAAAGTCATGAATAAGCAAAATGTTTATTAAACATCTTAATTTTATCTGCTCATATCACAAAGTGATGACTTAAGATGTCTAAGTGAGTTCAAATTTGAAGTGATAGGCAATCGCCACGAAGTTTATTGAACATCAAACTGTATATTTAATGAACGCAATTTCTCACAATATTTATTCTGTCAGAATTATTCTTGAATTAAATATACATCAGATGCAGATAAGTCGGATAGTTCTCAATTGCATGTATTTTCTTTTGACTTAATTGACTTGTACTTGCTAATCAATCAATAACATATCCAGCAGAAATAGTATTTTTGATCTTAAACAAATGCTTACAATGTGATAACACAGGAAATGTAAATCAAGCGGATGCAACGCAGATCACTTAGAGTAATCAACCAGAATACCTCGTGCACTCCCACGCATTACTGCGATTGAAAAGTGTTGCCAGAGTCAGTCTCAATTCTCAAATGCACTTTTCACGTGACGCTTCAATGATCCTGTTTTCCTATGTCTTCGCTCGATTCACATGCTCCCTCATCAGGTATGTCTGTTGCTTCAGAGTTGCCTTTAAATAGAAAGAGAAGACTCCAATATGAAAGATCCCATACCCTTGTCAGCCGGTGCCATGTGATTTGCAATTTTGAATGTGCTGCGGAGCCGTACTGATAGACGGTTGGGACAATGTATCAAGGATCATCTTCCGCGTTGGTTAAACAATCAAACTCGTGGCTCATCGGCATCTTCGGTGTGTCTGTACGTTGTGGATTGTGATGCTTATTTTCCTTCTCACTTTTCAATTTTATATTCTTCTTCTTTTCCTTTGTCATTACGCACTTAGGAGACTTTATAATTTGCATATTTTGAACAAAAGACCTCCATTGTGTGTGCAGAAGCAGCTTGTGCACAGTTTGCTGTTGCTATGATATCCATGTTCTTTTCCAGTAAATTGACCAGTATTGTCACTTCATCTATGCGTTCATTGTCTTCTCTGTCATTTATACATAGTTACGTCATGCCCTAAAGTCACTGGTTCATCTAGCCTTGTCAGAATATTTATCATAATGTCCAAGCTAATTTCTTTACTTCGGGCATTATGCGTTTGAAGAGAGGCCAAGAAATTGCTTGTTTTTTGTTCATAATATTATGGTGACCTTGGTCCTTCTCGAAAGAAAATATCTCCAATTTTGGATAATCTTGTTCCCTTTCATCTTCGACCTACATTGTATTGTCCAATATGATTGCTAGAAATATTTCCCTCAAAAATGTACTAACTTTACCGCCACATTCACATAATTCATTGGTAATTATTTGACTAATAAGCAGTTTCCAAATGCCAGTGAAATCAAGGAAGTGAAGAATCAAGGACGTGGTGGAAAAAGCAAAATAAACCAATGGAGATTGGCGGCACATGTCGCAAGAATGCAAGACAATAGATGGACTATCAGATCGACAGACTGGACCCCACGTTATGGAAAAAGAAGCAGAGGCAGACCAGTAACGAGATGAAGAGACGACATCGACAGGTCTTGTGGACAGCCAAGATGGAAGAGACAAGCTCAAGATCGAAAAGAATGGAAGACGCATACTGAGGCCTTTGTCCAACAGTGGAACAGAACAGGCTGATGATGATGAATCGTCAAGTTTTGCATTTAAATAGACCAATGATTTTTCTTCTTTCAGTAATGAAATGAGCCAGTGAGATAGGCTTGGGTAAAAGCTTGATAAGCGTATGAAGCTTGGATTCAAATGCATTCGGAAAGACCTAGAAATTTGATACAAATAGCAAAATGACAAAAAGCCCTTCTGAGGGTAATACAAATATAAATTATATAAATTATTTTGTATAATATATTATATTATATAAAGTGCATAAAGAGAGTATTATGTCACACTAATGCGCATGCAGCACCACATTTCTTCGAATGAACGATCGTGGGAAATGAGAAAATCACTAAAAAGTCGCCAAAAATTGATAATGTGCTTTTGGTAAATGAATAATCAAATATTGAGTTGTATCCTCAGTTGAAAAATGGAACATACCTGAGTAGCTGTCATCTCGTCCAACATCAAGAATCATAAGTAAATTCGTTGAAGAGGTTAGCCCAGTTTTTCAGGATAAAACTTCAGTCAAACCTCGATATAGCGACCGCGCTCGGTTCCGCTAGAAACGGTCGCATTAGCGCGACGGTCGTTATACCAAGAGATTATCATTATCTATCTAATCGTTCTGTTCCTAGAAAGACCGGTCGTCAAAGCGCGACGGTCGTTAAGCGAGGTTCGACTGCATATTATTTACAATAAAACACGAGGCCTTTCGGAAGATTTGCATCCTTTGCCTGAATATGGTCGGCGGTGCCCGACCGAAAGGCCTCGCATTTTATTGTAAAGAATACCCAGTATACATTATCTGGGCTTTCTTCATCAACGAATTTAAATGACTGGTCCACTATTCAAAGAAATCGGGAATCATCATATGTACGCCTAGTTCACAGCTGGGCGATTTACCAGTAGCGTGTTTGAAGTGATATTTGAAGCAGAGATGTAACCGGTCCGGAATATTCCAGACCGGACCTGACCGGCACCGGTATACCGGCGTCCGGCAGTGGACCGACGACCGGCATTGGACCGGCGACCGGGTCTTTTGTTGAATATATACAGTAGAGTTAAACATTGTTGACTATAACTTGATACCGCATAAGATTACAAGCGAATAGGCCTATCGTGAGGTCAGTTATGGTGGCTGTAGGCCGAAACCTGATATGCGAGCCTATTAGACTATCGGCTCATAGAGTAGCCGATAACCGTAAGATTGATGTATTGCTGTAGATAGGCATTAATATAATGTACAGGCCTACGATGCACTATATTTAGGCGTTTATATATATAGGCTCATCTTGTACCAGATAGGTCCTTTATAGTAGGCTAGACCTGCCTGTTATATGCCCTAGCTACATGTTAGAATGTTACAATTCCTAGCCTAGGCTAGGAACACTTAATTTGATTTTGTCTAGAGCTAGGTTTATGCAGCATCATCTATTGAACGTACCTTTGTAGCATTTTACGACAACAAGCTAGAGATTTAGAAGGACACGACGGTGGCGGTACTCTGCATGATTTTGTTTTACATAGACGTGTGGCAAAATGTAGTCTTAGCTTAGTTATCAGATTAAAATCCTTCAGTTCCCCACACGCTAACCTAATGGAAAGAGACATAGGTGATTACATTTTTATATGTTAATTTTTCACAACAATTAAAAGTTCTAGAATTTCATTGGCAGTGCAATGGGAAAAAATAAGCTGGAAGGGCCTAACTAAGTCAAAAGATGCCTAACACCGAGAAACAGCCACTGTTACCTGAGAAGATTGCGCGCCTTGCTGGTGAAAGCACGTGATCAAGTCATCAAGCATCGAACGGGAAAGTGCGTACCGGATAGATATCAGAATTGCCTGCACAGAAGTTTTCACGCCTAGAGGAGAGCGGATACCGTATGTAAATGTGCCTTGAAAACGGCTGCTAAAATTAACAATTTACTGATTGACATGATGGATTCAACATGAAGGACACTTCCTCACATCATACCGGATGAAATTATGCCAATGTGACCGTCTCTGCCGGTATTGGCTGGTCTGATTTTTCAGACCGGACCGGCGACCTGCGCCGGTCTACCGGCGACCGGTTACATCTCTGATTTGAAGAATACCCGTCGAAATTTCACTAACTTGCTAATTGCAAATCTCAATGTGTGTAGGGGTCGACAAACGTTGCGCATTCCAAAATTGTTGTTTTACTAAGAGGGAATTTATCATGTCATCATTTATCACGGCAAGTATCAAGGCAATTTGACCGTTGCTCAATAAATCAATGACTTTTGACGTCACTTCTATTCAACGAGTGACTATGTGACATTCTCATGTATGCTCATGTATGAAACTTGGGCTACATTTCAAGATCTATTCTTTGACATAAAGTGAACCATTATTGATTAAGTCTTCATCAAAGTTTGTATGAGTTTGGTGTTGGTGAATTTTCTATATGAAAATGAAATCATTGCTTATTGATGTATCGATTGAGTTCTTCTCGAGATTTCATTGTCGGAATATGGAATTCAAACATGATGTGCATGATATTAATGATTGATATTAATATCATGAAATGAAGAAATGTGAATGTCAAAAAGCCCACCGAGTGATTTATGGCCATGTCATTGAAGATACATTACCATTAAAATGACAGCCTAAATCGTCGGCGCTGAATGATTCAGGTCAGCGAACGCGTTTTAAAGATCTATCGACAGCCCAAATTGTCGAATTAGTCTGATCATTTGAGAGGATTTATATGTATATGAATTGTTCCTGAAACTAAAATCTGTGACATCGAAAATCCAATATTTTGATCTGTAAAACACTCAAATCCATGATATGTTTCTACATAGCCCATGGTATTCAGAACATTAAACTGTGTCAAGCTTGAGATATCTGCGAGTGCAATTTGTGAACCATAGGAATCACCTCAATGCCATTTCACCAGAAATGCGAAGATGGCTGGTGAAATGCTCCAACCTCAATGGTATCACTTAGCAAATTATACAGCCTTAACCCATTTACCGGTCACGTTTCGTTAACGCAACAGATTCTTCGAACTCTTCTAGATCAAACTAAGCTGCGTCATTTCAGCTGGATTTCATATTTTGTCAGCGATGGCAATGCTGTCGGGCTCCAAGATGTGAAATTTTTGCAAAAATATTACATTACAAGGATTGGAGACCTATTCGAGATATAGAAAAAACAGTGAAATTTGGCATGAACTAAAGACACTATCTCCTGACGTATATGATGAAATTTATTTGGCAAGACACATACTAAGTGTGTTGTTCTGTATGACGACATCACATACACTTCAAAAATGAATCGATGTTTCTACTGACTTACTCGACAGAGAAATTAGCAATTAATGTTGCGTTAGAGCAACGTGATCGGTATCCATGCACTTTTCTACGGTTCTGACATCGAAAGATCTTTTGACCCGGCTAGATGTTGGAGATGTGGATTGCGCTGATGTATCAATAAAGCGAATGCTAATTGCAAAATAAGGATCCATGACACCTGTTTAACATTTTTAAGGATTCAAATATCTGCAGTTACATTTTCGAAAATTCGATTTCATGCTGAAATGTTATTTCATCTGCTTCTGCACTGTAAATAGCTCAATGCCAATCACATACGAAGGATGCATGCCAGAATATTTTTTGGTATACATCTATATATACTTGTATGCTTTTCGTATGTTATTTCAAGTGTGGTATGCTTTACATACGAAACCCATACCAGTACAATGTTAAAAGAAAGCATCTATTACGTCTAAAGTATGTTGGTTTGAGGCCTCTTGTCAATAAGATCACACTAATGTTACTACTGTTTTGTAAGTAGTAAGATAATGACATTCAAGAATCATACTTTCAATGCTGAATTCGATTTTAATACATGTAATTCTAAGGCATTTCATAAATAATCAGCAAGTATTCAACCATCAGCAATTATGCATTCAGCAATTTTGAAATTAAGCATATTATTTATCCGAATAGAAAACACATTATAATTCATGAATGCAAAAATAGTTATGTTTGAGATATATAAGTCAACATGATTGCACGAATAATATCGACGTATGAATTGATGTTAATCCACTTGGTTCATAAAATAGAGCTAACTCAGCGTCCTGTTAAAGTTGCCAGACAAGTAGGAACGACGATATACTCGGGGAGCACAAAATTCATAAATCTAATCTATTTAAATATCACACTATCAAAAAGAAATATTCACGACTGGTATTACTGAAAAAGTTATATGACAGTAGTATGTAATATATATATATATATATATATATATATATATATATATATATATATGTATATATTTTGCTATGTGACTTAAAGCTATACATACCAGAGGTATACGAATGAAGATGAATTTGCATCCGGTCTCGAATATATAACATACCAAAAACTCGTACTTCAGCGTAAAACAGCCAATCACAAATAGAATAGTTCGCATCGCTACATACCAACCAAATACGAAAGTAAGTGAGATTTCGTATGAAAAACAAACAAGATCTCTGTAGGCATGCGAGAATCTCATATCAGATATTAGTTTGAAATTGTATGTGATTTTGGTATATGTTGGTATGAAATTTTCGTATCCAGCGGTTTACAGTGTAATTTCCTTTATCCAAAGAAAATTTTCCTATATGCAAGTCCTTTGAAAGAGTTTTCATTAGATGGCATAGTAGAAAGCAGCATAATTAGCACTGCTCCCCTATTTATTATCTTAGATTTTTACTAATATAACAATTTACTAACATTTTTCGATACGATACTTTAAAGCACATACTATAGGGCTCAAAATATTACTCTCAGTCACGTAAACCTTAGATGGATGGATTGGTAAAATTATGGTGTTACACAGTTTCTAAGGTTGAATAATTGAATAAAAGCTGCAGGACAAATGTTCGAGAGCAGAGACTACAAAAATGTCCTCTTGAACCTTTGACAAAATCGCAAAGATGTATGAAAGACTGGGCCTTTGATCCAAAAGAACAAATCATTGCTGTGTAATGGAAGGATAACTCCATTGTTTGCCTCGCTTCAAATTTCAGTGGCATCGAACCGATTCGAACGGTCAAGCGATACTCTCAGTCTCAAAAGAAACACATCAATGTTGCGCATCCTCATTTGATTCAGATGTAAACCTCAAGTGCTGTGTGATGGATATTGTTACTAAGCAGGACCTCACTTTGAATCGAATTCTTATCGACTCTGAAAGTATACCATCCGTTAACTCGGCCAATATTCTATATTCTAGGAGTGACTTTCTCAAGTTCTCTTAGTTGGAGCGATCATATTTCCAAAATATGTCAGAAGTGCTCCAAAAGATTATTCGTTCTACGGAATCTGAGACGTGCCAAGTGCAGACACGACGTACTAATACATGTATACAATTCCCTGATCCGCTCAATTATGACCTATGCCTTCCCGTGTTTTGCGAATGTCAGCAAGCGTCACCTGAACCGTCTATTGCGTGTCGAAAGGAGGGCATACAGGATTATGACCGGGTCTTCCTGGATGCCCGAGAATTACATTGCAGCTGGGGATCGAATATGCAACAAACTCTTCAGCAAGATCGCTTCCAGTCAAAACCATCCATTGCAAGCATTGTTCGATAAAAGGCATCCTACATCACGTAACTCCTGTCCGCTCAGGAAACCGCGAGCGTTTACCAAACGTCTTGCTAATTCGTTCATTAGATTTTGTCGTTAACTTTGTAACTTTCTTCACAATATCTTGTTCTGAATTATATGTAATGCGCGTACCGCCTTTTGTATGCCAATAAAGAATTTATTATTATTATTATGTACAACCAATTCAAAGAAGGAGCAGATCTGCATGATGCCTTTGTAGCCGAATACCGGATCGGAGTCAGAGACAAGAAATTGTGATGACCTCTCTTTACGAACATGATAGACTCAGCGATCGTCAATTCCTGGCGATTATATCGTCTTATTACACGGTGATCAACATGAACTTCTTCATTACAGAAGAATCATTGCAACGACGCTTGTGAAGACGATGAAACCATTGGACGAAGAAACGAAGGACCCGATCATAAATCAGCTCGGACTACCATCGACCCTTCAAATCCGCAGCAAACCATCCAATCAACCTATTATAAAGCGAGAGAAAAGGATAAGATGTCGACTATGTAAACCCCAAACGTTCTTCGACTGTACTACATTCAATATAGGAGTGCATCCCAACTGCTACAGCCGCTATCATTGCCGTCAATACCTGTGAGATGTATTCTCGTACTTTCTCACACATTCTCATGCATTTGAACTACGCATCTACATTTACATTACATGGGCAGCCTTTTTATTTTGTTATTTAGTTGCCTTGTTTGCAATCGCAGCCCCACTTTATAATCCAACACTTTATTGTCTTCGAAAACAAAACGCTGGGATATCGGATTCCGCTCACGTTGAGTGAACGCGACATTTTTTCCACGCCTTGTCGAGAAGCATATGACTTTCTGCAATACAAATATATTACTTTTTTGGCACATCTAGCATAATATACAATAGCTGACTCAGATGCTGCCCTTGCATTTGGGCGCGGCGGTAAACGGGTTGATTATGCAATTAAGGCCATCTAATTTGGAATTGGAGATATATAATCGACTTTCATAGAAAAATGACAGATGAAATATCGGCTGACAAAGCCTTCTTACTCAGTAACAATGTCAGCACATATCCGCTAGACCAGGAAATTGCATTCTGCTGATGATATAAGATATCGGGCTGACAGAACTCCTGAAAAGCTATTGAGGCAGTTGTTCTTTGTTCTGTTCGACGGATATCAGGGATATGAATACATGATACAGAATCTGGGATACACAACTCCCATATCATATTATTCATCCCTGCTGATATCCGACGTTGCAGTCTACATTTACATATTTAGACATGCAATCAAATTATATAAGAATAATGTCTCACTTGAACAGGTGAATCTTTGAGCTCTCTGCCAATCGTAGACACTGTGTGTCGTTCTACAATAATTAGTTTAAATTATTGTAAAAAAACTCGAAAAATGCACAGCCCTTCAGCTTGTCCGGGTATTCTAGAAGTCATACATTAGTTATAACTTTTCTGAACCGCATTTACGATTCACCATTTAACAAAATTTCTCAAGGTAACTAGCGAGCGACTAATGAAATTTTAGGAAGTACAAACTTGTTATTTAGAAAGCTTTATGCATCCTAGAAAGCTTACAAATTTTGCTACTTAACAGGAGGATATACAGCTGCTGATATTTTCTCTTCATGTGAAATTTGGAATTCACAAGTAAGTAGTTCTGTCGGAAATGCATATAATTAAATTCTTCAACAACAAGTCTGTCGTAGGTAGCCGCTGGTAGCGATCTGTCAATAATAATAGGACAACATGCTGCCGATTGCACTTAGAGATGACTTCTGCCTTCACTCGCATTCCTTTTACAACGTCAGCGTGGCCTAGTGAAGAAGGTGTGAGCTCGTCTCCACCGCGGACTTCGGTTCGACTCCTAGATCGGGCGAGTGCGGTCGGGTAATCAAGGGTGTTGGTGTCTTGTACTGACTTAATGGTTGTAATTCTCTTTAGATAATCAATCGAATTCTTCATATTGAAAAGATAGAATAGAATAGAATAGAACTTTATTGATGGCTCACATTGTGCGGTGAACGCATAGACAAATAATGTTTAATTGTCTTTTTTCTGTCCTTTGGTGGTATACGTGGCTCATTCGTTAAGTGCCTGAAGCTTCAAAAACCAGATGATAAGAAGAGAGGCTGTTTCCACTCATAAGATTAGATCTAATTAACGTAACGAGATTACGCTATCTAGGATCTACTCGTACCGTATGTTGGAGTCAATATTAGCTCCTCAAGCTAGAACAAGAAATAAATATTGTATGCATAATTGTACACAAAATATTCGCTTAAATTACTTGAATGAGACCATCAACCGGAACTTAGTCAGACAATCGCGTTTCGACCGCTGAAATCTTGGACGCTCAAGCCCAATAGCGTGCGCTTTTTTACATGTAAGATATACAACTTCAAAAATGAAATTTGTTTCAAATAAAAGCTTCATCTCTAAAAGAAATAATAGAATATCTATTAATTGAAATGTACCTCAAGTCTCTCATTCGGCGGAGCGCAGCGTCTCCAGCAGCCAAAGAATAAAGAAATAAATGCATGGATGACTTCTAATCTATGTCCAGCTGAGCTGAAAGTCTGCAATCTCTTGCAGAAAATTTATGCAAAATTATCACAGTTTCTTCAATTACTACAATCCATTAGTTAAATTTTGAGAAATCTAATCATGTATCCCAATGCTCAATAATTCAGTTATAAACGTCTCAATGAATAAATATGTGTCAACATGAAGAAATTCAGCTATCTGAAGTCGTAACAAGTTAATAAAGTTAATAGAAAGCCATTAAAATTACAAAATCCCAGAGTTTAACTTTGTCGAAGATATCCGGCATGGAAAGATGATGCAGACAATACGTGGAGTGTCATGATGGAAGCAGCTCACAACTGATAATTTTGCGACAATAATCCTACGATATAAAACGAGAGCAGTTGCATTTGAACGCTCTACACAATAAATAATAAATCTCTGAACTCTCTTGACATTTTCCGGCAACATACGAAGCGGTTCGCCTGCTAAATATTCTAAAGTAGGTATTACATTTGCAGTTCTGATGTTAGTCATTATTAACAATTAAAGAAATGAGATAAACGATGCATGAGAATAACATTCCAAATGTGCGGTTGGTAGGACTCGAACTGACTCGCTCTGAGTACCATCTCAAAAACGACGGCGTACTTCTACCGATGCAAAATGGCCAAATCAATTTGCATTAGAATGTAGTAGTGTGTTTCTATGTTTGTAATGAAAATCATGCATATTGGAAGTAATACATTCAGTAATAATACAATCGCGTTCACAGAATGAAGATACTTTTTTCCCTTAATTGTAGGAAGCCCAAAAACACGATCAGTGCATACAAAGCGAATCGTTTATTCTGCTGAGGCCTTTCGACCAACACCGTCGGTCATCATCAGAGCCACTAACCAACCAACTAAAGCGCACAGCCGAACTGCATACACGGAACAAAACTCACACAACTTGCTACACATTAGAGACACAGAGAATCAGCAGAACATCACAAACCCCATAGAAATAAGAGTTTATTGAAATAGACAATGGGAGCACTTGATCTCCTATTGTCTATTTCAATGAAGTCGTAAATGTGTAACTCAATCATAATTAAATCAAATATCTTCAATTAGTCAGCATATCAGTAGTAATGGGAAGAAGATCGTTCCAGGACCAGGACAAAATCAAAAAAATTGGTATCTTTAAAAACGACATAAATTCATGAATTTGAACCCTTTTTCAGGTTTTTAAGACCTAAATACATGAATTTAGTCCATTCAAAAAGTACCATTTTTTTCAAAAATGGTATTTTTAAAAACGACATAAATTCATGTATTTAAGTCTTTAAAACCTGAAAAAAGGACTAAATTCATGAATTTATGTCGTTTTTAAAAATACCCAATTTTCAAATTTTTCAAAATCTCAAATTTGAGATTAAGATTATTTTTCACACTGCTAAAATCATGACCGTTCCAGGACACCGAAAAAATCAGAAAAGTTAAGAATCTAAAATTTGAGAATTACAATTTTTACTCCCAAAATCATGACCGTTCCAGGACAACGAAAAAATCATAAAAGTTAAGAATCTCAAATTTGAGATTAAGATCAATTTTCTCTCTCTTAAATCATGACCGTTCCAGGACACCGAAAAAATCATAAAAGTTAAGAATCTCAAATTTGTGTATTACAAATTTCACTGCTAAAATCATGACCGTTCTAGGACACTAAAATTGGTATTTTTAAAAACGTCTTTTAAATCCATTTTTCAGGTTTTTAAAATATATTATGTGACTAAAAATATTTCTTTAAAAATGGAAGAAACAAAAATGGAAGAAACAAAAGTGGAAGAATCCGCAAGAATATATCCTTCGTTATCTCAATTAAAAATAAGTGAATTGAACATTGAAAAGATGAATAAAGAAAAGCACAAAGATAGAGTTAGGTATATGAAAGATAAGGAATCTCAATTATTACTTAGATTAGAACATTATAAAAAATTAAGAAAGAGATGGAGTAAAGTTAAGAATGTAACACAAGGAATCGGCATATTCTTAACAATAAGTTTAGGCGCTCTCACTATTGTTATATCTTCTGGTGTTTTATTAATTCCAGTAGTTGCTACAGCTTTAACAGGTACGGGTGTTTTTGTAACTTCATTTGTTACAATGTTAGATAAATCTTTAATAACTAAGAAACGAAAATCATTAAAAACTAAGCATTTACATATTAAAGAAGTCTATGATAAACTACATTACTACTTTCAAAGAGTATTTGATGATAATGTTATTACGTTAGATGAGATTGAAAAATTTGATGAAATAGTTAATGAAGCTAATAAAACGCCATTTCAATTACAGTCAGAAAAAGTTGATGATAATAATAAACAGGATGATAAAACTTTTAGTGATGATAAAATTTCTAATGAAGAAAATGATAAAATTTTTTTAGAAGAGCTAAAAACTTTATTAGACAAAACTTTATTAAACAAAACTTTAAACGAGAAACCTTTAAACGAAAAGATGTTAGACAACAAAGAAATAAAAAAATAATTTGTTCAGTAAAATGTTTTTGCTGTATTCCAATGTTACCACAAAATTCAAATATTATATTTTAAAAAAATGGTTAAATTAAAGCTGTTAATAATAACAAAAAATATTATAACACTATTTTTATCACTCGGTAAACAAATCTTCGATCGACTTTCAGTCGGGGCGAAGCCCCTCGAGGCGAAGCCTAGTCAGAGAACAATTGTTCGATAACTCTTTCATGAATTTTTTTATCAATATTAGTTGTAATGAAGCCATAATCTTTTGACCAAGCATTATTACACGATTGTTTAAATTCATCTTTATCTCTTATACATAAATCTCTTAACAAATCACTTAAGTTTCTTGCATTTATTTCAAATAGTATAAATATATTTGCATTCTTTCTAATAACACTTCCGTCTAATGAATACATACTTTGTGTTAAATAAAAAGCACTACAGTTATTATGTCTATCTCTTGTGAAATAATTTCTCTGAACTGATTGATTTCTGTCATTAACACAATCATCAAAAATTACACAATGTTTCATTGTTTTATCTAGTTTACTAGGATCTTGCATATTACCACTGTCATCTATTAATTGTATCTTTATATGCTTATTTTTATTGGTTTCAACTAATTGTTTATTTTTTGCTGCTTCTTCACACCACAAATTTATTTCTTCTTCATATTCAGATTTTTCGTATTCTTCGAATAGAGAAGCAATTGCTGTTTTTGTAAGATTATTTTCAAATCCATATTTTAAAAATTGATAGACGGGTTGTTCTGCTGTTGTTGTATAAATTATAAGATTGTTATAATCCAAAAAATTTGGAGTCGTTAAAATTTTAAATAATAGATACGTTTTTCCACAACCTGATCTTCCGTAAATAACTGCTAAAACTTTATTAGATAAATTTGGATGATGATTAAATTAAAGTTTTTTTTATTTAAAGACATTTCATTCATTTTTAAAGTAATAAATTCATCCATTATTGAATTAGTGTTTTTTAAAATAAAATTTTAATTTTAGTTTATTTTTATTTTTTGTTTCTAAAAAGATTAATAAGATTAATAAGGTTAATAAGATTAATAAGATTAATAATGATAATGATAAGAATAAAAAAACTTAAACTTCTCTAGTGTAGCGTGAAAGTTTATACCTCCCGAACCAAAAGATCTATCATAATCTCTTCACCTCCAAAATTTATTTCTTGTCCTTTTTCATCAGTGATTCTAATGTTAATGTTGTTAATAGTTTTTCTTGTAATAGGGAAATATATTAATGTTTGTGGAATTACATTTAATCTATAACCAATGGGTACAGTAAAAGCTGGAAAACTGAATATTAAATTTGACAATTTACCATTTATATATCCTCCTTCAATAATGTCACAATGTACAACAATTGAATTTATTTCAGTTATTTTTGGAATCTTCTCACCTAAATGATAACCTTGACTATAAGTTTGTTTATTAAATCCTAATAGCTTTGACAATGATCTATCATGATTAAAATCAACTTGATGATTTTCGTCTAAAGTAAGAGAAAATTTATTAACTGCCGATTCAACTGCAAAATGTAATTGTTTCTTATCTTTAAATGGTTTACCTAAATTTCTCTTAATTTCATTTGATATTGATTCAACTTCGTAAGAACCAGGAAGAAAAGTTAATATTTTCCATGTTTTGCCTTTATCAGTAGAATATCTGAATTGATCATTCACATCTTCTATGACATTTTGAATAGTGTTAAATGTGAAGAAACTAGTCAATGCAATTTGATAATTTTTATTTTGTTCCAAATGTAGAATGGGTTCTAAATTACAAGTGTGTGATGAAGTAGTTGTTATAATTTTTAACGTCGTACTAAATTTTGATGAACCCAAAATCTCTGTTAGATTTTCTAAATGATTATTAATTTTGTCAAAATCTATTGATGATAATTCTCTCGAAGACATTTTGAAACTAAAAAAATTAAACAGATATTTATTTATGAAATATTTTTTATAGAAAAACATAGATAAAAAAATCATAGATAAAAAAATCATAGATAAAAATCATAGATAAAAATTAGAAACAACATATTTCAGCTACGGGCGAAGCCCTTAAAGACATCAGAGATGTCCCGTTATACTTTTATAATCTTCTTCATTTAGAAACTTCTTTTCTAACAGTCTTTTCAATATAGCATGAATTTCATTGAAACTAGAATTATGTCCTTCTTTTATTGCCGATATTAAAATATTTAATCTATTTAGTAATTCTTGTGGATCATCTGGTAAAAATACAGTTGTTTCTGTTTTCTGTTTTTCAGATAAACCTTTTCCTACTTTAACTCTCGTTGATAATAAATTTTCTAATTGTTTATAACGTCTAAGAGATTTTACTACACCAACTTTATCTAACATAGCTTTGTATTTTATGAGATCTTCTACAGCATAATTTTTTAAATCTGCTCCTCTTAAAAGATCAACAAAATTTCTATCTAAACTAATAGGTTTTTATCTGGCGTAAAAATTATTCCTCGTAAAGGTTGTGGGAATATTTCTTTTCAACCAAGATAAAATTTTGCAAATAATTTTTTATCTAAAAAGAAAGTAGAATGTTCGAATAACATAGATTTTGGTAATTTTTTATCTATGTTTGTTTCTAACAAACCACAGTCATCTAATAGTGTTTTAAGTACAGGATCCGCTATATTAACACGTTTTTCATTAAGTTCTTTTTCAAGAGTTTTAAATGGTTCGACAGTTTTTTCATAATCAGTTTTTACTTCTTCAGTTAATTTTAATAGATCAAACATATCAGATTGAATACCGGCTTTTGTCATTCTATGTTGAAGATGATTTTCTTTCATAATATTTCTTTCTTTTATTAATTCGTCTAATTGTTTTATTCTTTTAAAATTATCAGCTCTAACTTTATCCATTTTTATATGATAATTTTATATTATATTATTTTATATTATATTATATTATTTTATATTATATTATATTTTTATATTATATTTTTTATTTTATATTTTTTATTTTATATTATATTTTTATATTATATTTTTATATTATTTTATGTATATATCAAATTTATCTATCTTAGAAACTAGAAAATTAAAAAGGTTCAGTAGTTATTCCATCAGGTAAAATTTTTCTTTTATCATCAAATGGATCTAATGCTAATTTATGTTCCTCTTTTAAATACATTTTATGTTTCTTTGAATTAAGTCTATAATTACATGCTGTTTTTATTTCATTATTAAATAATACATTTTTATAATCTTGAAATGTTATTTGATTAGCCACTGATGCCTTTGAAATTCCTTTTAATGTTTTATGTGTTTTAATATTATTAGTTGCATCATAACAGTAACATTTAGATTTTAAAAATATAGCTTCTGTTATGAAATCTTCATTTCCTTCTAATTCATCTTTTACTTTACATAAATCAGAAGGATGAATGATATCTTTTATTTTATTAATTTCTTCATCAAGTGTAGAATTATACGGTATTGTTAATTCTAAGAAAACAGAATCGGTATCTGTAAAGTGTAATTTATAGTTTTGCCATAAGCAGGTGCTAAATAATCATATATAAATCTATACATAAATAGTTTAGCTAATTCTAATATAGTGGATCCAATAAAATTAAACTTATCATGTTTTACGCTAATTCGACGTAAGTGTACAGCACATAGTTCATCACTAAATCTAGTAGTTCTTTTATATGTAGGTTTCCTTGTTAAATTTTGAAACCTATCTTTATCATAAACTATTTCAATATTTTGTCTATTACGCACATTTTCTAAAGTCTTACCATAAAATGCATTATTCATTAATTTGAAGAACACGTTTCCAAAATCATCTTTATTTCTTTTAGCTATTTTACGTTTTTCAATATTGAACTCTATATAATTTTTTAACCACCTAGATTTTCTATACTCTAGTTTCCGGTGAATTTTTGTGAGAATCATTCCATGTTCTAAATACCAATCTAGCATTCTTCCTTCAACAACATACTTTCCTTTATTACTTTGTGTTAACATAAGTTTTTTTGTTGGTCTGTATTTCTTAGGAATTATAGATTTTTGATAATCTGAAAAATCTTTTATAATGGGAATTTTGTTTTCTGGACAGAAAGGATAATATTTTGTTGCGTCTTTTATATAATCAGGGTATACTAAATCAACTTCATATATATAACCAAAATTACGATTTCCATCATGTGTTTTTTGATAATCAAGATTATTACACCATGTCATTTCACCTGTTGGTAATTCTTGTATCATGCAAGAAGAATATAAGCTATTGAAATCATAATATAACAAATAGTTTTCTCTCATGAATTCATCAATTGCATTTTCACGTTCTACTCCTTCTCGTTTCGTTCGAAAAATTTCTAATATTTTTTCTTTTTCTTCTGGAGATAAAGGTTTCATTATTCCATATTCTTGTGGATTTACTTTCTTATTATAACATTTAACATATCTATTACCTAAAACTGATGAAACTCCACCTCTAATACCAGATTCAAAAAATAATAATTTATCATATGTATTTTCTTTATAATGTTTAAGTTTAACATTTGTATGTTTTAATCCTGCTAACCATGTTAAACCTGGTGTAGAATAACAATAACATGGATCTATTCCGTAATATTCTAAACACATATCACGAAAGTTTTCAAAAAGATCAGCAAGGATTAATACATCTATCTGAAGATATTTCATTGTATAATCATACATTGTTTTACAATTTAACTCTCTCCAATTTTTTTCAGCTTCTGCATAATCTTCTTTAGATAATTGTGATTGTTTTAATGTTGATTTAAATTTATTTATTGGAGGAAGTTGTTTTTCTTCCATAATTTTATTCACAGAATTAAAATCTCCAATTAAATATTCATACGGAAATATTCCTTTCAAAGGTTTTAAATTATATTTATTTAATATTTTACATTGTTCGGGTTTCAAAGTTTTTCCCATAACATCTAATGAATAAGGAGTAAAAAATCTAAATGCATCTAAAATTCTAATACAACCTAATTGAATTGAAAAATATTCTTCTTCTTGTTTACATAGTACATTTATTTGTTGCTGTTGTAATTTTTCAGATGAAAATAAATCTTTCATTATTAAATGGAAATCATATTTAGAACCATTATAGAAATATAGAGGAACAAAGTTATATTTAAATTTATTAGCATTAAGATTACAAGAATTATGTGCTGCACCTCTATATAATCCATTTAGATGATCATGATCTTTTACCTTATCAAGATATCTACCTCTGCCAGTTTTATATTTATTTGTAAAACCTTTTCCACAGTAATAACAATTTATTTCATTATAAAAATGTTTTCTTTCTTCATTTGTTAATGGAATCATTGGTATATTTGTTTTAAGCAATTGTGAAAAATAATTTTGTAATTCTTCTACTTTCTTTGTAAACATTTCTGAACTATCTTCACCATAGTATTGATAATATTCTGATTTAAATAATTCAAGATAATTTGAATGAATGTACATTCCCCAACATAATGGTTTTTGTTCAAATAAATATTTTTCTTTACTTTGTTCAGATGCACTTTCTTCAGAATTACAAACCGAAGGTTCTAGGGCTTGGCCCGTACCATTTTCAGAATTGGGCAAAGCCTTGGAACTTTCCGTTCGATTTTGTGTCATATTAACATTATATGCTTCAAAATCACAATAAATAGTAAAAGGTACTTTATTTTTGAAATACCATTTATTGTATTCTAAATAATCATCTTTAGGAAAAGTATTTTCAACTGCTTCATTTTGTTGGCAATTCTCCAAATGTCTATTCATTTCTTCTTTAGTTCTAAAACTTGTCATACATTGAAGACAAGGAAAATTTCTATTATCTGAAGTTTTTGTAAATATAGAAACATCTTTACACAATATAAAATGACCCTGATAATATAATATATTCGCTTGTGCTGGTTGTTTTGACTGTTCTAATTTTACAAATTTATCTTTATATATTTCATGTGTTTCATTAATTTCTTTTGTAATATTAAATGTATTTTGATGAGAATTTTGATTTAATATTTGTAACTGATAACTATATTCTTTATCATATTGTTCTTTATATTGTTGTAGACATTTTTTAAAGATTCATTTATTTTTTGAATGGTTTCATTATTTAATTCTTTATTGTCTTTATTGTCTTCATTTAATTTTTGAATCGTTTCTATCTTATTTTGATATTCATTACCATATTCTTGTACTAATATTTTTGTTTGTTGTTGATAATCTATTTTACATTTTTGTAAACTTTTATTTAAATTTTCTAATTTTTGTTTATATTCTGAAGATAAAGATGAATATTTGTAATTATAATCATCATTACGTCCTTTATAATTATTATGATTAATCATTATTGGTGATAGTGTTTTAACAAGTTCAAATTTTTCAGTACATATTATATTTCCTTGGTAAAAAATATTATGATGCATGTAATTTCCCCTATCATTATATACTATTTCTGATTGACATAAATTTTTAGTATTCAAATAAAATTTTTTTGAATCTGAGTAAAGTGGAATAATTTTACCAATAGAAACATAATTCACATTTAATTCAAAAACATTTACTTCTATTAAATTTTTTTTCTTTTTATGAAACTTTATTAACCTATTATAATCATATGGAAATTCATGTAAGCCATCAGAAAGATCAAATTCCTTTATGTATTCTTCCTTATTATAATGACTTAGTCTTTCTTTATGATATTCTGCAGGATGCAAATGTGCTATAATACTCCACAGAAAACAATAATCATCTTCATTTTTATGTTGATTATTTGTGGTGAACTGAAAGGTAAAGGAACATAACTACCACCAGTATTATTTTTATATTTATCAATTACTATTTTCTTAGATAGTATTTTAACAAATCTCCAACCAGATTCACGTAACTGGGCTTCAATTATACAATTTTCTAATTTAAGTATCATTTGTTCAAATATGGGTTGTATATCATTTACATTATGAATTTCTTGTGAATTTGTAAAATGTCCTTGTATTATTTCTTCAGGAATTCCATCAGGTCCATTTTTTGTATAAAGTACTTCTACATTCATATAACATTTGAAAGATTTCTTAAATATATTATAAAAGTTTGTTAATACATTATAAAAAAATTTATCGGTTTCATTATATTCAACAGACTCATTAAATAAATATTTTATATTTGCTAAGGCTTCATCGGTTCGTTCAGCTTCATCAAATTCATCTATTTCGTTAAATTCATCAGTATCGCTAAATAAATATCTTCCATCTGGTGCGGTCTCATCTTCACTATTAAAAACTTTTTTATATTCCGAATGTGAATAATCATCAAATATTTTTTTAACTTTTATATCAGTAGGTAATGTTTCTATATAGTTTTTATAATTATTTAATTTCGATATATTTCCTTTATCAACTCGTTCTACATTTTCTAAATGCATTTTACTTTGTAAATGAGATTGATAACTTCTTTTTGTTTGCAATTTTTTTCACATAAGACAATAAAACTTATCCATTTTTTTATTTTTTTAGAGAAAATTTAAAAAAAATTATGTTTTAATTTTTAGAGAAAAAAATTCTAAAATATATATAATGTAAATATATTATAAATATATATCTGTAAAATTATGATAAATTTGTTTAATTATTAAGTATTTCACTTACACCATTTATTAGTGGTTTTATATCATTATATGTTTTTTTGGCTTCATCAAATGTAGATTTGGTATCAGAAAATGTAGATGTAACATCAGATATTATTGGTGTTGCTTTTCTTAAGCCGTTTCTAACATCATTTGTTGCAATTTTCAAATAGTTTAATGTTTCATTATCTTGTAATCTGTTAGGTATTGGTATACCAAATTTTGCATTTAAATAATGATCAAAATAAAAATAAAATGTATCAGGAATAATTTTTAGTGGTACTTTTGCTTCAGATTCTAAAAAGATAATTATTTGTTCTATAACTTGATTTGATAAATGTTTTGTATTTGCATATATTCTAATATCAAAATCTTGAGAGTTATTATAGATTTCATGTTCAGTATCTACTAATATATTCAAATCTTTATCATATACTTGCATATGTTCACTTATAGTGTCAACACGTATTATTCCGTATTTATGTTGTGTATAATATGATAAAGGCATATTCATTTTATAATTTTTATTAATATCATTAAAGAATGCTGCATTATTTTGTGTAGTTGTAAAAAATGTTTGAATGTTTTCTCTAATCTTATTATCTACATCACAAGCTTTATGAGCTAATACAACTATTTGAATATTTTGATGTCTTCCTTTTGTAAATATTTCTGACATATTTTTTTGTTTTGATAAACTTGCAACATCATCTAAAATTAATAAAGATTTATTTTCAGGTGTACCAGCAAAACTTTCCATATCTTGTAACTCATCTAATTGTTTATCATTATAAACGTTTGTAAAAGTTGGCCATTCAGAAGTATGCATACAAAAAATATGTACTTTTGTTTCATCCTTATAATATTGGTTTATATATTTTTTAATAAACGTTGTCTTACCACTTCCAGTTTTACCGTAAACAATGAAATGTAAATTTTCTTGATACATTTTACCTTGTTTAATATTTTTATTATTAGTTTTATCCTTAATCTTATCCTCATCAGTCTTCCAACCTTTAAAATTTTTTATTTCTTGTTTATAAAAATTTATTCTCTTTTGTTCCTCTGTTAGAAAGTAACCCCATTGATTTCCAATACATATAACAAGATGATAAATAAAAAATATTAAAATACATGCTAACAATATTTTTATACAATGAAATTTTAAAAAATTCCAAAGACGTGTAAGATCTGACTGTGGTATTTTTTTATTAAGAGATGAATTAGGGAAAAATTTTTTTTTGGGATCACTCTAAATATTTTTTATTATATATATTTTTATCTATATTATTATATCTAGTATTATATATAGGATTATCTACAATATTATTATTAATATCATTTAGATTTCGATCTTGAGGGGTCAGTGTATCTTGAAACTCAGTGTTATTTATATAATTATTTATCATTTCATTTAATACATTAAGAGATTTATGACGACTTAGATTACTTTTATTACTTTTATTACTTTTATCACTTTTAATTATAACCGGTGAATATAAATCTTCCAAATTTTCGTTTTTATTCATTTAATATTTTTAAAATAAAAAATTTAGGAATTATTATTTTTTAATTCCGGACTCACATTCTTACACTCTTATGAGTGTTTTTAACCTCCGTAGAACCTCCGGAATGTGTCGGAATTTTTGTTCCTATACTCAAAAGAAGTATTTTTAGTCCTCTCCTCTCTTCCGGAATGCTTAAGAATATTTTAATAAAATAATATTTTATTCTTTATAAAAAAATAATATTTTAATATATAAAAGATTATTTTAGTAGAAATACAAATATTTTAATATATATAAGATTATTCTATAAGAAATACAACTATTTTAATATATATAAGACTATTTTTTAATATAAGACTATTTTAATAATAAAAAGTAATTTTATCTAATATAAATTATTATTATTTTGATATAAATTATTATTTTGATATAAATTATTATTTTGATATAAATTATTATTATGTTGATTAAGATCTTGATTAAGTTTTGGACATAGTGTTACATGTCGCTGAAAATTTTTCTTTAATATAATTTTTTGACAACCTCTACATTTAACTTTTTCTTTTAAACAATCCTTACACTGATATTTACTATCATAAAACTCTGTCTTAGGTTTAGTAATTTGACAACTTGTACATTGTCTTGTAGAACTTATACAAGAATTATAATGATTAGTAATTCCTTGAATTGTAAAATATTTATTACAATTACGACATAACTGATCTTTTAATTTATCTTTTTTATCTTTTTTAACCTCTTCTGGTTCTTCGCATAATTTTAAATGACGTGCAAAATTTTTAGACGTTATATTTTTATTACATCCGGAACATATTTTTTTGTTATTACATTCAACAAATTGATTTTTATCAACATAATTATATTGTGCTACATTATTATTTTGAACAAAAGGATTATTTCGTGGTAAATAATTATTATTATTCTGTGCTAAATAATTATTATTCTTTTGCCCAGGTGTATTTTGTGTAGCAGTATAAAGATTTTGTTCTTTATCTGAAATAAATAAATGCTTTAATCTTTGTAATGGTTGCTCCGATTGAATATTATTATTATACTGAATACTATTATTAGGTTGAATAATATTATTATACTGAATACTATTATTAGGTTGAATACTATTATTATACTGAATACTATTATTAGGTTGAAATTGATTCATATGCATACCATATGGTGTGTTTTTCATATGAGAATATAATAGCGTTTGATTTAAAAAACGCATCTTGCAAACTTAGCAAATTTGAGACATTTCCATTTTTTTTTATTAGAAAAAAATTTATTTTTATTGTTAAAAAATGATGTTACCAAATGTTGGTGGAGGTGCATATATCCCGAATAATCGTGAATCAGAAATAGAACTAGAAAATTATATCATGAAAACTGGAGACGTTTTATCTGGTCCATTGCATCTTTCTATTCTTCCGCAACAAAATACAGAGTTAACAAATAAACAATATGTTGATACACAAATCAATGACTTAAGAGAAAAATATATCAACGATGTTTTGGTTCCACTGATGAATGAATTAAAGTTGCTTAAACTTAATGACAAATCATTAAACGAAAAATTATTAAAACTTGATAAAAAGGATAGAGAGCTAGAAGCAGATATAGCAAAACTTTTTAAAAAGATTTCAGAACAATCAAAAATTTTAATATTACTTTCTATAAATTTATAATCTGCAGTCATTAAAAATAAACATCAGATAAAAATGTTAAAAGAACAATTAGAAGATGAAATAGAAAAACTACCTGAAAGAATTAAAAAAAATTTAAAACAGTTACAAGCTACATTCCAAAAAAGTGTGAATGAATTGAGTTCTAAAATTGCTCAACAAATTAAAAAAATAAATCATTTGAAATTGAAGTAAAATCACTTAATGAAAAAGTTGATAAAATGAAAACTCTTAAAATCAATTTAGAAAATGAATTAAAGAAAAATTTACAAAACTCTAAAGAAAATAAAGAACAGTTAGATGTTGTTAAAAGAAAAGTAGATGGTCTTAAAGTTCAATTAAATGCTTTAAAAACAGAATTAAAGAAAAGTGAGAAAAAATTAGAAATGGCTGAAAAAGAAATTAAAGTACATCACACGCTACTAGACGCAATAGATAAAGTGCAACAGTCAATTAATAAAGTTATCTCGAAGTTGTTGGACATTCACAAACGTAAATCTTAAACGAGTATTGTAAATTCTATCTTAAATATTAACGTAAATATTTTTACCTACTAAAAATAAAAATCATAAAAATATAAATATAATTATAAAATATAAAAAATATATATAAAAAATGAATATATAAAAAATAAATATAAAAAATTAAATATATATATAAAGTTAATAAAAAATGCCTTTGATTTATAAACACAATCTTAAACATTTTGCTTCAAATAAAACAATTGCTCATGAACCATCTATTAAACCTATTTATCATTATGATAGCATAAAAACGGTTAAAACAGAAGGATATAATATAAATAATAAGGTTATATTAAATAATAATAAAGATTTAATTGTAATGCTAAATAAAAAAATAGAGGTTTTTTAAGTATATCAAAGTATAATTTTAAAAAATATAAAAGTATAAATATAATTTTAAAAAATATAAAAGTATAAATATAATTTTAAAAAATATAAAAGTATAAATATAATTTTAAAAAATATAGAAGTATATAATTTTAAAAATGGATAAAATTAGAGCTGATAATTTTAAAAGAATTAAACAATTAGAAGAGTTAATAAAAGAAAGAAATATTATGAAAGAAAATCATAGAATAAAAAGAAAGATTGATGCAGGTTTGGTTCCTGATATAGTTAAACCAAAAACGCAATCTGTAAAAGTTAAGAACAAAAAATAAACATTTTTTATAATTTATATTTTTCCCTAAAGTCAAATTTATTACTAAAAAATGCCTTACTTATAAACACAATCTTAAACATTTTGCTTCAAATCAAAGAATTGCTCATGAACCACGAATGAATCCTGTTTATCATTATGACAGTGTAGAAACAATCGGAACACAAAAGTTCTTAGGCACAGCAGGTACCGTTCAAAAAGAAGGGGATAATGTAAACAGCGGAGCCGGTATATTTTCTGGTATTGGAAGTATCGTTAGCTTAATTAAAAATAATAAAGATTTGATTACATCTGCTGCAAAAGGAGCAGCTGCTATAGGTAGTACAGCTAGTGCAATATCAAATGCTGTGAAATCTCAAAACGAATTCAAACAACTAGAAGCTATTCGTAAACTTAAGAAGGATTCGGAAGAACTAAAAAAATTAAAAAAACTTTCAGAGGAAACAAAAAACAAAATTGCTAACATAGCTGTGGAGGGTGATAGTAAACATAATGAAAAAACAGGCGTAGCCATAAAACGTTCAATTGAAGAAAAAAGAGGTAATGGTCTAGCAAAATTCTAAAATTATATTTAGTAAAATTTTTTTTCTGTGTGGGAAAAAAACAAAAAGTCAAATTATTTTTTATAAAAATGTCTTCCTCGTTTGAAAGAAAATTTAAATTAGATGATCCTGCGTTCGTCAGTTACAATCAAAAAAAGAATGACTATATAAGAATTGCTATGAATCCCGGATCTTCCAGTCGAGTAAATACTGGAGGTGATTTAATTTTTGAAGTTGATAATCAGCAGAGTTATATATATCTACCCGATTCCTTTTTACACTGTGAATATTCTTTATATAGTGATGCCAATTTTACAACACCATTACCAGATACCGATAATATTGCATTAGAGAATAATTTTTTTCCAAAATTATTTACACAAATGCGTTTAGATGTTGCAACTCAAAATATAGAAACAATAAGTGATTCTCCAGGTGTAATTGATACAATGCTTAGATTTGTAACAATTGGTGAAAATAATAAAAAGCATGAAATCGAAGGTTGGTTTCCTGATACTAATGATGGTATAATTGTTGATGATTTAACTCACGCTGGAACAGATGCAGCAGGAATTGCGAAAGATGTAGAAAATATTGCAAATCATTTAAATAAAACAAACAATAGTGCATATAAAGAAAGACGTGAATTTAACAAGAAAAATAAACAAACAGTTAATTGGTCATTGTCTCCATTATTCGGATATTTAGATTATGACAAAATATCATATCAATTAAAATTTAAGTTAATAATTCATCGTACAGAAAATAATGAATAAATCTTTTTTGGTAAGACTGGAAAAAAAGCATATTTAAAAACTGATAGACTTGAATGGTGGATTAAGCATATTACTCCTAGTTTAGAGGTTGAAACAGCTATTGCAAAAAGATTAAATACTAACAAACCAATTCCAGTTAATTTTCTAAAGCGTACTGCTAGTTCAGTAACTTTTTCCGAACAAAGATTTAACTGGCATTTTACTAGAACTTCGAATACATCAAGATATTTATTACTAACTTTTCAAAGAAATAATTCTCCAAGTTTTGATAAGAACAATAATCTTTTTCATATTAATACAATTCGAAGTTTACAAGTTGCTTTAAATCAAACCCGATATCCAATTGATCCATTAAGATTCGATGATACCAATAATCAATTTATGGAAGGATATGATGCTTATCGAAATCTTTGTATAGAATTTGGAGTTGAACCACAATTAACTCCTGGAGATTGGAGACATTTATATCCAATTTTCTGTTTCGATTTAAGTGCACAATCAGAAGATATTATTAAAAATGGTTGTGATGTAACAATTAATATTGAAAAGAAAGATTCCACAACTTCATTAATGGCTTATGGCTTATTGCTAGAAGATACAAAATATTCTATTGAAATTCTTAATGGAAAGATGGTGAGGATCGGCTGAAGCCTCGAGGAGCTTCGCTCCGATACGTTAATTAAAATTTTTTGGTAACTTAAGAATTTTTCATAACTAGAATAGATTAAAATTTTTCCTAACTTAAATTTTTTTATTAAAAATGTCGGAATCGAAAAGTAATGATAATAATAAAACTGTTGAATTAAAATTACGTAATATTGTTGACAAAAATACCCCTAAAACTATTACTATTAATAAAAAAAGTAATACATAAGTAAACCAATGATAGAGAATATTCAATTACAAGAAAAAAAGAATGGCGGGATTCTCCCATTAATTCCACTAATAATAGGTGGTTTAGCAGCAGCAGGAAGCGTTGCAGGTGGGACAGCTGGTATTGTACAAGCAGTAAATAAAATAAATCAGAGAAGGCAGCATTAGAAGAACAAAAACGTCATAATAGAGAGTTAGAGAAAGTTGCTAAGGGAGAAGGAATAGTAGATAATTTTATTAGTAAATTAAATTTAGTTGATGAAGGAAAACGAGTTCTTAAAAATATTCTCCATAATGTTGATGATTTAATTGAAATTAAAGAAACTAAAGATGGTTCCGGAATATATCTAAGTCCTAGTATGATAAGGTAATAACCTCAGAACCTTTGGTTCTATCGGCTAAAGCATCAGGACCTTTGGTCCGATTAGGTAAAACATTTATTTTATCTTTTAATTTTTTTTTATCTTTTAAAATGAATTCTAAAAATTCCGAAAATTTAATTAAATTAAAAATTGCTAATTTAGATTTATTGAATTATCTATTAAACAAAAATAAAAACTCAAATTGTAAAATTTATGAAGGTAACGACGACAAACAAAGTTTGGCTACTACCTACGGTGGTGACATACAAAAAACATTAGAAAACTTTCCTGGATTTATTTGGAGTAAATATTCGAAAGAAAAACATCTTCTTGGTCATTCATATACTGGTCCAGGAACTCGACTAGATATAAGACTAAATGAGAATAATAATCCGAAACCAGGTGAAGAACCAATAAATAGAGTAGATGCCGCAGCTTTCAGGCATGATTTAGCTTATCGAAATCATGATCTAAGTTCTCGACATGCAGCTGATAAGAAGATGATTCAAGAATTAGATAGTATTCAAAATCCTACATTTAGAGAAAAAATTGAAAGAATGTTTGTGAAGAAAGCTTTACAAGCTAAAATATTATTCGGTCAGGGTTTAGACAAAACTCATAACTCTAAAGCCTAGACGTCTGAAATTCATAAAGAATATAGAAAGCCAAAATATCTATTGAAAGTAAAAGTATTTAATAAAGATGACATTTGGAGTGCTGATCTTATTCACATGCCGAATGAAAGAGACTACAAATACGCATTGACCGTTATAGATTTATATACACGATACGTTTGGGTAAAGCCTTTAAAAAATAAAAGTGGTCTATCAGTTAAATATGCGTTTGAAGAAATCTTTAAAGAAAGTAATAGAAAGCCAAAAAATTGTTTGTTGATAAAGGATCGGAATTTTATAACCGAAACGTTCAACCACTATTCGATTTAGTTTATTCAACTGAAAATGCAGGAAAGGCTGTAGTAATAGAAAGATTCAATCGGACGTTAAAAAATAAAATTTTCAAAAAATTTACTGAGCAAGGAAATCAGAAATGGTTGAAGATATTACCAGGAAATGTAGAACAGTACAATAATAAAGTTCATTCTGGTATTGAAGAAACTCCAAAGAATGCTTCTGACGACCCTGATTTGATAAGAAAAAATATATTCGAGAATAATTATTCGAACGAAAATAATTATTCGAACGAAAATAATTATTTGAATGAGAGTAATCCGAATGTACAGAACCGTAAGCCGAAATTTAAAATTGGAGATAGAGTTAGAATATTTAAATATAAGAATAAATTTGAAAAAGGCTTTGTTGGTTATTGGACTAAAGAGATATTTGAAGTTTGTAAAATAAACCAAACTTATCCGATTACTTACGAAATCAAAGATTTAGATGATGAAAATATCAGAGGCCGATTTTATCAAAATGAATTACAACGAACTGATTTTTAATTATCATTATTTTCATTAGGCGTAACCATAGAACCTACGGTTCGTTCAATTCTAACACAATATCAAGAAATGGTACTCCTTTTTGTAATTTTAATAAAACATAAAGACATAATTGACCACAGTAAGTAGTTCCCGGTTTTTGAATTTGAAATGTATTATAAATTCCATTGCCAAGTAATTTTTTGACTTCGTTTGTAGGTGAAAGTCCGTATGAGTCAAAATAGTAATTAGAACAGTTTATATTTCTTTGTCCTGCTGACCAATGTACGCCTTTTTCATCTGACGTATGGAGATTGGTTACGAGATTTACAGTTGACTTATTTTTTAGGAATTGTAATTCGTCTCTCATTAGAACATGAAAATTCTTTATTCCCAATTGATTTGCGATTTTCTTTAAATCGAAATTCGTTGTTGTTTGTGTTCCATATAATTTCAAAAACTCATTTATGTTGCTCATTTTATAATAAAAAAATTCTTAAGGGACCCCTAGAAGTCAGAAGGGAGGGGGTATTGATTCAAAACTGTTCTATAATGATGACTTTCCTTACTACTTAGTCAGAAGAGGGGTATTGATTCAAAACTGTTCTCTAATGATGACTTTCCTTACTACTTATTCGATTTTGAAATGATTTAATTTAATCTAAATTAAAACGTTACATTGTTACATTTTATTTTTATGAACTCTCATTAAGAGGATATTGTTTGTTTTATCTGTATTAAGACAATAGCAACATCTGTTTCCACATTTCTCAAACCGCATGATTGTTTTAGGGATCATACGGGTTGTGCATTCATAACATGGCGTTAATAGCATAGAAGCAATCTATTAATTCATTCTCTGCTTTGAGGGAATATTCTGTTGTTATAGCAATCATTCAATACAATATCGCAGTATCGATAGTCGAGACCAATTGTCGAGCCAAAACCGCAACAATTCTGGTTTTGGTCGGTAGTTTGGTTTTGGATCTGGCTCGCGTTATGGCCGATGAAATGATTTACAATGCGGTGCAATTTCCTCATTGTCATTTAAGTACATTTAATCATACCCGTATGTTGTCAAGCAAACTTCATTCACCTACAATGCCGCTTTGCTTAGATCACCATTCATAAATTTCACTTACTATTTAAACACACACACAATTCATAAAACGTGACACATTACAATCTTAGTTTAAATCTTATAATCACAATGGTTGGATCTACTGAAAGATCTGTTCGATTAGAGACAAAGCGGAGAAGAATTCAGAAGTTAACAAGGGAAATCATACATCTGCAAGCACAAAGTAAGATATTCTTACACTTGGATATGAGAAGAATTTTTAAATACATCGGAGACCCGCACATCAATTATAGGACATGATTTAAGAGAGAGAAAAAATTGTAATTCTCAAATTTGAAATTCTTAACTTTTATGATTTTCAGTGTCCTAGAACGGTCATGATTTTAGCAGTGAAAATTGTAATACACAAATTTGAGATTCTTAACTTTTATGATTTTTTCGGTGTCCTGGAACGGTCATGATTTAAGAGAGAGAAAATTGATCTTAATCTCAAATTTGAGATTCTTAACTTTTATGATTTTTTCGGTGTCCTGGAACGGTCATGATTTTGGGAGTAAAAATTGTAATTCTCAAATTTAAGATTCTTAAATTTTCTGATTTTTTCGGTGTCCTGGAACGGTCATGATTTTAGCAGTGTGAAAAATAATCTTAATCTCAAATTTGAGATTTTGAAAAATTTGAAAATTGGGTATTTTTAAAAACGACATAAATTCATGAATTTAGTCATTTTTTCAGGTTGAAAAAAATGGTACTTTTTGAATGGACTAAATTCATGTATTTAGGTCTTAAAAACCTGAAAAAGGGTTCAAATTCATGAATTTATGTCGTTTTTAAAGATACCAATTTTTTTGATTTTGTCCTGGTCCTGGAACGGTCTTCTTCCCATTACTATCAGTGTAGGTTAAATTAAAATAATAATAATATCTTTATTGCTTCATATGGTTACAGTCGGTGAACGCATTACAAAAGTACAAGATCATAGATTACAATATTTTATAGATGAACAACGAAAGCGTTCAGTTTTTGCAACAGACAAGGGGTGAGAAGACGACCCCTCAATTGATGAAATCATTTTGTAACACATCTTTGTGGCAACTTCGATGAATGAAGGAAACTCATTCGAATTGATAATCCTAAACACTCGCTTCTCCAAGCGCATTATTTTATTAAAAAGATAGTCTGTTGCATTGCAATAAACTGGATAAGCAAATAAAAATATGGAGCGAATAAAAGCGACATATGATCTGTACATAAGGGTAACAGGGCAACCCGATCTCTTAAGATTGTACATGACATAAAGTCTCTTCCTCGCTTTCATAACCAATTCATCCAAATACAAATTCCACTTCATGTCACTAGAAAAAGTAAAGCCCAGAATGCTAATGTGTGAGACCTGACACAAGGCATAAAAGAAAATTTTATGACGTAATACATGTACTTAGGCTACTAATTACAATTATTGCAATAATAAATCGCTTCCCACTAATACCACACTTCTCATGGGCCCAATAGGAATTTTGGCCTATAGAAAAATCTTAATGTTAGCACGAAACACAAAGAATGCACATCGTTTACTTGATTCTATTCATTTATTTAAGCTTGGGTTTTGGGTTTTGACTCAAGTTTTGGCCCAACCTTGCTCGGTGTCCAGCTAACTAGCTGTGGAATATTCACATTAAACTTATTTTTTAATGCTTTATCATTTCTCTTAAATTTTGATTTTCAATTTCAGCAATGAGTTTATTTATATGTCAAATACGCCTACAGCATTCGTGGAGATCTTGCATTGATAAAACTTGCTTTAGATGATCGGAGATTTTATGAATATCTGACTTGTGTTTCAGTAGCTGCATTGAGACAGTTGAATTATAGCGACATAGAAACTTCCAATTCTCACATCTATCAATGGTGTCAGTTGTGAAATTTGTATCATAACCCAGAGGAAATGGTCTACATCTATGAGAAAAGTATCCAAATCTCACCTAAATCAATTTATAACAATAACCAAAACCACGAATTTGACGTTTACATAATAATCTCAAAGGAAATCGTCTAAATCTCACATTAATCATTCTTACAGAGCCAAAACGCTCGTTTCAGCAGATTAAAATTATAAATGAATTGAATCTGAAATTGATACTCCAATCTTTCGTAGAAGCAAATTTCAGTCATCCTTTTAGCTAGCAGATTATGGAGAAGACACTATAACTATGTGTGGCTACTATGCTCTAAAGATGAGCGATCCTACTAGAAACCAGACCCTAACCCAACCTGAACCCAACCCGACCCGACCAGACCCGAACCCCAACCCAACCTGACCCCAAACCTGAACCCGATACCACGGATTCGGGTAGGACAATTTTGAAGTCTGGTCGGGTCCGGTTGGATTACCGCCTTTATCATAAGTTCGAGAAAAGCCAAAAAAACCGGAACTCGGGATTTTTCAGGTTTGAGAACATAAATTTATGAAATCTATCAGAATTTATGCATATTTTTTCTCAGAGAGGTTGATGCAATGTCATTCTTGCATATAGTGCAATAGTCTGGGCAATTGATTTGATCAATGCCTTCCCCTTTTTTGCATTGTTCCGATAAAATAACAAGAGGAATTATTGCTTCTTGCATGTATATTCACATATAGATTTGCTATATGTCGTTTTTATCGAATCTGTTTCATATTTTCATGAATATGACAAAGCGACTTTCATAAGGTGCGCTATATTTTGATTTCAAAAATATCTAGATATAATCATATGAATTTGAGTTATCGACGACTGTGAACTTTCTGGGATAGGCAATGACAGCAGCGTCAAGAGATGTTAGAAAGAATATGAAAACTGGTAAACAGCGAAATTTTTGGAAGTGTTGGATGGTCACTTTTTTTAATAATCCATGTCTTTTCACGCTCCGGCACTCATTAATTGGATGTATAAAAACTCACACGCCACTGTTGAAAATGAGTTAAACATTCCATCTTTTGTTCTCTATGCTGCTTTCAAGTGCCAGTCGACCATGAAATGCAGTCTACCGACTAGTCAATGCGCGGTGTATGCTGATCAATACCAGGGAATTATGTACAATGGTTTTGTGCTTGCTTACTATCATAGAGTGGATCAAGCTAATATAATTTGATATCGAAATGAAATTAAAGTGATATTTCAATGTTATGATAAAGCTAATATTCATAAATATATATATATATATGTTTCATTGATGTCGTTGATGAACCGTCAACGCTTTTAAGATGCAGCACGAATGCAATCTGTAACAACTTACCAACATATCTCTCGACCGTTGAAGTCACTAGCATCCAGACAGACATGATTCGCATGGAATATGAGGTATAGAGAAATACTTGACACCACGCAGGCATTCCAATCACTTGAATTTGTCGAGCATGAAGGAGAGGTCCCAAACCTCGTTGAAGCCATTCTGGCAGCACGTAAAGAACTAGCACCAAGATATCAGACGCTGACATTGCAGCAAAATACACACTTGATACCTGAAAGAAGAAATAAAGCAAATAAAGCTGCCAAACCCTTGACATTGATTGAAATAAAAGATTCAGAATCAATTGAGCGTGTGTCATTCACAGTTCACTGATTTATAGCAAAATCATCGTAATTAACATCAACCTTATTCCGAGAAAATAGACCTAAAAGATACAATTCTCAGTTTAATCGTAGAATGGATACATTTAATACTTACACGCCGGAGTTTGGAGTGGACTTCGTAACTCCGACTGGATGCATCAAATTAAATTATTTTGATTTGATCACGATTTATTATTATCAGCAGCATTATCACAAAGAGTTTCAAGGCCACTTTACAAAAGTTTGATAAAAAATACAATAAATAAAATAATACTTCAAGGTGTGTCAGTTATAAAGAAGTTCTTCGCAGCTTTCTTAAAAGAACGTTGGGACTCGGTGGAGGTAACTGAGAAGGGCAGTCGATTCCACACTCGGGCGGCTGATGCAGAAAAATGTTTCTTGGAGACTGTCTTTAGACGAAGTCGTGGAATATAGACAAAGTTCTTGGCAGCAGATCGTAGACATCGGCGGTTGGACACTGATGATGTTGGGACCATCAGTTGACACAGGTATGGTGGAGCACAATTGTTGAGACATTTATATGCAAGGATGGCAATGCGTAGATCGATGCGGGGTCTCACGGATAACTAGTTAAGATCTCGAAGTGCCGAGGTAATATGAGCGGACCGAGGTAAGTTGAGCACGAGTCGGGCAATTTCATGTTTGTTGCAAGGAACACATGGTTAGAATAGGCCGGGGCGGACTAGCGGCGGGCGCAATGAAAGCCAGGCGGACGGTGCTTCTAAAGCAAAGTGCGTTTTGTATGACCATGACAGTTAAGCCTCTGACGCTGAATAAAAATAAAAATCCAACATGCAATGCTTGTTGATCTTAGCAGAATGTTGAAGCTCTGCTACAAGTCCTATACATTTACTTTACCCACCAGTTCATGGGACCAAGTTCTCGTCTCGAAAACATTCCAGGTCTATGGGCCTTACAATGACAGCCATTCCATTGCCAATCCCCGCTGACTATTATGATTAGAAATGTGATTAGCACTTTGAGTGATTTTTAAAATTTGATTTAAATTTAGGATCTATAATGTTGATCTATTGTGTGTCACTTTTGACATCCTAATTTTGCAAATTTATATCACTGTCAGGTCACACCATGAGATTAGCAATATTCACAACGCTATGTTTGCGTGCGCCCATTTATAAAATTTTGAAATAAAAACAGATTTCACTTTTGATGTCCACAACGCTTCTCTTGCATCGGACATTTAGACAGAATTTGAACATGACTTTGACTCACGAAGACATACAGATATTGACATTGGTAGATGACATCAACAATGAAACACCATGTAGCAATCAAATGGAGCAAAATAAACCGGGCAGAGGTAAAGATAAATACATACATGTAAATCATGATTAGTAGAAATCTGGAGGAAAAATGTTCACATTCTGTTTACATGTTTGATGCAATTTCATTCTGCATGCAAATTCACCAAGGGAAGTGGCGTGGCCATTAAAACTGAAATCTGTCTTTATTTCAATAATGTAACAATATTCATGAGATTATGAGAGAATATTCATGACATTATGACAACTTTCTCCAAGACATTATGACAACATACATGTAGTCATGACGCGATTACAAAATAATCATGACATTATGACGAAGTATTAATGAGATTATGACAAAACAGCCATGAGATTGTGACAAAACAATCATGAGATTGCGACGAAATATTTATGAGATTATAATAGGCCATGAAAAAATAGCCATGAGATTGTGACGAAGCATTCACGAGATTATGACGAAATATTTATGAGATTATAATAGGCCATGAAAAAATAGCCATGAGATTGTGACAAAATAATCATGACATTATGACAACATGCAGGTAGTCATGACGACATCATGACGAAGTATTAATGAGATTATGACAAAAAAGCCACGAGATTATGACAAAATAGCCATGAGATTATGACAAAATAGCCATGAGATTGTGACAAAAAAGCCACGAGATTATGACAAAATAGTCATGCGATTGTGACAAAATAATCATGAGATTGTGACAAAATAGTCATGAGATTGTGTCAAATAGTCATGACGACATCATGACGAAGTATTAATGTGATTATGACAAAAAAGCCACGAGATTATGACAAAATAGCCATGAGATTATGACAAAATAGCCATGAGATTGTGACAAAAAAGCCACGAGATTATGACAAAATAGCCATGCGATTGTGACAAAATAATCATGAGATTGTGACAAAATAGTCATGAGATTGTGACAAAATAATCATGAGATTGTGACAAAATAATCATGAGATTGTGACAAAATAGTCATGAGATTGTGACAAAATAGTCATGAGATTGTGACAAAATAATCATGAGATTGTGACAAAATAATCATGAGATTGTGACAAAATAGTCATGAGATTGTGACAAAATAGCCATGACATTGTGACAAAATAGTCATGAGATTGTGACAAAAAAGCCACGAGATTATGACAAAATAGCCATGCGATTGTGACAAAATAGTCATGAGAATGTGACAAAATAGTCATGAGATTGTGACAAAATAGTCATGAGATTGTGACAAAATAATCATGAGATTGTAAGTAAGTATGAATGAGATTGTGACAAAGTATTAATGAGATTATGACAAAAAATTCACGAGATTGTGACAAAATAATCATGAGATTGTGACAAAATAGTCATGAGATTGTGTCAAAATAATCATGAAATTATAAAGAAGTATTAACGAGACTATGACGAAGTATTTATGAGATTACGACGAAGTATTTATGAGATTATGATAGGCCACAATACTAATAAAGATCGTTGATAGCCTTGTACGGGAGGAAATTCCTTTTTGTTTCCATTGAAATTGAAAATTGAAAACACTCCCTTGTAATGGCGATGTTTCTTATTTTTTAAGATAAATAAAATTACAAACCGCCCGACGTTTCGTCCGCCGCGGACTTATTCATGGACAAACTGGCATTGGTGAGCGATGGTTTAAATATCAAAAATGAATTCTCGTCAATTCGTGTTTCCTATTCATGGATGGACAATGGATCCTAATGTAATTCGCTTCAGCCACCCTAGTATGAATAGGGTTGCTGAGGCGATCGATGATATCGACATCAAAGTCGTCTATAGAAAAAGAACGATCGGAATGACGTAGGACAATATGATCTGAGATGGCACTCGCACTGTCTAGATTATCAATGCTTCTACGATGTTCAGCAAAACGGATGCCGAAGGGTCGATTCGTAGAGCCAATGTAACACTCATTGCATAATCTGCATGTAAAACGATATACAACATAGCGCATGCTGCAATTATACTTATTAGGAAGCGCTTGACAAACTTTGCAGTCACATTTTTCATTATAACTAAAATTGAAATTGTTGCTAATTTTGGTACCAGATTGATTTATCACTCTAATAGGTAAATCGTAATTCTTAGTTAATTTATTAATTTTACGGGTAGCTGCGTCGCTCACAAAATTTAATTTTAAATTGATTTTGTTAGAGCAGTTATGGTTACTAGTCGTAGGCTTATTAACGTTGGGGTACTTGAAAGGGTTGAACCCATTGATTTTTAGTTTTAGATCCATTTTAGTTTTACTATTTTCCAAATTGTTAGCGTCTGAACAACGATTTTTTAGATATTTGTAACTATTGCTAACGAAGTTCGATTTTATATGAGACGGTACCCAGCTATCTATGTGCATAGAATTGCTTGAGTGACATTCTTTATTATACCAGGTGAAGTCAATGCGGTCATTAACAGTTATACTAAGATCTAAAAAATTGAGAACGTTGTTCTTTGGTACTTCGAGAGTAAACTGGATGGAATTATGAATCGAATTGAAAATATTTAAAATTTTACTAAAAATCTCACTATCGTTAGTAGGGAATGGTCCCAGGATAATGTCATCAATATAGCGCTTGTAAAGACAAGGAGCAATATTATGCGAACTAAGTATTTCCAACGCTCTCTGTTCTATAGTAAACATGAATATAATCGCAAACGCTGGTGCAAAGTGTGAGCCCATTGGACAGCCACTAATTTGGAAATAAGTTTTATCTTGGTATTGGATTTCATAATTATAGCTAACAAACTTTAAGAAATCTTCGATATCGGTTACTTTGAAGCCATAGTTATCGATGACATTCCAGTTAGATCTCGCATAACTAACAACAGCATTAATGCCTTCCATTATGGGAATGCTGGTATATAGGTTTTTCACGTCTAGAGATATGAAAGTTACATTATTGTGAGGTGCAATTTTAAGAGAATTTAGATTACCTATAAGATCATCGGTACTACTAATATTAGTAGGAACCTATTTCACAAGTTGGTTAATAATTTTACTTAGCAGCCAATCGATCTTATCCGTCGGAGTGCCTATAGAAGATGCGATCGGTCTCAGGGGATACCCCGTGGCTGTTAGGGGTTTATGGTCTTTCACTGTGCAATAGAACTTAGCCGGTTTACTACCGCAAGATATCAAACGGTTAATGTCAATATCTATATTTTTACATTTGGATCTTATTAGTGTATTCGCTTGTTTTTCTATGGATTTACATCTAGACTTAGTTACAGGCTTATAGGTTACAGTATCGTTCAGTAAGAGAAAGACACGAGCAATAAATTTATCCTTCTCAGTAATAACGACACGGTTAGTTTTATCAGAGGAAACAGTTAGTAAGTTATTTTCTTTCAAGAATGATTTAGTTTTACTTACAGTTTTGTTGTAGTACTTATATTTAGGATTCTTTTTTACATAAGCACTTTCTTTCTTTAAAAATTCTACAAAAATACTACAACAAAACTGTAAGTAAAACTAAATCATTCTTGAAAGAAAATAACTTACTAACTGTTTCCTCTGATAAAACTAACCGTGTCGTTATTACTGAGAAGGATAAATTTATTGCTCGTGTCTTTCTCTTACTGAACGATACTGTAACCTATAAGCCTGTAACTAAGTCTAGATGTAAATCCATAGAAAAACAAGCGAATACACTAATAAGATCCAAATGTAAAAATATAGATATTGACATTAACCGTTTGATATCTTGCGGTAGTAAACCGGCTAAGTTCTATTGCACAGTGAAAGACCATAAACCCCTAACAGCCACGGGGTATCCCCTGAGACCGATCGCATCTTCTATAGGCAATCCGACGGATAAGATCGATTGGCTGCTAAGTAAAATTATTAACCAACTTGTGAAATAGGTTCCTACTAATATTAGTAGTACCGATGATCTTATAGGTAATCTAAATTCTCTTAAAATTGCACCTCACAATAATGTAACTTTCATATCTCTAGACGTGAAAAACCTATATACCAGCATTCCCATAATGGAAGGCATTAATGCTGTTGTTAGTTATGCGAGATCTAACTGGAATGTCATCGATAACTATGGCTTCAAAGTAACCGATATCGAAGATTTCTTAAAGTTTGTTAGCTATAATTATGAAATCCAATACCAAGATAAAACTTATTTCCAAATTAGTGGCTGTCCAATGGGCTCACACTTTGCACCAGCGTTTGCGATTATATTCATGTTTACTATAGAACAGAGAGCGTTGGAAATACTTAGTTCGCATAATATTGCTCCTTGTCTTTACAAGCGCTATATTGATGACATTATCCTGGGACCATTCCCTACTAACGATAGTGAGATTTTTAGTAAAATTTTAAATATTTTCAATTCGATTCATAATTCCATCCAGTTTACTCTCGAAGTACCAAAGAACAACGTTCTCAATTTTTTAGATCTTAGTATAACTGTTAATGACCGCATTGACTTCACCTGGTATAATAAAGAATGTTCACTCAAGCAATTCTATGCACATAGATAGCTGGGTACCGTCTCATATAAAATCGAACTTCGTTAGCAATAGTTACAAATATCTAAAAAATCGTTGTTCAGACGCTAACAATTTGGAAAATAGTAAAACTAAAATGGATCTAAAACTAAAAATCAATGGGTTCAACCCTTTCAAGTACCCCAACGTTAATAAGCCTACGACTAGTAACCATAACTGCTCTAACAAAATCAATTTAAAATTAAATTTTGTGAGCGACGCAGCTACCCGTAAAATTAATAAATTAACTAAGAATTACGATTTACCTATTAGAGTGATAAATCAATCTGGTACCAAAATTAGCAACAATTTCAATTTTAGTTATAATGAAAAATGTGACTGCAAAGTTTGTCAAGCGCTTCCTAATAAGTATAATTGCAGCATGCGCTATGTTGTATATCGTTTTACATGCAGATTATGCAATGAGTGTTACATTGGCTCTACGAATCGACCCTTCGGCATCCGTTTTGCTGAACATCGTAGAAGCATTGATAATCTAGACAGTGCGAGTGCCATCTCAGATCATATTGTCCTACGTCATTCCGATCGTTCTTTTTCTATAGACGACTTTGATGTCGATATCATCGATCGCCTCAGCAACCCTATTCATACTAGGGTGGCTGAAGCGAATTACATTAGGATCCATTGTCCATCCATGAATAGGAAACACGAATTGACGAGAATTCATTTTTGATATTTAAACCATCGCTCACCAATGCCAGTTTGTCCATGAATAAGTCCGCGGCGGACGAAACGTCGGGCGGTTTGTAATTTTATTTATCTTAAAAAATAAGAAACATCGCCATTACAAGGGAGTGTTTTCAATTTTCAATTTCAATGGAAACAAAAAAAAACACAATAGTAATAAAGAGTATAGCAATAATAAAGAGTATGGTTAAGCCTGCATGCAGCATACTGTCAAAAATTGGATATCCATTCTCCTTAAATTAATAACTAATCAAATAGCTATTATTTGAAAAAGTTAATTGATGACTGATGCTGTTGTATGGTTACGCATTTGATACTTCATCATATCTATCATAAGGATTGACATCAAAATTGTCCGATTATCAAATAAATGTCATGTTACTCGCGCAGTCTATTCATGTTTTTGTGCAATGAGACAAAAGTTCAGCAGATCTCTCGTTGATGAAGTTGTCAATATAAACGAGTTTGTCAAATTTCTGAGGTATCTGGATCAGAAATTATTACATAAGTTATCATTTCCACAAAATGTACTTTCAACTCTATTTCCTCTTTGCCTTCGCTTCTTTCCGCAGTGTTTGAAACCCTCATTATATTTTGACCGTCAACATCAAATTGATGAAATCCATTGCCCAAAACAAGACAATAATCGAATTGATTTCCGTGGTCAATGTAGCGGTAAATTTACCAGAAACTTCAATGACCATGAGATTGGATTGCCAGTCAAGGGAGCTAATTGTTATCGTTCCTGAATGAGCAAACGAAACTTGAGAATGAATAGAAATCTCTTCTCCTTATTGAGGAGACGAGAATTGCATTAGAAGCTTCGGAAAATACTCATTTACACATGTGTTCCATAACAGACGAAGTTGCGGATATCAATTACTTAAAACGCTGTCAAATAAGCAAACAATACAATCACCTAATCGGAAAATAGTGGAATGGATCACAACTTTCAACAGAGAGAGAGAGAGAAGGAGGGAGAGAGAGAGGGAAGGAGTGAGAATCTAATATAGAACGGAAATAATAAGAGTTAATATAGGCAATTCTTGTGCTGAATTGATAGAAATTGATGAAATCAAACTACTCTCATCTGATTAGAAATATTCAAGGATAAGCTGGTCATTAAAAGTTCAATGAAATTTCATCATTATCTTATCCTTTTCAGCAAATGAATAGTCTCACATGTTTTCTGTAATATTCTGTATCAAACTCGCATCAAACAATGGTGCAAATACTATTGTGAAGTGATATTTGCTGATTTTAATGATTAATTAGCAATGATTGCAGTTTAATCCAAATTACCGGTATTATTATTCATTAAATCAGCATTATTTATATTTCGAAGAGCAACCTTGCTGATGCTTATTACGAGGGCTTCTACTGACATGTCGTCTTGTGATGTCTTTGCTATTAGTCTCCCTTATTACATGCAGCAAAATCTCAGCGTATTTATACAAATGTAAAATTGTAATCAAAATCAGAAATAAGGTGACGGTTGTTTGCAGTCTAGAAGATAATGTAGCGCATACCTGATTTAGGGAAAACGAAATTTGCACAAATCGAAAGCAAATCAAATGTGAGTTATCTCAAACAGAAACAATGAACAAGTGGATAAAAATAGTGATAACACGACGACAGGGTGCAAGATAATTCCCAATATTTGTAGCCAAATAATTTTTTGATTTATTATATTCACTAACAAGATTTTTTGAAAACAGAGAATTTCGAAAACTGAATACAGCAGTGATGCCGGCAACTAGCGGCAGCAGAAAAACAGAATGCAAATCATGAGGTACGTACACAATAGGCACAAGAGTGAGAGTTTTCTTGACTTTTTCGCCAATTGATAATTTTGTCGACTAATTCGCATAAACTGGCTGTTTAGCCAGCAGCCACACTTTGTGATCGTCTAGTCAGCAGTTGTCTCCTAAAGAGATCATTCGTAAATTAGTTACCGCTTTTCCTGAATGCACCGCCTGCATATCAAGTATGATGCTGAGTTACTGTCGGTGGATGCAAGCAGGAACTGCTGATGGTTCCTAGAATTGGTTTACTTCCAATTTCTACTGGAGATTCAACTTGATCGTCGAGAATTATCCTTAAATCATGCAGATGCAGAGTGCAAACCGGGCCAACGCTAATTTGGAAACATCATTCTCGGCCTGAAATTTAGAAACTCGCCTGGGCCGTCGATTTTCAAGATAGCTTTACTGACATGTCCTTAAACATAAATTTTCTATTTTATTGCAGCGATGAACTATCGAGCTTAATTTGGTCATGTATCATGTCTTTGTCTAATTTTACCCCATTCATCAGTCTAGTTTAGAAAACTATATACCGTAATTAAACATCGCGAGGGAGAGAGATAGATGGAGACAGAGAGAGAGAGAGAGGGCGGGAGAGAGAGAAGAGAAATAAGTCAAACTTACAGTGCTAGTTTTCTCACCCATCCCGTTTCTATAAGCACCATATTTCGAGAAGATTAAAGCAATTATTCTGATGAGATTGGATCTGTGATCTCTCAAAGGAGCCGAATGGTAATTGCCCCTTAGGTAAAGATTGAAGTGCGGATAACATTTTCGACTAATATTGATTGCCTCAAGTTGCTCTGTTAGTTGATGAAGGATGCTTGCTGATTTGATTAAAGATTGATAATAATGAGAAAAGAACGTTAAAGGAAAGAGAACCTTTATCGAAGAGTCGACCAAAATGACGTTGGTGTGGTGATATGAAACAAAAATTGCATATTTTCACATCTCAGTTCCTTGAAGAATGCAAGCAAAGTGATTGCATCGGCAACATATCATTCTTACCGAGAAAACGCTCTCCACACAACTTGAACAGCGGCCTACTAACTTCTTTAAGCTAATTTCTTTTGTTTCATTCTTGCAACACTGTGATTCGTATGGAAATATTCAAATTTAACAAAAATATCATTAAGCATACTCTGTGGGTAGGAATTTACGAAAGCATTTTGATAACTGTCGCATTCACATGATTAATTTGAAAAAATAAGAAGACAAACTTAATACTTCAACCATCGTTAGAAATCGATCTACTCTCTTAAATCCTGCATTGCAACCCGAAATGAACAAAGCAAATACGGTGAAGATGATCAGCAGATATCTTGAGACTCAATAAGCAAAACAATTACAGAAAATGAGAAGAAGGGTCTTAGCAAAAAAAAAAGCATTTTGTGCAGCAGGAGATCGTATTTGCTGTAGCAAGATCTTAAATTGTGACAAATTGATATCATTATCATAATGATGTTACGTTTCCCAATAAATGACGACGATTGTGTGAACTCCTCAACCGTCTCTTGTTATTTGCATATTACCACCTGTCGGACAATTTGCATTACTATGTCTGTAAATGTCTATAGGATCCACTTGACGACAGTTCACAGAACAGTAGACGCATGACAATGTACTCATTCTAAACGTGAGCAAACAAATTCTGTTTGAAGCAAAGTCAATGATTTTCTGTTATATCTTTCTTTATACTGCCTTCATATGCACCTTTTACCGAGATATGTAATTCTAAATCTACTTTGAACATAGCATTTCAATCTAAACTGAATAGTATTAATTTTGAAGATTCTGTGCAGTGTTTCTCCATTTTCTCGATTCAAGAAACTCAGTATCGGTCATATCGAATTCCGTATAGACCTATATACTTAAAATTTATTTAGATGGAGACGTAAGGTTTGTTACAATATAAAACCAGGTGCATGTATATGCAATATCTGTTGACCTATTATAATCACATTGCATATCAACATACAAAATCATTCAAATCATTTACAACATACATGTTTAGCAATTATGCTAAGATCGATACATGTTTTGAGATGTGACAACCATAGCAATCCTACTTTCCATTTGCATCAGTTAGTGAGACTGATGGACAGTAGCGGTTTATTGATGGTCATTTCAACCCACACAATTAGTCAGGTCGTCTCTTCTGATTAACTAGAAAGGAAACGTTGGACATATAGTGCTAATGAAATGGCACAATCTGATGACATAATACCATAGCAATCGAACAATGAGCAGACGGTTCAACATTAAACACGCCAACTTGTGGGATATTTCAGGGACTGATGTCAACCGGATCACACGGCAAAGAGACACAGAGTCTGTGAACGCTTTTTCGTGCGCCTTCTACATTTTTGAATAATGCTCGGAAGGACCAACATTATCGAGAAAACTTTTGCGCAATGATCTGAATTCTTCGAATCTGAAGCAATCGTGGCGATCGGAGCATTTTGAAAGAATTCACAGCAATCTGCAAGAGATGCACGACTATTTATCCTATCTCTGTGAGGCACTAAAAAATTCCTTTTGCCCACTCCTGCATGCGCCATCGCTTTGAAACAGTTTCCACTTCTAGCAAGGTGACACGCTTAAACAATCTAATTCTGTGAGGACACCAATGGACAGTAGCGGTTTGTTTATGGTGATTTCACCCGATCACTGAGTCAATGTCAATGTCGCCTTGATATCAACTTTATATGGTGAAAGCCATTGCTCAGTAATTCTGTCATCAGATAAGTTACCGAAACTTTAAATCGTACGGTAGAAGATGGACAGAAATGATGATTTAATTCTCTCTCTAATTCTGCAATATTCCTTATCTAGAAAAAGAATAGAGACTTTGAATTCAGATCAAAATTGAATTTGTCCTTGCAAATAGTCAGCTCAGTTGACGGTCACGAATTTCAAGCATATATCAAATGTTGCGGCACTTTAACGACGGTTTGTCCTAAACCCTTTGATAGTCCGTAGCTTTAAGCTGAGCAATGATGCGCAAAACTATTCATTAATGGTTCGGGTTGCAAACATAAACATGGATTAGCCTAGCTTTATTTTGTATTGAAAATGATGGTGCGATTTGTTATTGATTTTAGAACGATGCTTCATCTTTCTCGAAATATTGTGATGTCGACTTTCTCATCTTCATTCAATCTTTTATACTAAGACTTAAAGACATGATTCTGTGTTTTGAAGACAATGAAAATGTATTTAACATTCTTCACATTTTTCAGCCAACATTTCAAAGTCAAATCGCTTGTTTTAATTTGAGTAATCCATATGAGTAACCTGTTAAATATATGACAGCCTTAAAAACTGCGTTGATGTGTGAAATGCAGCACTTGTGATGGTTTGTGAACGGTTTATGTACAATTACCGATTATAAAATGCATCTTATCTCTAGCGGAAGACAATCGCATCAGGTAATATCTTATCAAAGCCAACAGTTATAAACATGTATGAGCAAATCTTGCATCGTATACGTCATCACTTAATCATGGAAAATCTAGAAAAAAGCAAACAAAAAGGTTTTTTAGCGAGATTATGACTACTTGAGCCCATAAGACACATCCTAGTCATGGATCGACTTATTGTCCGCTATCATTTTATCAGTCCACATTCTCCCGATCTACCCATCAACATCACATGCAAAATGTGTTGCCTGACAAAAATTCTGATGATGAAAAAAATATATGGAAGTGAGCAGTATAAACGTTTCGCTTTCGAGGATGGAATCTATTCCATACTGATTCCAATTTATCTTTTATCAAACGAACCGTTGATCTAACACGTACATTTTTGATGAATGGAGATTTCTGTCAATGTAATGATATTTCTGCTCTGTTTGATAAATTAGATGTCGTCGAGAACACTCAAAAGTGGCAACGCTTTACTAATATATCCAAATACAGCATAAGGGTTGCTCTTCACAGGGGCAATATACTTCCAACAGCTTTTTCTTGTACGCTGAATGAAAAACATGAAGGAAATTCGTCCTTCTATCAGCATGGTAAGCAAGTTGCTTTATCTGTGCTGAAATCATCCTGATCGCTATATTGACGGGACTGCAGTCAGGGTGCAGAAAGCACACTATTACTGCACTCTGTCTATATATACATTGATAAGTACCCGCTGTATGAATAGCCACCAAGAATGTGAAAGCGAAATATGGACGAGAGGAAAACTCTATAACGGCGCTTCAGTTTCAAATGAGCTTGATATATGATCACAAGAAAAAATAGATGACCAAACACTCTGAACATGTTGTGAAATTTTTATCGACCTATTCATTCTTCACGCCAAATGACAAGAAATCGGTACAGAATGCACATGCACGTGTACTTGTATTGCTAATAACCTTCCGTCGTCAAGTTAGTGCCATCCTATGTAGTTCTAATGTTCCTTTAGCAAATATGCAGGTGTTTACATCAGTGTTTCAGACCACCGCAAAGCATTGGATGACAGGTCCGCAGGCACCAGGTTCAGCTCTAGCGATGAAATTTCATGCGTTTCTCGCTTGCTCTGCGGTCAGTGTGTCCATTAACCCTCAGAGACCTAAGCTTTTTCACACCCTCTCAGATCTGAGGGGGACGTCCAATGAACTCATCTTCCAAATTCTTAGTTTACACGATGAAATCGATATCAAAACATTGGGAAAGTTGCTTTTAAGTAAAGCAATGATGCTTTCGTGTAGCAGGTCGATGTAGCCAATCTTTTGAGTGTCTTTTAGCCTTATCAGTAAACACATGCGAAAATATGGTGCTTTTATATGTCAACGACATTTAGCACACTATCAGCTGTACTAGGAGGCAGCTTTGCGATGTTTGCTGTCACCATGTAACCTCAGATAGTTAATTTTGAAGAAGTTGATTTATTCCATGCAGCGGAACCCTTACATTTGTCCATTCTTTCAAATTTATCCATGCATCGGAAATAGGCCTAAAATAAGCCATTATTGCTGCACTTAAAAACCCTTAAAACAGCTGTGGAGATCTAAAAATCGTCAATTACTGCTGTGAAAACTTTGCTAATAGTCTGTTCTTAGTGCTGAACTGAGAATATAATGATAGCTTTCATTTTGTAACTGATCTATGTTACCCCCCGAAGGTCTCTTAGGGTTAAATCGTGGATCCAACAAATTCGCGGCATAAGCATCGCTGTCTGAACTGTCTACAGCACCCATAGCTCGATGTCGTCACACTTTGACCAAAGAAATTCAACTTTGTCTTTGAGAAGATTAGCAATACTGACCATTGATTTATCCACATATGCGTTGCTTATCATTCAAGAATGGGGGTAGGGAGATTCTTTTTGTTTCTTTGACCGGCTGATTCTAGAAAAGCTCCGATAATGCAATCTAGCACTTCTGTTAGATAATTCGAATTCTGATTTCAAGATGTTGCAAATGAAATCCTTAGTGTTTGGTGGCTAAAGTTATTCTATCGCTTCTTCACATTAAATTTACCTCAGTTATAGTTTGCTTACATTGGTTTCTGCCAATCCGAAAAACGTTTTACTATCAACATCGAAACTTTGATTCCACATTTTTTCAATATTAAGTACACTTTCGATTTTTAAATGCGCTTTGGAGGAGAAATCACACACAATTAACGTGAGGGTACGTGGTAATGTTCTAAAACAAACCAGTATTTCATTTTTGTCTCTGATGTGACCTTTGGTGCGTAGGTGTGATCGAGGCTCGGAAGGCTTGTCTTCTCTATTAAATCACCGAGTGAAAAGACAATCGTTTTTTCACTATCACGGTTCATTCCCTCAACTATTACAAGCTTTGCATGCACTGCTGTCTCTGTACTTTTGTTTGACGGAGAAAGTTGACATCAGGAAAGTGACAGCTATGCACGAAGATAAATAATTTGTTTGTATTATATCTCGGGTCTAGTTATAGGCCGGAGTCCGGAGTCCTATCATTTGATAGGACTGCTACTCCGCATCCTTGCTTTGAACTTGTGCTGACGCTTTTTGTCAGTCTCGAAGCCATTGCTTCGGTAGACATTGTCGCAACCTTGTCTAATACTTAATGTGCCATCATGGTGCAAAAAATTCATAAACGTGTCATCTTGAAAATTACAAAATGTATCAGGAGTGTACTGAGAATTATGCTGCTACGTCATTTACGATTTTGTTTTTTACTCTCTGACTGCTTCATATAGACCAGCTAATGCATCAGACTTGCGATCAAATGATTATCAGAAAACTTCGCTGACGTGAAGTAGTCCGATTACTCATGGATCGTTTCAAAGCGTTTAGCAGTCATGGTATTGAAGTCAGCAAAACTTTGAAATTTCGGTATATTAGGAAACGTCTCAGAAATTCTTCTGCCAGTGGGAACACTTTCAGTTTACCTATGCTGATCAGACTAGTTTACCAGTGCGGGAATTCACTCTGCTCACTATACATAGCCGTAGAACCTATACCGTAGAACTTCCAATTAACTCACACTTAAGCGGCGTTCTATTATGGTGACGGACTATTTTTCGAACCACGTACCTACGTGGCACATTATTAGAAATTACAGTTGATTTTATTCGCCTAATACATATCTCACAATCATTTTTGATGCGCACCAAAAATAGACGGGCAATAATGGCTTTTTGCAAATGGCAATCATTGACGTTGAAGTATTTCATAACTGATGCTTGCATGTAAAAGCATCATAATTAATTTCTGCATGAATCTAAAATTGTCTTGCACACTGTAATTACAAGATGTCTCAGTTAGTTGCTTAAAATAGCCCATTGTGACTAGAAGTCTGGTGCCATGTGCTCATCTTCCGTTTTCTGCACTTGCACTTCTTATGTAAATTAATTTCCTGAAACTGCGCTGGTGCTAGTGGAGCAACGATTTGATAGTGTCGATGAAATTGAAAGACAACTGGAAGAATTTTGATGAGATTATCTATACGAGAATTTCTCCTTCCCTACTTTTCATCAATAGCACCATATTCAGATTCAATTCCGTAAATTTCAGAAGGCGTCGCTCCTCAGGACTTTGATTCGTAAAGATTAAAGTAATTGATGTTTGAGAATGACTTTGTCTTCATCTTGTCTGCTGTAGGGATTGATGGAATACAGGAGGAAATCATGAACAAACGAAAGTCATCAATTTTGTTCATATTTGAGCAATAATAGAAAATTCAACAGAATCAGACAAAGTAAATAGGAAGGCAAACGTTCACAAATTGATGTTTGACATGAAATTCACAGAAATTTCATCAAATTACATTCTTAACAGTTCAGTCAACCACGCCTACCTTGTGAGAAGTAGTCTGTCTGGTGACATCTGAAAGCATGGATCTCGTTTTCATCAAAACTTGACCTTCGAAAGTCTCCAGACGGGTACTTTCCCAGTGACAATAGCTGCCTTGTAATTAACAGTGTGTTAACTCATCAATAATGCAGCTAGGGAACATGATTGATCTACGAACCAATGAAAATGCAGTAGTCAATCGAACAGATGTAGAGAGATCTGAATACTAACGCTCACTGATTGTTTTACTATGTTAGAACCATAGACATCTCACTTTTCGCTTTGCTTACGCTAGTCAGATTAGAATGGACAGCGGCTGTTTGTTGATGGTAATTTTGAGCTGCTCGGTTATGCGCCGATTGCTAGATCTTTAGAAGAAGCAAATTGCTGAAACATGCAACACCTGTAGATTCTTACCACAAGACGATCTATTGAAAGTTATTTCCTCAAAATACTTCTATATTTAAAGAGAAATCATATCGTGAATATCTGCAAAGAACACAGATAAACTTCCAACTCATAGAGTAAGTATATTAGGTAGAGTGGTAACTCAGCATTTATTAAATCCCCAATGTGTATACAGCATCGATTTCATTAAATGAACATGAGTCGATACCAGATCGAGACTCTGTACCGCCTGTGAGATATACAGTTTTTACACTTTTGGAGAAAAGTCAACGAATTTGACTGATAATGATGGCAATTCAGAATAAGGAATAGCATTCCACAAATCTTCCATGTCACGTCAATTTGGAGAGGCAATATAGTTTGTTAAATTGTCAATTCGATGGGTCAAAATATCAAAATGACCTTATGACCAAAAGTCACAATCACTAACAGCTCATCTTTATCATAATAAGATTATTTTCTGAAGCGTGATCATATCACAAACTTCTGCCACTGAAAGAGCAAAACATCATAATCAAGGAAGCTTATCATAATTAACTCTAAAAGATGTTAATGGGTCCACACTACTATAAAATTCAAGAAATGACGCCTTGTGAATCATCAGATCATGCCGCTGAAAATTGAATTAAAACATGACATCTCAGCTGTCAATAAGATCTCAATTTTTTCTTGAAGACGTGCAGGTACTTGCATTATAACGCAGATCATGAAATTTCCTTGATCATCAGCTTAATTTCTGCTTAATTAAGCTGCTTGTTAGCAGATATTCATTCCTTTTGATATCCAACTTGTTTCATACTACTTATATGGGGGTTTCATGTCGGTAGTATACAAATTTGCATAAATTGCGCTTTTTAAAAACTACTCAAATAATTTATTGGACGACAGGAACGCAATCTCCGCAAGAAAACTGAATCTTTTGATATAAAAAGTTTCACCGTATACAGATCGTTATTTGAGTCGACACTCCCACTGTCAACCACTGAAAGCCGTTATCGTTTAGGTACCGTCTTCATGACAGCGCATGTCCACCAAGTACTATTGTTTTCAATGTCCATGCTCGTTCAGAGAGTGTTGGATTTCTATGGTTTCAACTTCGGAAGGGGATTTGAACCCAAAGCATGCCTTAAGTAGGACAGTAGTGAGTAGCGTAGAAATTATCAAAATTGATATGAAAGACAGAAGTTGCAATTTATTGAAAGTTTTGTAAAGATGACAAATGCTATTGTCCGTGTTTTCTATGATTAAGTAAGTAGAAAGTTCAGAGCCACAATTCTTCGTATGGAATATTTTCAGGTTATAAGCTCATGTGTTCATGTACCTTTACATGAAGCTTATGACATGTAGATTTAGCAAGCATCTAGATGACGTCACTTTGCTAAATTTTAGCCACATTTGCTCACGTTCTCGTATATACATGCATCACCCACCAGATTTTGCTGCGAGGATGATATTAAAACATTTACATAATAAGAGATGATTTGAAGTCACTCCATGCCAAAGTATTATGACTCTAAACTTAGTGCTTCTCACTTAATCCGAGAAAACACAAGCAAATGTTATTTGTCATTTTTACCGAAAGCTTCAAGCAGCTTCTCCACTTGGATTTGTGTGCGTTTTCTTTTACCCTGTCTGACAAAAGGGGGAGCCCAGTAGAACAGCAGAGCAGTTGCAAAGATTTGCGGTAGCCGTCGGGTGCACATCATTCTGTAAAAGTCTCATTTTCGGCTTCATTTCCTGCAGATACTCGTCTTGGTATATAGTATTGAAGAAAACGAAACACGAGCGAATATTTGATGCCAATCAAGAATTGATAATTTCATTTGCACATCCACAGAAACACAGAAATCAAACTTCTTAATAAATTATTTCCGCTGCATTTAACAAATTCTAAATGTCTTCTCACAGCTCGCGGAGTCACTTCTGATATTGTTCTTTCCTGCTAATCATAGAAATAAACTGTTTATCTGAAGTTCACTAGAATGGAAATTGACTCAAGGTCGCGGCACATCCGAGGGAACTAAGTTGGGGCATGAAGAACCAATTAAAAGCTTCAATTTACTCATGTGACTAATTCTAACCCAATGATGCAGACGTTGGCAGGTGCATCTAAGTGAAAATGCGTGCGATTTATGTGCCGCTATTGTGCATTGCATGAAGCTTAATTTCCATTCTAGAGGTTTTATTGTTGTCAATTTCCATAGAAATTGACAACAATAAAACCTCTAGAATGGAAATTAAGCTTCATGCAATGCACAATAACGGCACATAAATCGCACGCATTTTCACTTAGATGCACCTGCCAACTGCTGTATGATTGGGTTAGAATCAGTCACATGTGCGATTCTAAGCTTTTCATTGGTGGTTCATGCCCCAACTTAGTTCCCCCGGATGTGCCGCGACCTTGAGTCAATTTCCATTCTAGTCAGTTTCAGATAAACAACAATCTATTTCTATGTCAATTTCTATGCTGCTAATGATCAAATGAAGATTGATGTGAAGAGAAAATATATGATTGAAGCTAAATTAATGAGGCTTCTTCTTGGCTTTCTTTCATTATATTCCTGTTATCTTCTACAGCTATGTCCTGACTTTATCTGCCTGTATAGCAGTTGAAGTTGAATATTAAAAGAGAATGACAACATTTAAGTCAATATAAGACACCAACACCCTTGATTTACCGACCGCACTCGCCTGACCAAGGAATCGAACCGAAGTCCGCGGTGAAGAGGAGATCGCACCTTCTTCACTAGGCCACGCTGACAGTACAGAAGGAATGCGAGTGAAGGCAGAAGTCATCTCTAAGTGATATCGACAACATATTGTCCTATTGTCATTGACAGAACGCTGCCACTATTCAACTATTCATATTGTAGCGAGACAGCATATCACCTTTTCATTCGACAGCTGTAGATTGACAACAAAGGTGTCAGGCGAGTGCGGTCGGGAAATCAAGGGTGTTGGTGCCTTAAATTGACTTAAATGTTGTCATTCTCTTTTAATATTCAACTTCAACTGCCATACAGGCATTTATTAACTTTAATATGCCTTTTATGCCTTTTATTAACTTAAATAACGTTCCTCGAGGTTTTCTACATCTTATTTACAGCTACTTGGAGGATCGTAAACAAGCTGTAAGGATTGGAGATAACATCAGCACAACCACGAACATTCTGTCAGGTGTACCTCAAGGATCTCTTATTGGCTCTTACTTGTATTGTGTGGTCGCAGCATCTCTAACACCTGTTCATCACTCAACCCGGATGTTTCCAAAGATTGTGAAAGTGTCTATCGTCTTGGCAAACCTAATTTTGCCACCGGTCATCGTAAGATTCCTATCAAAGTGGTTCTTCGAAATGTGTCAAAGAAATGGGAGATTTCAAAGGCTGCTAAGTTGTTGAAGCAACGAGACGATACGAAGAACATTTATATCAATTGTGACCTGAAACCCATTCAACGGGAGATGGAGAAAGAATTGAGAAAGAGGCGTGATATTGAGAAGGCGAAACCGGAAAATTCTGGAAAAATCATTCGAATTCATAGAAGCATCTTATATGTTGATGATGTCAAAATTTATGAAGCAGAACAGGATTTTCGGCTATGATTTTTAACCAGTGCTATAAACCCTCATCAAATCGTCATTTACCATCATTCATCCTTGCGAATGTACAATCTTTGTTGCCGAAAATTGACGATGTTCGAATAACTGCATATACTTTAAAACCTGATCTCTTTATGTTTACTGAAACCTGGCTTTGTGATACTATATCAAGCTCTCTCGTCGACATTCCTGGTTATACAGCTATTAGAGACGATCGTTTATCCGCTCATCGAGGTGGAGGTGCGGCAGTATTTATTCGTAATTCCTTGTCTTTTAAAACATTTCTGCCCGCCTCAAAGATTGATCATGAGAATACTGTATGGGCTATTTTGACTGACTTGAATTTAATAGTCTTATGTATTTATATCCCCCCTAATATTGCGTGCTCATCAAAAGATGACATCAACAATTTCATTGTTGAAAATTTTGATTCATTATGTGACATTTATCCTAATTACAATATTGTCATTGCTGGCGATTTCAACCGCTTTCGATGTGATTTCTCTGTCGATCTCAGTGTAAAGAATATGGTTCAATCTCCTACTCGCAAACACGCAACTCTTGATCTGATTTTTGTGAGCGATGATATTTCCTCTCAATATTGTGTCAATGTGACTGTTCCTATCGGTAATTGTGATCATTGTAGCATCACAGCTCGACCTAGAAATGAATCTGCATGTTATTATGTTCGGAAAAAGGTTTATGATTTACGTGAATCAAACTTGGCGATCCTTGTTTCTCGGTTTAGAGGAATAAACTGGCGCGATTTTTACCTTGCCCACATGTCCTCTGAAGATAAATGCAATATGTTTCAAGATTTATTGAATGACATATTCAAAGAGTGTATTCCTCAGTACATCGTATACTTCACTGAAAGGGATAAACCATGGATCACCCCTTTGTTGAAGCTGTATATTCAACGTCGTTGGAACGCATATCGAGAACGAAACTTCGCATCATACAACTATTGGAAGCTTAAAGTTCAAGAAGAGATTAAAGTCGCAAAGTTAAAATGGAGCCATAATGCAGAGGAAAACTCGAAGAAAATGCGGCAGGTTGTTGGCAGTATCCGTGGCACTAAATCCGTTGACCCTTTGTTACGTCTATGCACTCAACATGGAGGCCCTTCTTCTACCGTAGAACCCATCAATAAGACATTATATGAATTCTTCGTTCCCAGTAGTGTTCCTGTAATAGATGAGGACGATGACTTGTGGTCAATGGATATATCCCCATACGACGCTGAGAAGCGACTCATGAAGATTCCAACCAATAAGGCTGCAGGCAGTGATGTCATCCCTACAGCGGTTTACAAAACTGCTGCACCATTCATCTCAGGGCCTCTGTGTCACATATTCAACATCTGCGTACGTGAACGTATTTTTCCAACAAGATGGAAATTTAGCCACATTGCCCCAATACCAAAATCAGGAAAATTCGATATGAGCAATATTCGGCCGATATCACTCTTGCCGCTTCCAGCTAAGCTGCTTGAGTATTTTGTCCTGAGTGGAACAGTAAAGAGTAATCTCATCAATTCTTTTGGCAATAATCAATTTGGTGGAAGACCAGGCTCATCAACTACTGCCGCACTAATCAAACTCATGGATGATGCAGCGCTACTTCTAGACCGAGATGACATTGGTGGTTTGCATATTATTTCATATGATTTCAAAAAAGCGCTTGACAAATTGAGACATGACATCATTATCCAGAAATTGTCAGAGACCAACGTTCCTCGAGGTTTTCTACATCTTATTTACAGCTACTTGGAAGATCGTAAACAAGCCGTAAGGATTGGAGATAACATCAGCACAACCACGAACATTCTGTCAGGTGTACCTCAAGGATCTCTTATTGGCTCTTACTTGTATTGTGTGGTCGCAGCATCTCTAACACCTGTTCATCACTCAACCCGGATGATCAAGTATATTGATGACGTGACTTTATGCATCCCGATTTTTAAAACTCAAGTTTGTTCCAATGTATCTGAAGAACATGCGAACATAAGCAGCTGGTCACTGGCAAACGAACTCTCTCTGAACTATGACAAATGCAAGTCCCTTTTCATTCGTAAAGTGCCTAGTTGTTTGCCTACACTATTGAATGATGTCAAGGATGTCGATGAACTGCGTATCTTGGGAGTTATACTCAACAGCCAATTGAGATGGGACAGCCACATTACCAAGCAGATTAGGACCGCAAGTCAGCGTATGTATGGTTTGAGAATTCTGAAGCCTCTGGTACCACCTTCTTCCCTCGCAGCTATCTACCATTCTCTCATCCGAAGTTTGTTCGAATATGCATCGAGTGTCTTTATTCAATTGCCTGCCCATCTCGAATCTCGTTTGAATCGTTTTCAAAACCGAATCCATAAAATGGTATGTTCGCTGCCGAAAGACTTTCGAGCTACAGATTGCCCTTGCGGCAAGTTTCCACCACTCAAGCGTCGACGTGAAGAAGCTGCTGTCAAACTCTTCCATCTCTCTTCTAAGAACGAGAATCATATTCTCTACGGCATTATGCCAGACATCTCATGTCGATCCGGTCGTTATCTTCAGCCCTACAGTGCAACATCTAGACGTTTAATTCGTTTGTACCTTATACATGTGCAATATTTGATGGCATTCTTGTTCAGTAGAACTTTGCTTTCTTTTTTCTATTTTTTGATATTTTATTGAAGTATATCCAAGTACCCAAGTGTACTATATGCCTATAGGACTAAGTACTCTTTCATACTATACTCGTACATGTAATATATCAATCGTACATTGTTTCCAAAGTGTATTCATCAAGTGTTTTGTCAATGATTTTCATTCTCAATATAAATCATCTACTTCTACTTCTACTTCTAATAGCTATCATTCTCTTTAGATATTCAATGATCTGCGACAGACCTTTGTTGTCAATCGGCAGCTGAAGTGTTTCATCATCGCAATTGTTCAGCATACATCTCTTCGACTTAAAGAATACTATTCGGCATTCCAAACTTAATGAAGAAAAGAATTTTTAAAAGGTAATGAACCGTTTATTGATCGATTAAACAGCTGTTGTTGACAGAGAAATTGTTTTTCTGAGGCCCCTTCACACATGAAATTATTTTACGGCGCTGCTCCATTGCAATGCACTGACGAATGCTTTAGTGATTTCTAGCAATTGATCTGTAGTTTAAAGTTTGTTTAAAGCATGTCAATGAAATTCAGTGCTTTGAGAGTGGACAATGGTGCGATGTGAAAAGAGCTCCTGCGGAAATAAAAGTTCTAACAGTTGATGAATTGGAAATCCTTCACTGCAAGCGAAAAAGTGTCAACAGGTTATCATTGCATGTTTTCTCTGCCATTCCTCAGATAAAGAAAATAACTCACTGTATTTTATATTAGGAAGACAGTCACTTAAACAAATGTAATTAAGCTCGCCTGGAGTAACAGCGCACAAATCAGTAAAATATTTTATTTATGGCTTTTGAAGACTTAAGAACCTTAGATAGTATAGGCAGCATATGATAATATAAAAGTTATACATGAATGGCACCATCAAACAGTTTATGGGATATTACTAGTTTTGTTATAGACTGCACTCGTAATCGAGAAACACACTCCTTTGAATTTCTGAAAATCCGCTAATAAAAAGGAAAAAACGAGTTTTTTACTTAACGTTTCGGGTCCAAACCCTTCTTCACAGAATATAAAATAGGATATAAAACAGGAGTATAAAACCTGTCTTATGCTCTGTGAACGGATTTACTAACGGATTTGCAGAAATTCAAGGGAGTGTGTCTCTCGATTACGAGTGCAGTCTATAATCATGATCCTCCCGTCTGCTGACATCACTGATATTAGTTTTATTGCCATTGTATTATATTAATCTTTACTTAAAAATATCACTCATTAACTAGTGGCAACCACTGAACCTGTGCATTTGATTTTCCATTAACACCAAAGCTTACAATGGCTAAAATGTGTTTAATCTTTTAAATGTCTATCTTATCAGACTTCAAGTCTATTGCTTCAAAGTATAATCGGCTCCAAATTGAATCAAATTTGCTAAACACCATGTTTAACCGAATTTCTGACCCATTGAATCAAACAAGCACTTCACTGACCTGAACATTAATTCCATCGAGCAAAGCATTTATTGCATTCTAGACAAAATGAGAGTGGTTTGCATCAATGATCAAAATGTTCTGTGAACCAAAATTCAAATGAATGCAATATTCTATTCAAAAGGCTATAAAATGCAGATGCTTTTTATTGAAATGTTACTCAAGTTGAAGATGGGTATTTGCGTGACGATGAAAGACCAATGTGATGTCAAAATTCATAATTTTCCATCATGTGATAAGGCGCTTGACTGGCGTCATTTCAGAGCATTTTGGCTCCAAAAAGAACATCATTTATCAATTCATGTTAGCAAAATCTTGTCTCTAAAATCAAATTTACATAATAGGAATGAACATCGTGTTTATCCATTTTCTCCAAAGCCAATTCCTTTCTTGAATTCGCAATCAACCAATAAAGCTGAATATGAGATTGAATATTTTTATTGTACATTAAACTGATGATTATGAAACGTATTTTTCTGTGGCATTTGCAAAGCCGTCTGCGCATTTCAATATGTTTAGCAATTCCCTGAACAAATTCCGACAACATCGGAAGCAAGAAGGATTGATTCTCCAGGAATTTCGTCATGTTCACATTTGTTTCATTCATGCTATTATGGAAACAGCTCCATATTTGATACAAGCCTGTTGCCCTTCAGTTTATTCCTTTTTGCCTTTTAATGATTTTTGTTGGATCCTAGAATGTATCAAAATATCTGTTACGAAATGGAAAACTTGATCTTTTTATTATCTTGTTTCTCTAACCGGGTGAATCTGCTAGATGTCTGTTGCTATTTCCATCACGATTATCTTAGGTTGACATTTAGATATTTGAAAATAATTGTAAAGTCTCTGAATATTTCAGAATATAGCGACATTTATCATTAAAACTTTTATTTCTCATAAATGATATTATCTTATATATAAATTACTGTACTTCCTTGAATTAACTTCTTGAAGTTTGACTTTCTCCATCCTGTTTTCCTTTTTTTGCCTTATTTGTGAATGTATTTTCTTGTCTTTGTTTGTCTTCTTTTTATATACAGTGTTACAGTATATGTATGTGTACCAGGGATGATCAGTCCTATCATTTTGATAGGACTCCGACTCCGGGGGTTGATAGGACTCCGGCTTTTAATAGGACTCCGACTCCGAGTGGCAATTATATAAAGCCTAGTTTTTTAAAAAAAACTGCTAACCTAAATCATATATATATCATTATAGGCTTACCTCAACCTATTTTCTAGTGATAATTGCTGTATCAATTATCAATCATTTCCGATGAAATTTTATCAAATGTCGCTTTAAGTTGGATGCATACGACTCGGCTCCTCCCATCTTGTTGATGTGTGCTTCACACGGGTTTTCTCCAGTCCCTACTTGGCAGGAAAATCCCCATCCTTTTTCAAAATTAAGTACACTTTCGATTTTAATATGCGCTTTGGAGGAGACATCACTCACAATTGACGTGAGGGTAAGAGGTAATGTTCTAAAACAAACCAGTATTTCATTTTTGTCTCTGATGTGACCTTTGGTGCGTAGGTGTGATCGAGGCTAGGAATGCTTGTCTTCTCTATTAAATCACCGAGTGAAAAGACAATCGTTTTTTCACTATCACGGTTCATTCCCTCAACTATTACAAGCTTTGCATGTACTGCTGTCTCTGAATTTTTGTTTGACGGAGAAAGTTGACATCAGGAAAGTGACAGCTATGCACGAAGATAAATAATTTGTTTGTATTATATCTCGGGTCCAGTTATAGGCCGGAGTCCGGAGTCCTATCATTTGATATAACATTTTACATCTCTTTTGTATGATTGACTAACAATTGCGTTTCAAAGTACATTGTGTTATTGATCCACATCCACTGTCAATTTCTTTTTGACCACGACGTAAACTGTGTTGCTGTTTGACTCTGTGCATAATTTCTTGCCTAAGCCACTTCGCATTGAGAAAACCTACAGATGAAACGTTTGCGAGATAATAATAATAAATTGATTTGTGTCCGCAGCATCATCTTGCTTTGCATTTCATATGGATTCCGGACACGTGGAAACCACAGTGATATGATGATCACATATTGAAACAAGTGAAAGAAAAATCCTTGGTCCTAGGTAGCATGATAGAATAGAGTTTTCAAGAGTGCGAATAAAAGAACTGTGTTTTGCAAGATAGAGATACTAAATAGCCTATGCCATCTGCTTGTGATTGGACTACTATATGTTTAGTGTATAAAAAATCATTAAAGGTCCAATGCTTTGCTTAAATTTCTGTGTGATAAAGGCATTGCAAGTTAAGCAAAGAATTTGATAACTTCGTCGTCATTTCAAATCAAGCAATCAATTAATATCTGATTGGAAGCTCTTCATGTCAGAGTGCCATTATTGTCACTTAGAAATATCCTCATATCGGCGTTGTTGATGCGACGCTCTGCCAGCGTCATCGTCATCATCAGGGTATTTCTCTCTCCCTTAGGAGGAACCCCTCTCTCTCTTCAGCGTCCACAAAACTTTATCTTTAGCCATGCGGCTCCATGTGCGTTCCATCGATGCGCTCTTAATCGTCGCGTCATCTTGATTTTGGTCGTCCACCTGATCTTTTGTAGTTGCGCGAAATCCATTGTGTTGTCAATCGTTACACGCGGATCCATTGCGTGTAACCCATGTTGTCCATCGGTTGTCATTTCGTCGCGCCACATGTCCTGCCCATCGATGTTTACACTCCCGAATACACTGGATGATGTCCGTGACCCATGTCTGCTGACGGATCCAACTGGCTCTCTTCCTGTCACGGCATCGGGCCAAACCCTACCTTGCCATGTCTGGCCCGACTAGGTTGTGCTACTAGGGTAGTGTCTCACGCAAGAGCTTTGGACGACCGTCGGCCGCCATATTTACTAGTGTTTTCTTCACTAAGTAATTTTGTCAAAGACATGGGGGAGCTTTCACAAAGATAATTCAATTAATTCCCCAAAATTGTCATCATAATCAATCAATTATTGAGTGACTCCAATCAATTAATGACAATTTGTTGGCACCAATCAATTCAACACGGTTATTCAATGCTACCTATCAACTAATTGCAATTAGTCAATACCGCTAATCAATAAGTAGCAATATGTTGATCTCGCCAATCAATTAATTGCAATCAATCGATGGCACTTATCAATTAATAACATTTTTTGATAACAACTGTCTATACCATAATCCAAAAAAAGCACATTAGAATGTTTTTGAATTTGCAAATATCGCTGCTATAATCGCACAATTAAAATATCGATGAAATTTCTATTCGAACGGGAAAGAGAATTACATGTTGACAATTTCTCTTTTCTTTCTTTACATGATTAATGCGCATTTTACGAGTGGATCAATTCATTTTCATCGAGATGAATTTTCTTCGAATACAGGCTCTCAATGAAGCTTTCAACTCTATTTTCAAACATCGGCATGTGGTCAGCAACGGATTAGCAGAAGATTTTTCCTCTTCCTATACATTGCTGTATTTCATCTAAGGAATCGATTTCCACCATCAACCGTCTTCGTTGTTCCCATGCTTGCTCAAAGTTTGTAGCCGTTGGTGTGATCTCCTTTGACGGCATGTTTGTGGAATGCACAAGAATAACTAAGGGAGACTGTTTATTACACGCTAGATGTAAATGACACCAGTTTTGAATATTGATAGTCCGGCAGCTAGAACGAGTTTCTGCAGGGAACGAGACCGAAAATTACTTTCGCAAAATGACGTTCACCCAATGACTACTACGAATCTGCGCGTCTGCCGAGTTCTACTTGATTCATCTTCTTGTCAGACGCGATCAAAGGAAAACACACGTGTTAATCCAAGGGAAGCAAATTGGAGATTTCGGTAAAATTGATATCTTTTATGTTTTCTCTGATGAAGGGAAGAGTACTCAGTCTAATGCCATTATTTTTGGCATGGAATGTCTTCAGGTCATTTCCTATCGACAAGGCTGTGTTCAGTGTCCGAGAAAGGCATACAAGATAGGCCATAAGCCGCAACTGGGATCCCACACACTAATTTCAATAACAGCTGGTTCACTGAATGAGCCACAAGTCGCTCTTAACTACAGTGGCACACAGGACAAGTCATAAACCGTGGCGTAAGCCGTAAAGCACTTTGAGTGTTTTTTGACAGTTTACAATATATATAATATATATATATTGGTATCTGTCGCCGTCAAATATACCGGATTCAAAAGCCGATCTATCAACTTCGGCTGATGGGAGCCCGCTTCTTGACCGTCTGACCGGTATTGGACAATACTAACCCGGTTTCCTCGAATTTTCTTACAAGAAATAACGGGCTGTTGGAGTGCAAGGTTTAGTGCGTCTGTTGTGCTCGTATTGTAGCAGAAGCACTTTTGTTCGAAGAATAACAACATCTGACAAATATATGTGTCCATCCACAAATATATATCTGTTTCGTCCCAGATGAAAACCTATCAATCATTCAAAGATTGTCAACTTCTCTGTCTCTAAATGTTGAACTTTTTGAATAAATTTCACAGATCTTTCAGGATTTTTGCAATTCTGAAAATGCATAATAGAAAATATTGCCTCTGACATTTTACATACAGTTGCAATTAACCGTCACAGACTTGGAAGATAAGGTGATGTTACATGAATTTCATGTCAAAATTTTGTTTTGAGCTCAAAACATGAAAATTCGAATAACTTTAAATAAATATGAATATCACAATGAATGTAAAGAAAGGTTACAATTGTTTGTCCCTCTTTCTATCATCAACGACCAATTTTACAGCTTACTGGAAATTTTCTTTTATGGAGATTAGCTAAAGGTGTTCAGACATATACTTCACTATCAATCAGCGGTGCCATCGAGCTATGCTGGTACAGATCAGGAAAACGGTTTTGGTGAGCTCGAGCATGTATTATCACGTACAAATTTTCGACAGCCCTTTTCAAGTCCAAATTTAATGGTAGGCCAGGAAAGCGACACTAAATCACTTCAGTGGTATTCAGATTGACAGTGCTAGCAGACAACCAATGTATTTAACTACATCGAGATTGCTGCTGCGAACTGTTATTCAATTTTTATCTGTTCTTCCCAATCATGATTTTCTACTCCAACCATAAGCATTAGCACATCTAGTATACTTCTAATAGAAGAGCATTTAAAATGACTGTTGAACATTGTTTGATTTCGGAGCTGAAATATTCCGGTGTAGAGAGGCCTAGTTGGTAGTGTTCGCTTTGCGTTCATGAGACCTGGGTTCAAACCTATATCAAACCAAGCATAACTTTTTAAAATGCACTCTGCATTCTTGCTGAACACTCAGCAGAGAAGAATGACGGCGAGATAATTGAAACTCGTCCACATAAAGAAAGGTGGTTGCTTAACTTGATTCTAAGTCTAAGCAAGTTTAATTCATATATATTTGTTCATTTTTTCGATTTAACGAAATCACATTTCTCACTAAGAAGCATTCATTTGATGATAATTTCGGAAATATCTAATATCTTCTATTACATGGACAGCCTAAGTGATGCTGAATTCAAAATTTATTTCCAAAAACCAGTTTTAGCCAGCAGAGCCTGATAAAATACAACATGAATAACATTAAAAAATTGAAATTTAACTGATTAATATTGGAAATCCTAATGTATAATATCACAATATTAGATTGGAAATGAATAAATGGCTATGTCTAAGATGGTACAATGAATAATGGAATCGCATCCGGTTACAATAGCATAGCTGTATGTCTTGGTATCCAAAATCTAAGTGAACGTCACTAAATATAACATCCAAGAAACGGAAGTAGGAGAAGGACAAATTAGAAAAAATATTTCATGCTTCTTTAGATGCCATATTTGGCTCTCCTAGGTAAAAATTGCAACCGACATTTGTGAGCATGTGTATCGGAAATGTCGATTCCCAATATCCATAATTTCCGACTTGGATGATTACTTTCTCCTCCACTGTTTGACTGAAGATCTCTACACTACTCGAATATAGAATATTTATTCGAATTACCTGACGACGCATCTTCCTTTTGGAGAATATTCGAATACAAAGAATATTTCCCACAAGCCCAATGAAAATGATGATAGGAGTCATTACTGAGTAGAAATATTGTGAAAATGAGTGACGATCCTTCCACTTTTGCTCGGCGAACAGAAATTCATTCAATTCATTCATCGGCTCGCTGAGGTTGTAAGAGGAAAGAGATAAATTGTCATTGAAGGCTGTCAATGGATCCATTTGTAGAGTATCCAAACTGTCCAATGAGTCTAAGCCTGGAATCCATCGATTCAGTTGACAATTTGATCCCTCGCACATAATCTACAAGAAATTCGAAAGATTGTAGGAAACATCGTTGCATTGAAAAACTATACAAAATGAAATATTGATATCCTTGCATAGAATTGAACAATGAATTAAATGGGGAAACCGCAGAAATCCGACAATTCGCTTTGTTTAAACAACTTGACAAATTCCCCCTGCTGGGGGGTGGGTGGGGGCGCTCCTGCCTATTTCCTAAACTAAAGTTCCAAATTCAAAACTAAATTCACCAAATGAAAGCTCTTATGATGACGAGTCAGAATATGATCATTGTTTTTATATTCAAGGTCATTGTGGAGGTCAAATGCAAGGTCAAAGGTCAAAAAGATGATTTTTTTACTGTGGTTGATATTTCTTGCCCTCTCTCAGAAACCATTTGACCAAATTCAAAACAAAATTCATCAAATGAAGGCTCTCATGATGACGATTTAGAATATTATGAGAAAAAGATGCAATTCAATATATAGGTTATATCATAGAAATCATTAGAAATATCATAGAATCTGGTCCAATTACGCAAAATTTCAAAATCTTAAATTTTGAATTTTGAATTCAAAACGTCAAAGACTAAACAGAATCTACAAGGGAATTAAAATTTTCTGTTCAAAATGGCGCGAGAACACTTTCTTTAATAAATTAGAATAGTTTTAATATTAATAAGGACGCCGGATGACATTCAAAGCGAAAATAGCGCAAAATTCGACAAATCTGCTGTACACTCATATTTTTGAAATCTCACTGTGACGAAAGTATTAAGCCGATGATATTCAAAATTGGTGGAAAGCTGTGGAATACGTAAAAAATAAGCTATCTTCAATTTGGAGTTTGTATCTTCGTTCAGGAGTTGGATAAAATTTTCAGTACGGCGGCGCTTCGGTACGAAAGTAGACTAGAAAAAATAATAGCGGCTTGATAGTCATTTCGGCCAATCATTTAGGCACCGATCTAGGTCAATGTTGCCAGATCTGCGGAGGAAACAACTTAGTGAAGCATGCAGCAGCTGTAGATTCTTGCTGTAAGGCGATCTGTTGTAAGCAATATTTTCAAAATGCTTTCATGTATACAGGGAAATTACAATACCCGAGAGAAAGTACCTTCCGATACCTTCCCATTGTCAACTACCGGACGTCAGCATCGTTTAGGTGCCGGCGTCATGAAAACGCATGTACTGTTGGTTTCATTGTCCATGTCCATTCCAGTAATTGATTATAATAGTGTCGGATTTCTTGGTCTTTGTGTCACAGTGGTAAGTGCTTGGCCTAGCGATCTTTCGGTCCAGTGGTGGAGCCCGAAAGTGTCATTGGAAGTCGTCAGAAAGGCATTCGCACTAAAGGATCACAACACTCCCGATTAAAGTCTAATGATGTCAGCACCATCCAAGCCAGCAGTATGGATTAGTAGTGACGATAAACCATTCATCAATGTCGCATTTCTATGGGAAAACGGCAGATAAAGTTGCCAAGCAAGAGATACAGGGCTACAAGGACTTGAATCTACGACCCCCAGGTTATGTACACCAGTCACTCGGACCATTTGAACAATATGTAGGAATACATATACATCTTTATAGGCATGGAGGAACTTAAAACATCGGACATTATTGTCTGTGTTCCTTAATTGAAATGTTTAAGCTGCACAAGCGATGCGTGACATCATCATCCTGAATTCTCGAGTAAGATTCACGTATTTGGCTGAGCGACCGCAGACCATGACAGCAATAATTAAAAAGCACATTCCCTCCATTTTTAATGTCGAGTTTCTATTATTTCATAGAGATACTCGTACATAGGGTAGAACTCCGTCAGCCCGGCTTTCACAAGTCGATGGAAACTGGCCTAGCATCCACCAAGCTTCCATCTGCCGCATGCAGATTACAGTCAGTCATTGTTTGTATCCTCTGTCATGGTTGCAATTACATATTGTAGCTGACAAATTAAATCGGTTGCTCTTCATTAAATAGCTTTCCTCAATTTTCTCCTTAAAAGTTCCTAGACTAACTATTTCCTGTGAAAAAGTGTTAATCAGAGCTGCTTGTCAAATTTCAACTGCCTTGTTTTCGCTCAGCATTCGGATATGCATTCTTCAGATAAAATAACTGAGCGGAAATACGAAATCATTTGATCTCTTTGTACAGGACGATGCGAGAGATTCAACCTCATCATCAAATCATCTCATTGCACGTAAACTTCATTGCGCTAGAAATCTGTGCACTTTTTAAAAGAACTCATAAGCGAAATTTCATTCTTCTGACTTCCTAGATTACAGTTCATTCTGATTCAACTGCTTCAGCCTGGGTGTTTGTACTTTATTCTTACACTTCTTCATTGACATTGATTTTCATTCTTTGAAATGTTTGCATCAGCAAAAGAACCGAAAGTAAATGAAGAAAACGAAGATATCATTGAAATCCGAGACTTCTAAAGCACTAGAATAGATCATGTGTCATAAGATAAATAGGATAACTAAATATTGATTTGCATCCTCAACTGAAAAATGGGAACAGATCTGAATAAATTAAGTCAGGAATCATCAGCAGGGCTAGTTCACATCTCTCAACATCGACACAGCTGCCTACTTAAAGTTGCACTCCTACCTGAGTAAATATGAGATTTGCAATTTACAAGTTCGTGAAATTTCGAGGGGGTGGGCAGTGTTTTAGACAAATTGTTTCAAACTGCTTAAAGCACATGTTTAACATGTTTAAAAGATTTTTTGTAAGAGATTATTAATGCAACATATTCAATACTTTACCAGTGGTTCCTAGACTTTTTGCTCAGAATCCTCCCAAAACGTTGAAAGTATGCTCAATTCCTCCCTCTTAAGTAGTCAGGTTCCTATCCAAGTTTTAAAAAGACGTCAAAGATTGTGACAACACATATTTTCAAATACAGACTTTTCAGGTAGCCAATCACTAATCAGGAAGTACGTAAATAATCTACATGTATTTAGGAAATGTCATCAAGAAAGACTACAACAAAAAAAAACCAATGACCAAAGACGATGACTGCAATGAGCCTGATGCTTACTAAACAATTCCTGAATTCGAGGTGTCAAGCTCGTGAGTTTCAATGTCAAATCGATGCGCACACTGATATTGAGTCGATTTCTCTTCTTAGTTACCAAAAGTGATACAGCCGTCTATCGTAAACCTATTTCAGTGAAAGACTATTTATTATGACTGCAGTCGCAATTCTTTGTCTGGTAGGAAATCGACAGATCTTGTTCATTCAAAATGCTCCTTCGAACCTCATAGGACGGGACCTACTGACACTTTCTTCCTAAATTCGCGCACAAATGGCTTAATAGCATAGATTTGTAGATCTTCAATCGCTGAATACAAAAATCAAATTCTTGAGTGTCACAGCCAGTCGCTTTCGGTTATAGGTAAGGTTAAAGGATTTCCATTGGAATCCAATGGTAAAATACAAGAAATATCTATGGATTGTGAAACATTTGGCAATTTTCGTACATTTTCTTTTGCAGAAAAGAAACTATTTATCAGAATAACATGAAATTTGAAACATAATTGAGTTTAGAACATCAACTTCGATATAAACGTTGAAGTGAGTCACATGATTCAGTATTTGACGTTTGAGAGCCTCTACAAAATGAGTAAAATCGCCAAAATTAAGTCAAAACATGAAATTTACTCATTTTGTAGAGGCTCTCAAACATCAAATACTGAATCATGTGACTCACTTCAACTTTTTTAGACAAGACAGAAGGACGATGAAACTATGTGAGAAGTGGCAGATAAATGAAATATTATGCATGAAAGACGAAGCTTATATGCATGTGATCGAAAAACGAATGACAATGACAGCATAACCACCGATAGGCTAGGCCTACTTGCTGCGAATCTGCATAAACAAAATTGACGATGACCGCCGAGCAAACGAAGCTTGTTCGCGATCGTTGGTGCGGAGCCTGCTGCCTGTGGACCACTAACCCAATGCGCGTTGCGAAATCATCTCCTTCGACTCTTCGAAGGCAGCGAACTTGGCAGAGGAAGCCGGTGAGAATAGGCTTTGAGACGCAGCCATCTGGTACTGTTGAAGCATGTTCCTGAAATACTGCTTTGATCGAACGCCAAGTTGGTACAATGGGATTGACGCATGAAATATTGCAGAGGAATCTCGGAGTAGAGGCGGGAGAATGCATTTTCTTTGCAAGCAACTGAACACATGTGTTACAAAATATTACAACACAATATTACGAATACTAACAAAATATTACTGTATGACAATAGCGATGATAGACAGTACAATACCCTATAACGATGATAGACATTCCATAACGAGTTTCCTCTAAATTATTGCAGGATCACGCACTTTGCTAATTCTTGAAATACAGAGAGTTATTTAATTTACTTCATGATCAACATTTCCATTATTTCTTAAATGCATCTCTTTCAAGTGATGTCGGCAGTAGGCCTACATAGTCACATTATTTATTCGTGCACTGTTTCTGCAACCTTTCTGTAGTGTAAATTCAATGTCAGTTATTGCTTAGCATTTAGTAAAGTAACGCTATATATTCAAGCTACTAATGGAACATAACACAAACTTCAATACAAAACTCAAATTTTATTAACTCCACATATCACGATTTCGAAAAACACTTCATCGAATTCTGATAGATAAATACATGCTTTTCATTGCAAATGTCGAAATCTTCATCTGACGACATAATACATAAGCGTTCATTGTTTCAATAGAATGCAAGGACAGTAAAAAAACATGTTTAAAACATGTATTTTTGAAAAAACGCTTTAATCATGTTTTTTTCTATTAAGTTAGTTTTTACCCACCATTCATTAAATATCACTTTAGACACACTGCTCACATGTCGCCTAAGTTATTGCCCCTGCAATAATTAATAAATGCTGCTTTTTGCAAACATAATGTACATAGAATAATAAGATATTATGTTGCATCTTCATTTGAAAAATTGGAACATACCATAATAGCTCTTGAGATAAATAAATCAACATTTTATCATTAATACGATTGAATTCAGTTTCTATTTCATGAATTTTGCAGCACTGTATTTCTTGTTCTTCAAGTTTAAATTTCACTGCCAAAACAAAGTTACACGTGTAGTTATCAGGACAAAATGAGATCAGAAAGTCTTCTGTCTAAAAGTGCATTTACTATCATTTTCACAATAGTTTGTTCTATGCATGCAGACTTTCATTCTGTGAAATCTTCAGACAGTTTCGATGTTTTATTTAAAAAGACTCAGCTTCAAATTTCTCACGAAACTGATGTCTGCACGATAGCATATCAACATCAACAACATTAAATTCGACTTGTGGATAATCAACTTGAATAGAACCAATGCCTCATTAATTTGAATTAAACGATAACATCACGCATTGATGAAATGAACTGTAACCCTTTTATTTTAAACGTCGCAATAGCATTCTCTGCCCATTCCCACACATCCATTATTTCATTGTTGTTAATTGCTGAAGTAAACTTAAATGCATTGAGAGAAGATGTTTCAAATTCAAGATTTAGGTAAATTCTCTAGCAATTCATTTCAAACAGTGATCGAGTCGTTTGAACTCTTTTCTAATATTTGCTAAGTTTGTTCTGATCGAAGCTGGTGGACGATAATCGAAAGCGTTCCAATGACCAACTGTAAAGAAAACTAATTTCTCTATATAAGGACAATATGTGTCCTTCTGCATTCAAGCAAAAATCCCACACAGTGGTCCGTTGGTAGGCCAACCATTTTACCAATAATCTATCCGTGAGAAACCGAAGGCTGATGCGCAGAACTAGATTGATTATGCGTGTGACTTTAATAGAAGTGCAAACTGATTCAAATCGATGACACAATCGATGTTACAGGAACTTACTAAGTGGGCAAAAAGAAATTTTTAATACCTTACAGAGATAGGAAGAACAGTCTTGTGTCACTTGCGGATTGCTGTGAATTCCTTTAAAATACTCCGATCGCCACGATCCTGATTCGAAGAATTCAGATCACTGCGCAGAAGTTTCTCGATAATGTTGGTCCTTCTTATCATTATTAAAAAAAATAGCAAGCGCACGAAAAAACGCTCAGAAACTTCTCTGTAGGATTTGATATCGTCTGTCTATTTGCTGGGTGATCCGACTGATAACAGTCACTGAAACTTCGCACAATTTGTTGTGTTTAATTGTTTTGAATTGGCTGCTCATTTTTCGATAGCTATGGTATTATGTCAGCAGATTATGACATTTCATTAACGTTACATGCTCCGATGCTTACTGTCTACGTGTACATGTAGTCAAACAGAAGAAGAGACGACCTGTCTAATTCTGTAGGCTGACATTTAAGTCATGGTTGGTACACATTTCTCGACTTGTTATTGTCCGCGAATCCCTGACTGCAGTGGCTGCATGTTGACTATTGATAGCCCATACGTAGTTCACGTGTGGGAGGCCATTATGAGTAGCTGACCGATGACTGCAGATATCCCACTCATTTGTCGCGACCGTTCAGAGGCGAATGACGCTATTTGTCATCCGACCGGGAGAAAGGTGTTGATATCATTGTGCAATTCTGCCGATAGCATGTGGTAACTGGGCATGCTGGGCAAGTCAGTGTATCAATTTATGATGCTATATGATTGTTTTACAAATCGTTGCGCATTAAATCTTTTGTCTCTGGAAGTCAATACAGTTCATGAATTGCGCTATGTCAAAATCTGCGCAACATTTTTAAGTCATGCCATATCACCTTTACACAAGGTTGGTAGTGTTTAAAACAACTGTTTTCGACATGTTTTAAACACAGGTTTTAAAACATAGGAAAAAGCATGTCAAGAACACCAAAAAACATCGTTCTTGGAAAATGTTTAAATGAGTTCTTTGTATCTGTAATGTATTGCACTTATGTCATTTTTGACATGTTTTAAATGTTTAATTGTCTTCTCCTTTATGATTGCGAAATTTCCTTGCTACTATTCTTTTGTTGTAATGCGCACTACATGTATTTTAGATTATAGTTTGAAATGTAATCGAGATTGAAGAAAGCAATTTGCCCTATTTCCGTGAAATGCCTTCACTAATCTCAGTGTTATTGTGAATTGAACATCGAGTTCGCACAGTCGCTTGTGTGTACTGTTTATACATCGTGTATGCTTGTACATTTGGTTGTAATTTGTAAAGTAATGCCTCGAAATCGGGATTCCGTTTGGACTTCCTTTTCCAAAGAAACGAAAAAGGAGTTATTCGTGCTGTATGAAGAGGATGCGAAAAGTCCATCGTCCCACAAGCCTCGAGAATGAAGTCTCATTTAAACATCTGCACAAAGGCCTCAGCTGCTCTAAAAAGAGCTTCAATAGAAGTCGATCTTGATCATGATGAAAAAGGTAAGATAATTTTTCCATGTAGACGTAGCCTGCATTAATTGATCCATGTGCTGTTGCCAATGTGCATGTACAAGTTGTACATAGGGTAAATCCGGCCATGCATGCCTGAATGACTTGTGACGATACTTTATATATGCGATATTTTAAATGTAATAGCTCGCAGTTACACATACTTTGCACTTAATGGTAACAGCAAACTTAGCATATATTGGACAAATATTCCAAACAATTAGCCTATATAAAGAAAGGACTATTGTAGGGAGCAACCATTGTTTTTGGTGCTTTAGGACAAACAATACAAGCTCTCAACATTATTTGTTGCCATTACATTCATGTCTTTGGATAAAGAATTTAGAAAGTATTTAACGTAGTATGTTACAGGCAGGATTTCGCAAATACTTCTCGACGACGGATCATATACATACAGTTTGCCAGATCATTGGGAAATCAAATGAATATTCCAAGTCACTATGCGCTGGTTTCGACTTTGAAAAAGCATTCGACAATGTTGAGCATGAATGTGTGTTTCAAGCATTAGAGAAACAAGACGTACAGTACATTAACATTCTGAAGAAAGTTTCTAAAGAAAAGAATGCAGTGATAAAAATGGAAGGCGAAAGCAACCCCTTCAAGTCAGACAAGAAGTAAGACAGGCTGACACAATATCACCGACGTTGCTTACGGCAGTTTTGGAGAAAGTTTTCGGGAATCTGTAATAGAACGAGAGGGGTATCCAAATAAATGGCCGAAACCTCAATCATTTGAGGTTTACAGATGATACTGTGGTCTTTGCAAGAAAGATGGAAAACTTGGAGACAATGATAAGTGAACTCGCGGAGGCAAGTGGTAGGTGCGGTTTGGGACTCAATGCACGGAAAACAAAAGTCATGAGGCTTACACCATCGAAGTCAATCACAGTCAAAGTTGTCCAGATTGACGAGGTCGAACAATACGTGTACTTGGGTCAACTGGTAAACATAAAAAAAGGCACAGAAGCTGAAATTTCTCGACGATGCGCCCAGGTATGGCAGGCATTCGGTAGAGATAAACTGGTCTTCAAAAGCAAATCTGCCTGCAAGAGACAAGCCTTCTACCAATGTCTTTTGCCAGTGATGACTTACGGATGCGAAACATGGAAAAGTACGAAGAAACAGCATTAAAGTCTCGAAGTTACTCAGCGTGCGATGGAAAGAGCTGCGCTCAAAATAACAAGAAGGAACCTGAAGAACGATTGGATCAAAGGGTGTTTGATAATGGTGATTGTACAATATGATAACGTCGTTGATCCTACGTGCAATATCCTCACTTAGATATTAGAATCTTATCAGGTATCACCTAGAATAAATTCTAAGATAAGGAAGTCTGTTTTCTATAATCTATGCAAACGAAATCAACTTTTAACATTGTCATTATTGCAGAATATATACTGGACTAACGTTATACGGGACGTCGTCTCTCCAGCATCCAGATAAGGATTGCACAGAACTACCTGCTAGAACTGAATCCGCATGTAGCTGTTCCTCTAAATAAGCACTTGTCGAAAAGAGAACCATTTACTTTCTTCCGCCTTTGCACTCAACTTTATGATCGTGATCTCCACCCCTTTAACACTGGCCTCTAAAAGAAATGTCTTCACCAATGGAGCAACGAAACCGCGGCATCCCATTTCAAAGGGTATGAGCTTGCATTTCCAGCCTTACTTCTGAACACCTTCGGAAAGTTCTTCATACTTGGCAGCTTTCCTTTTATGGGAATCCTCAACGCTCTCTTCCCAGGGAATGGCTGGTTCTCCCATAATCCCCCCCCCTATCGCGTCGATCAACGCCAGATCAGATCTTTGGTCAGATAGAGATAATTCATCTATCCACTTGAACTTCCCACTTCTGTGTAGCAGATCGAGACACACAAGGATGAGGACACTAGTTTGGACGACGATGTATCGGTCAAACTAGTCGTCCTTTTCATGCCCGTCTAAAAGAACATACAAGTAGTTTAAAAGCTGGTAATAATAACAGGCCCTAACTGAACATGCAAAATATTTCCATCGGCGAACATGACTATTAAAGATTTCAACCTCATGACTAACCCTATTGAAAGCCGCATTACTGAAGCTAGATACATTAGAACTAAGAATCCAGGTCTGAACAGGTTGGTTGACCAACAAGAGCTGGTTGGTTGACATATGCCCGCGACTAAGCGATCAAATCGATCAGTATTTAAGATCCACTTCACATTTGTTCTTCCATCACCTCTGATTTTACTGGCACTGAAGCTGTGACAGAGTCACGAAACGTCTACCTTTGTAAATAACTTTACCTTCTACTTTTATTTTCAATTACAAGTAGATGAAAACAGTGGAAGAGACTTTTCCCTACAAACTGCTGTGACCAATTGCCTCCCCTATGCCACAATCAATTGTATAATCTTAGTTGCAATAATTTCACTTGAAAAGGCAATATCGCACACGATTCAGAAGCTTTGTATCTACAGCCGTAGATCACTATGAAATAGGATGACTACATGTCGGATTTTGTTTTTCCTGTGCTGATGATGTTGCAAGTTGCATTTGAAACGGGAATATTTCACCTCCTTTCGGTAATTCTGCTGTCGGAATGTCAGCGATGATTTCGATGCGTCAATGCTACGAGCAGCTATGTCATTCTGCAGTTGAAATGTCAATGCTTATTATGAAACGGATTATTAGCTTCTTGATCGGTCAAACCTAGAGAATAATAGGAACTTCCTATTGTCAACCACTGGAAGCCGCCATCGTTTAAGTACCGTTGTTATAAAAACGTCCATGGCCGTTCTATTCCTATATTATTATGATGTCGGACTTCCATGATTTCAACTGTCTTCTAACTGGATATCTGAATTGACTCGGCTGAAATTATTTACTGGGGAACTGCTGAATCTCAAAAGAGTGATACAATATCCGAAATTGGATTCGCTTATTATTTATTCTTACTATTGACTTGAATAAGAACTTAGTAATCTATTAATATATTATCAACTGACATCAAGAATTCGATCCTTAATTAAAACACGGATCCATTTGATCGGCATTGCGGAATGGTTTCTGCAATTTACAGTCATATGATATTCTAATGTTCAGACTGAGGCTGACGAGTGTTGAAGGTATCTGGAGAGATAGAAATCATCAATTTCTTGGTTATCAACCGCAGTCAGGAGATCTGGGTTGACGGCACAACTGTCAGCTATAATCCCTTGGACGCGACACTCGGACGAGTTTTTCTTGCAACTAACTGCTTCTGTGTTACACACACAGAATGCCGTAATGAGATCCGATGAATGCAAACTTGTCTCTTCGCATGAAAAATGGAGGACATCACGGAGAAGTTCGGACGACAGATAAATTCAATCTACTTGCATTGTTATATTCGAATTTTCAACCGCGATGAAATAATCCCTTAACAATCTTGGGAATAGTGAAATGCACAGCATAGAAGCGCGCTAAAGGGAAACATGTGGTCTGTATTTGAATAAATTGACAATTGAAAACAGTTATCAACATCCCATAGTGAGATAGTAAGAAACTCTAGGGGGGGAGTTAATGACACCATTTCTAACCATGGAATTTCAGTAGCTTGCAGCTACTCTAAAAACAAGTAATGGAAAACCTATCCACGGTTTTCTAAAATGTGTAATACAGGGTGCTTGAGATAGAATCATCCAATCTCCTTGTACTGTCTGTTGAATTAGCACACAGTCCTGAAATGAGTTTCCAAATACTTGTAGAGATAACGATTTACATCTGTCATACTGTTGGCACCAGCTTCGATCCAGTTTAATGACATCAATTCATGCATACAGAAAGTAATGATGTATTGCGATACATGGATTGAAATAACAAATCCAACTATGTTAATTCCACTTACTTAAAGATTGCCAACAGGTATTGAATGTCCTAATTGTTGCATAAAACTTTTTATAATTGCTATCAACTCGCTAGCTCTTTTGAGTAGATAGATTTCTTCAAGCGTGTAACATTTTTCTCATTTTGTCTATAATGTCTTCATTGTAGCTATTAAACAGCAGTGATGATTTGATATCTTACATCAATCATCTTTTGAAAAATATAATTTTACATGTACATAGATATGTTACTCAAAACAGTGAATTAGGTGGTGATTATTGAAGATGACAAAATTACAGAAATACGAAACTAAAATTACTCTGAGTGAGGTAGATAATTACCATGAATTTGGCTAGGCCTAGGCGTCCCTGATAATATCAACATGGATTTTTGAGAGCAACAACGTAGCACATTTGAGGGTACTTAAGAGCCTGAAAATGTCCTACATTGTTGCTCTGTTACTATGTTAATAAAATTATAGTTAATAAAAAAACTAGGTTAATAATATTGTGCGTAATTGAAATGAAATGGACACATGTAGATATACATGTACGCTGACTGAGATTTCAAAAATATCTTTCACATTCATAGATACGGATATCATCATTACGGAATGCATTGCTGCCTTCCTTTTTCCACATTGTACGATAACTCAATTACGCACAATATTGAATCTGAGAACAGAGGAAGTGATTATCAACAAGATTACCTTTTATTAACATAATCTACCCGAAAATACTGTTTATTCGTCATATGTCGAGTCTTACAAGTAAAATTTGCAGAGTTATCAAATCTAAATTTGAAGAAGACGAATCTTAATTTTCTAGGAAGAAGTAATACAGGTTGAATTGCGGTATCCTTCTCAATGTAAAATGTACAGAAATATACAGTACACATTTAGTGCGTCAACGTAGAAGATCACTTTTCATCTTTCACAAATGTTGATAAGACAATTCATAAAAATGTTGTAAATTTCTGTACAATTAAGGACTATGAAGAGACAATGACAAGAATAACCATATTTTAACCGAGCGAGTTTTAGCCTTAAAACCCTCTCATTTTCTTGTTTGAATGATTCAACTACTCCTAAAAATACTACACAATTTAATTTGACGCGCTTGTTTCAATGGTAGTATCAGTTTTGCCAACTCAGTCAACTTATTGCTGTAAATGGAAGTATAGAATATAAATTCACTTTATTCAAAAAAATTGATTCTCGAGTTTGAAGTTGATGCATGGTAGAGAACCTTGATAAACGATGCGTTTTGATCTATTATTGCATGAAAACCTGCTAAGACAGTGCTGGGAGCATGCTTGATTGCATTGGGATAGTTTAGCGGATCGGAATACAACTCAAACAGAGATTTCGGTATATACGTGCAACCGATAAATATAGGTTATATTAAGTAGTTGGTTATATTTTGAGCAGAAAAAAATGCACTGACTGCTAATCCAAATAGATGAATGCACTGAATACATTGTGAGGCATGGTAATCTGTTAATTGCATGCTTTGGATCCACTATTTGTACCGCAAAACGTGCACCATTACTTATAAATCTCTTGAGAGTAGTGACTATACGGTGTTGCCAGTAATCATGCAATAATTACATAGATCCATTTATGGATGAATGAGCACGTTATTCATATACTCCTTTGTACCCCTTTCAGTGGTCTATACGTGATTTTAATTGAATGAGATGTGTACTTTTGTAGGAAATTGACAAAAAGTTCTCAATTTTCAAAAGATACTTTTAAATTAATTTTTGATGTTACCATGGTTATATTTGATGAACAAGGAATTTTGTCTACACAAGGGGAACACTCTAAAAAATATTGCAATTTGCGGTGGGTTTAGGTGTAATTCGATGTAAATTGTCTTGGCAGAAATTGAGACTTTCACAGAATTTGTGCGCATGCCGAGTTCTACCATATAATTGAAGACATGAACTGTCTTCAAGTCATCTATCACATGCATGTGTTATTATCATGCATCTGATCGGCGATCCATTCTAGAATGTGGTCAGATGCACATAAATATAGTCAAAATGCTTGTGTTTAACGACATTAGGAGGCTTGCCAAATTTCAATGTGTTTGACGTCATAGACAGAGGTGCTTGTAAAGGAAACAACCTGGAGACATTCTGCGATAAACAAAATTATGGTTCTAGGCTTTGTATTACTTTTTATATCAGAGAAAACATGGAAAATCTCATTTTAACTTTAATTTGCACTTCATTGGACTAATATGTTTTTCTTTTTTGCTGCCTGACAAGAGGAGGAACCAAGTAAAGCTCAGCAGATAAAGCAGGTAAAGCTTCAGTGTCATAGGTTGCGCATTATTCTGTAAATGTCTCATTTTCGCCCTCGTTCCCTGCAGAAGCTCGTTCCGGCTCCTGGGCTGCAGTTGTTCATTGTATTCCTGAAATTTGCTATAAAATAAAACATCTTGACATGCACATATATCATAAAAATATTTGACTATTTAATTTTGTGCTTTGTCGCATCCAACTTATTAGCCTGACTCCCAACTATTTGATGTCAACATTTGTAACACGAGAATTCCAATCACTAAGTAATGTACAAACTGAAGGTGGATGAACTTGAAAAAATATCTTCAAAACATGCTGCATTTAAAATCGTGTTCGTTTGCAAGAATTAGAAAATAATGCATAACAGCACATTGCTCTGAAACGCCCACTTGCATCATCTTGTTCTACAATAGCTCTTGATGTCTTATGCAATGTCAGGAAATCACTTTTGATCCACCCATTTTATTGCTTCATTTCATAAATAAATTTGATTGATAATGTGACTGTGTCATGAAAGGCTAATGAATCAGCTGAGCTATCTATTCGATTAAAAATACGGAATATAATTAGATACACCGTAATCTCGCAGTCATTTGAACATCCTACGCATTGGCGAATGGAGAGACATACGTGATTTTAATCCACATTTTTTAAAAATTTGAATTACAATAAAGGGATTGAATTTGATAATACTATTAGTCCAGCAGCCTGAACGAGTTTCTGCAGGGAACTAGGAATATCACATACACCTGAACATATGACCTGAAGACATTCAATTTCAAAAATTGTGACTATAGACTTAGTACTTTATAGTTGTTAAGAAAAAACATAGAAAATTTTATTTTTGCTGAAAAATGCAATCTGCGTCATATTGGATTATTTTTCTTTGATCCTGTCTTACAAGAAGAGGAACTATCTAGATGTCGACAGACGTACAGATTCGTAGTGGGCATATGGTGCACATTTTTGGCCACTGTCCCTGCAGAAATTCGTTCTGGCTGCAGGACTATTGTTCATCAGTCGCGCAGTCGGCGATTCGGTCCTCATTCGCATTTCTTGCCGTGGTCCTTGTAAAAGTAGGCTTCGTGATCTGAAACCTTAGTTTTGCCGAATTTTCAAATTATGTATTCCTCTAATTCCTTGATATGGAATGTCTTTAGGGCATTTCATATCATGCCCATGCATTCCTGTCTATGAAGCTAAACATGTTCAGATTTGGCAAGCTTCCTAATGTCGGCAAACACAAGTATTTTGAGCAATTTAATTCACATTTATCCACCTTTTCGCATACATTGCATCAGAAGCAAGATAATAGCACACGTACAATTGCAGTTTTTGGCAGAAATGAGATTTTCTATGTTATGTATGATAAAGAAAAAAGTACTAAGCACAGAGTCATAATTTTTGGTGTGCAATGTCTTAAGGTCTTTTATTATGTACGTGTGTTATCATCATGTCTCTAATCGGTGATGTATGCGAGAATCTAGTTAAATGTGGATAAAATTGCTAAAAATGCTTGTGTTTGCGGACATTAGGAGGTTTGCCGAATCCGAATGTGTTTATAGTTTCATAGACAGTTGCATGAACATGAAAAGAAATGACTTGAAGACATCCATATCAAAAAATTATGACTCTGGGCTTTGTACTTTTCTCTTGATCATAGAAAATATAGAAAAAAAATTTTGTGACAAACACTGTAATCTGCGTCCTATTGGATTAACATATATGCTTTCCTTTGATCCTGTTTTACAAGAAGAGGAACCAGGAAGAACTCGACAATCGCGCATATTTGTAGCAGGCATAGAATGCACATCATTGCGCGAAAGTCTCATTTTTGGCTTCGTTCCCTACAGAAACTCGCCCTGGCTGCCGGACTATATTAGTGATGGCAATAATCATGATAAGTGAAATACTTGAGAAAAGCAACACTCATACATTTCCGAAGTACTAAATTTGACCTTCCGAAATGGGCCAACTTCAACGACTTCAGTGGAAATTATTGGATTGCGTTCAAGCTAAACTTGACCGACGCGTAGGTCGGGCGGCTTGGTTTCAAGAGAACCACAGCAAAGTGCGACATAGTGGATGAATCGATCCCTTCCTATGCGGATCGTAGGGACCATTTGGCGACAAGTATGCTTGCTCAAACAGGAAACAATAATCCGCTTCACGGCGATTTTTGTGCCCCGGAATTTATAGTGTCTGCCAGTCACATGCCAGTACCTTTTCATTTGAATGGAAACTCGGTAAAGGATTGAATCTTTTAAATTCTGAAAACTCACAGGAACCGCAACAGAAGAATCATTTCCCTTCGAGAAAAACTCTTCATTTTTTCAGAGCGCTTCGTATTCAGTTGTCTGCCATAATGGGTCTCATCAGCAATTTGTTTCTATTCACTGAAATGCGTTGGAAATGAACATTGATCAAGTCATGTTTTATGCAGCTTTTGTTTCTCCCTTGAATTGCATTCAACAGAATTTCTCCTTCTTTGCGTCTATTCATTATCAGAATAATTCACAGCAGGAATATGTTTGGCAATATTTCAAAATGAGACATTTCTTTTGTGTTTGTTTGATGCTGTAAAGGTTTCATAAAAGCTTGGGTTGGAATAAATATTGGTTGTCTCCTCAGCTGGGATCCGCAATCAATTGGGCAAATTAATAAATGACGATGTTTCGAAATAAATTTCTTTTAATTCTTTCTCCACATGGTATTCGTCTGGCAAATCTGGTGATTATGAGGCTGTGCGTCGATAATAACATTAATGCGGACACAGAATATTCAACAACAAATTTTCTCTGGATGTTGAATAATATTGAAAAAGATGAATAATGCATAAAATAATAAATAAATTTAAGAAAGTATTGACAGCATATTTTGCTCTATTCATGTCGGGGAAGGGGCTGTTCGGCCCTCCCTCTATTTCGCAGATATAACCGCAGCCCATAATCGCAGTAGCTTGTTGATTATTTCTTTGCCCTCTAATTTTAAATAACATGTCTGTAAGTTCGTGCTCATTTGATTTTTGGTCTTCTGACTGTGTGTGCAAGCACTATAATCTACATACATGTGTATATAAAAATATATTAAAATTAAAAAAACAATTCTTAATTAATTAAGTTCTTATAAAATTTTCATATTATAAACAGATTAAAATTTTATATATTTGTATTAAAAACAAGATGGAAATATGATAGGAAAACCACATGTTTTTAGAAAGGTAGTGAAGAGAAAGTTTCGATATTCATTAAACATATTTTATCATAATACAAGAGGTTTGCATGTAATTAGAGGTCAATTATATTAAGGCTAATTATAATGAATGCAGTATCTCGATTTTTTGGCACCTTTGCATTATCTTTTCATTAATTCAGCTGTATTCAGCTGAACCTGGTGAACAGCGCGCGGCAGAGAACAGAGACATTATCGAACGATCTGATTGTCGCGCCGCCATTTGTCTGCATGAGCAATTTCATTCAGATGATGGAGAAAAGTGATACAGATATTCTGTTCCATGTTTTTTGCTTCTTTGATAAGCTGATGCCGAAATATTCAATACTGGAGCTGTTCCGGTGAATTTTTGGAAATTATCATATTGAAAAGGAAGCTTTCACTGTCTGATATTATTATACATCATTTTACCATGATGAGTAGAAAGTCTATTCGTGCCGCTAGAATCAGTTCAAGAATTTACAGCAAGTAGTACTTGTACACGACGGGCACAGAATCAAGACCATAAATGCCAGGCGTTTAATGTCTAAATTATAGAATAACTTAATTAGCGAGCAGCATATAAATGACAGGGTTTCCAAGCAACACCTATCTTCCTAAAGCTTTCTACTAGTTCTGATCTAGAGAAATATCAAGTGCAAATGGTCAAAACTTTTGCTTTTTATTGTAAAAATTTAATCCTGCCGTATATTGATCATCCTCTAGCAAACATTCAGGTTCTAGTGATGATCAGAAATGCCAGAAATAATCGATTGCGATTCAAGCTAATGCTATAATTGGTATCTCTATTCTTTCCACCCACATTTTCCAAATTTTCCTAATTCATCGAATTTCGTTTAACATAGTCACATTGGATTTAGAATAGACTTGATCTGTCACTGAGTGATAGCACTGCACCACTGAGAAGTCTCAGTTGACCCCTGGGAGGAAAGATTGGTCCTTTGGATACTCAGTTAGAATGCAATCATGAACATTTTGGGATTGTTGTCTACAACTCTACAGTACAATGAACGACAAAGCAAGCGATGTAACAAACCAGGAGAATTTTACACATTCAACGCTTTTGCGACGGTAGTGAGACTGCCCTTAGGAGCAAGAGAAGGTCGCTGACGATGCAACACTCCCGGGTGTCAACAACAAAAATGTGGGGAGGATTAAATTACCCTATAATTGACTTGTGATGTAAACTTTCAACGACTCTCCTGAAAAATTTTGAAGGCATCCAATTTTTAACGGCTGTAGCTATTTTCTAAGCTAGAAATTGACAGGAGATTTTTTTGCTGAAAAAGAAGATCTCAAGTTTCTGAAAATATATTTATTTCAATATTCATAATAACGTCCTAGGGTGCATGGTTTATGAGAGTCGTGTCAATTATGTAAAAAGTGCAAAAACTACCAGAGCCACATGTTCTTTACTATCCGTATCCGAATTAGCATGCTTCGATTGTATAAGTTTATAAGTTGTCACATGTAACTTCTCTATCCGAACCTTTCTCGAGCAATTCGTTTTTTGAATATTTCTCTGGTTGATTTCGTTATTTGAACCCGATCGATCTCACTTCCTGAATATTTCTGCACGACTTGGCAATAACTGCTGATAGAAATTAACAAGGTTATGAAACAAGTTGAAAGGACATTCAGTTTTATTGTGTTCCACTCCTTGAAGGAGAGGTTATTTTTCTCGCTCAAAGATTGCCATGCGATTATGAAATCTCTACTTATTTTATTATCTCATTTTTCGCTCTTCCTGATGCAAGCATTATGGAATGATAATAACTGTCGATAGATAAATGCAAGAATAAAGTACAAACATCCAGGCTCAAATAATGATGTCAGACTCAACTCTTGAAAGTAAAAAGATTGAAGATCGCTTACGAGTTCTACTAAAAGTGCATATGTTTTTACAGGAAAGAAGTTTACGTGGAATGAGATAATTTGATGAATAGATTAATTCTTTTGTGAGTTTCCTACAACAAGGTCAATTGATTTCGTATTCCGTTGAGTTATTTAGCAGAAGAATGTATATCCCAATCATGGATGAGTGGAAACTAGGTAATGGGCCGTTTAAATTAGAATTTCTGATGAATTAGTGCTCCAGAGAAGAATATTCAGTCCAGAAATTTCTTAAGAATTTTGAAGATGTCACATTAAAAGTGAATGGAGTAACACGCGGGTACTTTGGTATGGTGCGGTCCACATACCATTTTCAAATTGGGACTATGTGTTTGCATCGCTGCATTTCACACATTTACAGCTTATCACTATCAACTATTCCTGACATTGATTAAATCCTGTTGGCGTCTTCAAATATCAAGGCAAATGGGGCTGATATTATTGACCATTTCGCACGTGTCAACACTTGACAGTCTGTAGGTGCATGTAAACGGGTTCACTTAGTGATCTCCCCAAAACCTCACGCGACACGTTGCATCACACGTACCGTCTGCTTCGAGGCGTGCATTAGTCATAAACTGCCTCTCTATTTTCACGTCAGGTTAACTATGACGGTTCACTAGCAGACTATAACAGCACAATTCATCAGTGATGCTATGGAGTCCAATCACTTTGATAGGACTCAGACTCCGGGGGTTGGTAGGACTCCGACTCCGGATGGCAAGTATATATAGCCTAGTTTTTTGAAAAAACTGGCAACCTACATCAAAGATCATTATAGGCTTATCTGAACCTATCTTTAGTGATCATTGCTGTATCAATTATCAATCATTTTAGATGAAAGTTTATCAAATGTCGCTTTAAGTTGGATGCATGCGACTCGGCTCCTCCCATCTTGTTGATGTGTGTTTCACACGGTTTTCTCCAGTCCCTACTTGGCAGGAAAATCCCCATCCTTCTTCAAAAAATGAGTACACCTTCGATTTTAATATGCGCTTTGGAGGAGACATCACTCACAATTGACGTGAGGGTAAGAGGTAATGTTGTCAAGCAAACTAATATTTTACTTTAGTCTCCAATGTGACCTTTGATGCGTAGGTGTGATCGAAGCTAGGAATGCTTGTCATCTCTACTAAATCACCGAGTGAAAAGACAATCCTTTTTCACTATCACGGTTCATTCCCTCAACTATTACAAGCTTTGCATGCACTGCTGTCTCTGTACTTTTGTTTGACGGAGAAAGCTGACATCAAGACAGTGACAGCTATGGACGAGGATAAATAATTTATTTGTATTATATTTCGGGTCTAGTTATAAGCCGGAGTCCGGAGTCCTATCATTTGACAGGACTCCGACTCCAGCAAAAATGATAGGACTCCGGGACTCCGACTCCGCATCCTTGCAATTCATTTATTGCCCTCAAAACACTTCTGGTATCCACATTATTGGGTACTTTGATACTCTTTATTGCCGACGCCAGTGTGGGTCACTGAGAGAGACGAACTCTCTATTGACTATGCTTCTGTAAAGGGAAAGGAAACTTCTGACATGGGTGATGTACATGTGAAATCCCAGATCGAGTAGATTCTCATCAACAAGAGATGGACGAACTCCTTTTTCACAAATTGAACAATTTTATTAGACCCTCAGGCTGTGGTTTACATCTTTACATAAATTTCGACAATCAAAATATTTGCAGATATTTCTTTTTTTCAAATGAGATTTCTCCACGACTAGTGCTTGCTGTCAGCATTAGGAAGAAAGAAACTTGGACGACATGTCTGCGACCATCTCGAAACAAAGACGAAACCCGATCTACAGTGAATAGAAGAAGCAATCGTGAATTATACAGTTCCCTTTCTATGTCTGGTTCAACGGAAGCTATAAATCTCCATAATGATTGCTATTTACGATGCCAATCTGGCTGAATGCACTGAGAAGTTAATAAAGAGTGCAAAAAGAGATTGCTAAGATAATTATAATAATAATAATGCGTTTTATTTCAGTTAATGAAAATCACAAAATTACAAATTCATGAAAGTTACAGTAGATAGAAATGAAAGTTACTTCAAATTAGAATTATACAGGGTTGTGCAACAAGGTAGAAAATACATGGCTCTGCGATGAGTTTTACAGAGAAAACTTTCAAGAAGTTGAGAGTAGAGCAAACGTCTTGGCAACAAATCATAGAGCAAGTTGTTTGGCTGCATCATTTCCTGAAATACTTTCAATGACCTCAATTCTTCGCTCACTCAAATCTCCGAGACAGTTCTCACGACACCGACTGCCACAAATAACACGATGACACATGCGGTTGATTTGGTCTAATTTATTGCTTCTCTCTTCAAAAGACCAACATACAAAGGTGAATTGTATTCGAGTATTGATCGAATGAAGGCATTATAAACAATTATCAAGTCATCCTTCTTAATACCAGCTATTTTAAACGGCGAAGAGCAAACACACGTCGACCACCATTTTTGCAGACATTGGAAATGTGATCCTCCCAGCCCATGCACTCATTGAAAGTAACACCAAGAAACTTGACATTGCTGCTGAGGTTCATAGCAATCTGGGGGGGAATATCTTTGCCTCTTAAGAACTCGCATGGATTTTGTTTATCAGTGTTGAGCCTTAACCCGTGATTCGTGCACCACTCTGTCATGTTGCTGATCTCAAGAGAAATGCACTCATTAACATTGCAGTGATCTTGAAGTGTGATTACCATATGCACATCATCGGCATACTTCTCCATCAATACACCATCAGAAAAGGGTTTCAAAGATCCCATGTGAGCAGTAAACAGTTGTGGTGATAAGACAGAACCTTGTGGGACTCCAAAACCCATTATAAGAACAGAGCTGAAGAACGCGTTTTGAAGACTGATACAAAATCGTCTGTCTTGTAGAAATGACTTGATCCAACGGATGAAAGTCCCAGGAAGCAAAGCGTCACTTAAAGTTTGTATGAGAGCATCATGACAAAGTGAATCGAATGCTTGATGTACGTCAAATGATAGTAGCACGACTCCATAAACTCCTTTAATTTCCCACTGCTGGGTAATAAAGTCATGAACTTTTATTTGAGCATGAAGGGTACCAGTAGCAGGTTTATAAGCGAATTGCTTTGTACCAGTGAGCACCTGCAAAGATGTAGTGACGGAATCGAGGACAGTTTTTTCAAGCAACTTTGACAATAATGGGAGTACAGATATTGGTCGAAAACACTCACTGCTAAAGTTTCCTGACTTGGGGATAGGAATCATATTTGCCGTTTTCCATATCAAGGGAACATGACCGGTAGAAAGTGAAATCGAAAATAAATGAACGACGGGATGACAGATAATGTGAGCACTTGCCTTCAGGAGTTTAGAGCATAGGTTATCAATGCCAGGAGATTTTGACTTTAAATTTATGATCAATAAGTAAACTGATCCTGGTCTGACAATTGACTTCCATTTGTCCTCCGAAACATCAACTTTACTGGAGACATCCGTGTCAGGCAGATCAGATTTTCTTGAAAAGTGAGATTCAAAGGATGAAGCAAAAGCTTCCGCTGCATGGGCTGGACTTGGATGATCCTTGATCATAGCTGATAACCGAGAGGTAGCCTTGGATTTCAAATCACACAATTCTCTCACGACAGACCATATGCTCGTATCCGATAATGAACATTTATTTATCCAATTCCTCTTAGCTTTAAAAATTTCCTTATTTACTTTTTCTTTACAGTGCTTGTACAATAGCATATCACCTCGGCGAAAAGCTTCGTAACGTAAATTAATGATCTGCTTCAGAATAGGGCTCATCCACGGTTTGTCTCTCAAGGACATCGAAACAAATGTTTGTGGAATGACAGAGGTAGCAACGTCAGCAAATTAGTAAAACATTGTATATTTGTCTTCAAGATTTAGCTGATCATCAAACAAATACTGCCAAGGAGCTAATTCCAAAGCATCTACAAAATTCATGACATTACTGAAACGCAAGTCAGACACTTTCCTTATGTATGATACACACCAGTTGGTAGTCAATGGTTTCATATAAATAGACAAATGATCTGAAAGGCCAAGAAGTGGACATTGAACAGGATCACGATATTTTGTCTTCAGTAGAGGATCAACAAAAATTTTATCAAGAATGGCTTCACAGCGAGTAGGAAAAGTAACTGTTTGTAGTAGTCCGAACTGACTTTCGAAAATTGAACAAGGAAAATTATTAAAATCCCCAACTAACATAATATAAGCAGAAGGATACAATTCAGTAAGTTGGCTGAGGCAGTCAAGAAGAAAAATTGAGACAGATTCTGTTTCCGCAGACAGTAAATTAGGGGGATGTACACATTCAGTAAACACAAAAAAGGCTCCTTTATCACAATACAGATACACTCAATGGAGGATGGACAATCAGAAAATCAACGCGGAAAGAAGGCAGTTTGTCAATGATGTATACGCAAACTCCTCCACCTTTCTTGCCATTTGATCTATCACATCTAACAGTCAGATAGTCAGTTAGGAAAATCTCATCGTTTGATATATTGTCACTAAGCCAGCTCTCCGTAATGGCAATAATTGATGGTTGAACATCACGAGTGAATAAATGCAGTTCATCTATTTTCGGTTTCAAGGAGCGTACGTTGGCAATTAACAAAGAAGGGAAACCTTCGCTAAAAGACTTCAATGAAAATTTTTTGCAGACGGAAGAGTAGAACTTGAAACCAACACGACCTTTGTAAATGACACAATCTTGACCATTTTCTCTTTTAGTCTTCAGCTCTTGGTGTAAGGAAAACTATTGCTGTTGCTGACTTTTGGTGAGATCCAAACTGACAAAAATATGCTTGGTTATGGCATAATTTCTGAGGAATTTAGATCTTTTTAGTAATTCCCACTTGACATCGTCGGTAGGACACTTGACTAGCAGAAGGCGACGACCACTTTGATTAGGCTTGCCAATTCTCTTTACAGACAGGAGTAAAGTTCTCAACGGTCAATGTATTGCAAATTGATTGGATTTGATCGATATCGTGAACTTCTCTTTCATATGGACTGCCTTCCTCTGCCTCCTCAACACAGTGAAATATTATAGAAGTGCTATTCGTTATAAGAGATGTTATGCAATTATGAAAAAATTGTCTACCAAATTAAACATACTTCAATATTTTTTCTCTGAAGAAAAACTTAATGAAGCCACAAAGCAATCCATCTTGGACTATGAACGCAAGCTTTCACTTCATAACCGCAAAAATCCTAAAATGTTTTGGAAATATGTTAACCACAAATTAAGACTGAATCAATCTCCGTCATGCTTTACTGATCAAAATGATAACAACTTATATAGTGATATCCAGATTTCAAATGGTTTTAACAATTACTTTTCATCGTCGTTTGTTGAGAGTGGTAATTTGGATTTGGCCGATACTTCAGTGACTCCATCATTCCCGGACTACATCTATAATATCTATTTCGATTCAGACTCTATCATGAAGGTAATCGCATCTTTACCCAATAGCATGACTACTGATATTGACGGCTTTTCATATTTTTTGATCAAAAAAGGCCTACGGCCTCTTGCGGAGAAGTTGTCCATTTTATTCCACCATATCATCTCGTTTGGCGCGATACCTAATGGATGGTCAACTGTCATTGTTACACCTTTATTTAAGTCTGGTAATAAATGCTCAATCCGCAATTATCGACCAATTATCATCTCCAGTTGTTTCTGTCAATTTTACATAGTATTTGAATTCACAATTCTCGATTCGATCTCGATGGTATAAGACAAAGAAATCCAATGCTCTATAATAATAAAGGATCGAAGAGGACATGGGCATTGAAAGTAATCGCGTTGTTGACACGCATTGTCATAACGACCGCATTTAAATGATAGCGGCTTCCAGTGGAAATGTTTACGTAATTTTCATACTTTGTAAATTTTCACGATTAATGTCATTTCTCTTTATATATGAAAGCATTTTGATGAGATAACTTTCAATCAATCGCCTTTCGGCAAGAATCTACAACTGTTGCATGTTTCAGTAAAATGATTCTTCCCAAGATCTAGCAACCATGACCTAGATCGGTGCCTAAATAACTGACTGAAATGACTATCAGCAAACTGTCCATTCTAGTCTCATTAACTTGAACAAAGCTGACAGTCAGATTTGTATTAACAGCTGATTGATCACGATATGATTCGCAGACATGTCCATAAAATTCTATTATTCATATTGGAAATCGATGCGTTTCGTTGATAGTTGACACACCAAAAAAATTCAAACCTTCGAAAGAAAAAATTTTTTAAAACCAGTCACAAATTGGACTTTCCAATGGGAATAATCCAACGATTTTAGTGAAAATTTTGAAAATACGTCAGCCTTAAAATGCATGTAAGTGAAGATCGAGCGACTGAGTATCAGGAGCACCACTGTAAAAATGCAACAGGATGGACGAAGCATTATCCTCACCAACTCCCCTGCTACAACGAATCCAAATCGTGTGTCATGGACATTGTTACTAGGTCTTCATTGTCTCTTTCCAATGTACATCACGGAGATCATGTTTTAACTTCTGTCAGTAATGTCATGATTTCAGGTATTAAGTCTTCATCCAATCTACAATGGAACTCACACATTGATTACGCTGCCAAAAGCATCTAAACGCATTTATTTGATGTGCAACTTGGTTAGATCCGGTTGTACAACGGATTTGTTTCTGCAGGCCTGCATATGTTACTCGTATATTTGATCTGTTCTACTGTACAATTTCGTATCTAAAAAGCTAACTTTTTAGGTCACATTTGGTCTAACTTCCAGGTCGAACATTTTAAATGTTGCTGCTGATGTTATTTGTAACAGTGTTGAGAGAAATAATGACCATCCTTTACTTGTCATGTTTTGTGATAAAATAGAAAGATCCGTGGTCACTGCAGCTTGAAGCCATCAAGTGTTTGAACCAGTCTGTGTTCCAACTCATTTGTAAAGTTTGGACGCTCTTTTTAACTTTTAGAATAAATAAAAAAACTAAATCGTTTTTATTTTGAATGATAATCATACAGTGCAAGAAATATTCATAGTGGTCTATACATTAAGGAAATCAAAGTGACAATTACAACTTTATACAGAAGGGTAAGAAAGAAAGAAATCGACGTTTAGTTCGTGGGAGTGGTACAGCAAATTTCCCTGAATAAGTCAATCGTCGTGGAGCAAATTTGTTGAGCATATGTCCTTGCACTAGCGTAGAGTGAAGCACTTTTAAAACCTTTTGCTGTCTTCTTTCTTCTAAACTGGGTTACACTTCACGTTTACAGGTGGCACCACATATTATTCAATGCAATCGTTTTCGTATTTTCTCCAATATTGTCGAAGATGAAGCTGTCATTCCGACCATCAGCGGACAATTATACTCAATCACACCAAGAATCATTTGAGTGTAAATCTGAATGAGATCCTGCTTGTGTATCGAAGGAATCTTACGAACAGTCTTGAGCAGGTGTATGCGCTGTGCTATGTAGTTGATATGAGACTTCCATTTTGTAATTTTGTCGAAAACTACTCCCAGAATGTTAATAGAGTCAGAAGTGGGTATAGGTGCTATAGGTAAGCGTCTATCCTTGTTAAATCCGATAAGCATAAGTATAAACTTGGTTTTATTGTCAATAAGGATCAGTACATTTTTGTCACACCACTCATGAACATTGCGTACTTGGGCATTGACATTTATATCAACGTCATCAGAATCTGAAAACTTGGAGATTATAACAACATCATCGGCATATTTGTGCATTTCGGAGGATGACAATAGTTTGTTCAGTGAACTTATATACACACAGAAGAGGTAAGGAGATAGAACCAACCCCTGAGCAACTCAAGATGCAACTGAATTATTCAAACTTAGAGTGTTATTATTCATCCTTCTATGAATTATTCAAACTTTTGTTCACCAGATTCTATTTTCATTTATTCACTTGCACTTTTAATCATGTTTGTGTTCACCCAATTGTTAACATTGTGGATCAATAAAGATGCTATGACTCATGACTTGTGGATGGGGTTGATAAAAGTGCTAGAAATCATAATGGGTAATACAAGAATGTCTGCACTAAATCTTGCAACACATTTAATACTCCTACCTCAGTTTAGTACATTTGAAAAGTAAATTGTACATTAGGCATCATCTACTATTTTTCTAATTAATGAACTAAACTGTTCAGGCGTATTTTCAGAATTTCAAACTCTGTCCTTGAAACACTTTCATTTCTTACGAAAAACTCTCACTTTTATCGTGACAAACCGCAAATCATTCCTCCAAAAAAGTCGATAAGCATCATTTTCATTTGTCTTTTATCTTACACCGTTAATCATTTTCTAATCATAAATAGCTTCTGAACTTATTTTTCCTTATTATCTCTGATGCGATTTCCACTCAAATTGCTGATAATTATCGAGATTAGCTGGTGCACTCACTGTCATGGGTGAACATTCGACAAACTTCATTTATGACAGTTCATTGAAAGTCAAATCCGCCGTTGATGTATTTCAAACTCCCTAAGATCAAATAAAAGACTACACAGGAAGCAATCTACACTCTTGAATCGGCAATTTTATCACCAATGAACAATGTATGAGGATATGAATTGAAGCTACCAACGATCCCCTTGAAGAAAGATTATCTGTAACATCTGAGGAACTCTGATAGCTCTTGCAATATAGGCCAACGAGATATGCAATATATCATCATCGCAAAACTGTTACATTCTTTGTCAGCGATTAACATCGAACCTTCACGAAATGGATCGTCACAGCAAGGCAAATTCCTACAATAAATCAATGATTCTTAAAGCTGTGTTTCTTCAATATCAGAATCTTTGTCTGATATCAATAAATGTCAGTAAGTCAATGAATATTTATTTCCAAAATTATTGGAAGAAACATGTGAACAAGAAACATTCGTATTTCAAACCAGAGCATACAGGAAATTAAAGGACCCATAATGCAAAGTTGGTTGGTTTTCATGCAGACGAACCTAAAACGTGACTCAATGGTGTCGAGATTTGTGTTTTACAATTGTAATTTTCGTTCGTCCATTGCTTTAAGATAGATTTCTTTCAATTTGTGTGCTATGATAGAAAAATTTTGACTTTGCCTGGTTTGCCTGTGGGAACGGTCATCAATCCTCTTAAAGACTGCCTAAAATACTACAATTTTGTAAACTTATGAAATATTCGTATATATGTTGCACATCATTTGAAAAAAACATATCTATTGAAATTTCATAAGACATCATACATTTCAGGTGTGCTATCAACTTCAACAACAAAAATATTGTGATCAGGAAGGGGAGGAAAATAATCAGAAACTAAAATTTGCTTCTAAATGTTCTTTAGTTTGTGTTCTCTTTAGTAGATTGTCGAAACCTCTTCAGCTTTTTGAAGGAATTTAGCAATACATTTCAGATCTTTTGGATTCTGCAACTATTCATCAACTTATAAAACTCAGTTGTATACTTTCACAGTGGCATGATGCCGGTGCTAACGTCTGTCGTAATTTCTGATGTATTGAGCATTCAATCATGAAATTATGCAAATTTTCTAACCATGAATCATCACATGGCTCACATCGACGTTCTTCATACCTCAATCGATTTCCATCAATGCCAGTGACAACCTCCAAGTTGTGGTTTAATGCCTTGAATTTCAGTATGATATTGATATACAGTAGCTATAATCGATATCAACATATACGAGTATATAGACATGACTTCATGGCATCCTCAAACAGACATAGCTCCATATAATTTAACCCAGAATGACTTTTTCTGAGAATATCCACTGTTGCCCATGATAATCAGCTAATCGGCCATTTGTAATCCTTAAATATGATTGTTTATCAACTACTAGCTGTGTATCCTGTCTGGAATACCAATGTTTAGAAAATCGAGGTCTACTATCACACATGCAGTGAAGAACAGAATTCGAATCTCATGAATTCGTAAAGAACGTATGATATGTTTCACACAATAGGTACAATGTTTGTATGTACATTGTAATTAGTGCTGAATACTGACTGAGAGACTTGACAAACTGCAAGGCTCTGGCAGGGCTGCTATTACGTAGCTTGGAACTTGTCGGATTGGGCTAGATTGTTGGTATTCTGGGTCATAGAATGCCAAAAATTAGCAATTTTTGGCTGACAGTTACTTGATTGATTGATTTGTACTAAGAAAAATATTTAAACGACTGCTCAGCTTGCAAATATATCACCATCGCAGGAAAAGCATGACACCTCCAGTGATTCGCTTGAGATACTGACCAAGATTTCTTGTCACAGGAGTCGTTTACCTTCGGCCCGTAGAGCCATCTGATTATTGTACCTATCATTCTTTAGTTTTCATAGATATTTATTGTCTAGGCCTAATTATATACATGCATGCATTATATATATGACGCATTATATATATGATATATATGATGCATTATATATGTTGACATATTATCAAGTTGACACCACTAATTTTCAAACGCGCCATGACTTGCAGAAAGAGTTTGCCGTTCCTCCGGTACAAATGCAACTTACTTTACGGTAGCCTATCCTCAATAAGCATTGTTGGGTTGCCCACTCACGACAACTCGTAGGATTCCGTTTTGGTCTGTACTCTGTTTTATAAATGTCAAAATGTGAGCAAATTAAATGATGAAGATTTCAGGTACGACCTCGAGCTGAGAACATAAGCTCTCGAATGGTGCATGGCTTATCAATGTAAAGGAGATTGAAAGGCAGGAGAATCGATTGAAGTTTGACACAGTTTAGGTGGTCCGTTTTTTATGATCAGCTCTGTATCTCCTGGACTATTTGATGAAGTACACCTAGCATCCAACTAGTGTAGATCAATGCAGATTTCATGACAAATTGTATTGCCAAAGCCTATGTAACGCACCATATGACAGGACACTAATAAGGCAGTTCACGGAATGAATTAAAAAGATATCCATTTTTGTTAATTCAATCAACATGGCAGTAAGTGTTGATTTAGTTTCGATGTATTTTCTCAATCCGATCAAATTATTTAGTGAACTCTCAGTCATACTGCGCATTTTGAAATTTCAGATTATGGAATAAAGAACAAGAAGAGTGTACATATTTTATCAAATAGAAATAGAAAATTACAGATCAGAGAATTTACAAGTCATGATGGTACAACAGAAATATATTACACACAGAAACTCAAAAAATGTAGAAATTTAAAGAAAACTCTACTTAAAGTAGTTAGGTCCCTATATAGTAACAATTACTTTATATGACAGTAATTCTCAGCGAGTGTGTAGTCATCGTTCTCAATGAAAACGTCAGTTAGTTCTCGAACTAAATCGCTCATTAGAGATTCCTGGAAGTCAAGCCACATCTATGAACATCCAATAGTTCGCTGAAATGTTTGAAAGAATACATTTTGAACGACTTACTAGATGATTTGACCATTTCAAATTTCAACATCAAACTAAATTGTTCCGTGCACTGCAAGCTAATTGCCAAAGAAGGGAAAACTTTAATGTCTATTGCGAAACAATGGTTTTCGATAATGTAATTTTGCCTTTCAATTGTCCAATTTTGAATTCTGTCTGAATATTTTGTTAGTTCTTTTCACCCATGTATGAAGCATATTCTGTAATTGACTTAATGGTGCACTTTCATGCCGTCATGGAAATAACAAACGTTTCCTTTCTAAAAAAGACATCCGATATAGCCCAAAACGCATCCCAGACGATAAAATAAACTATTCAACATTGGAGATATTGTGGGATTAAAGAGATAGCAGATTGCATTAAATTCATTTTATCGTCTTAAATTTTACTAATCAGGTATGAGCTACAGATAAGCAGTCAGATAGTAGATTGAGTCCCTGTGACATACTTGAACGTCAGCGATATTTCTTCAATCTTGAAAATCATTGACAATTTTTTTTCTCGAATCGAATCAAAACTATTTCTATGAACATACATGCATATGACCATTTGGAGTCGACAGATGAACAAAAATAATTCTCACTTTGATTCTCATTTTATTAAGAGCAAGTAGTCTGGGAGTCAATGCTAGTCTCTACAGGAAACGAGGTCAAAAATGAGACTTTCACATGATGATGTACATCTATACCTACTACGAATCTGCACGTCTACCGGGTTCTACCTGCCTCTTCTTCTTGTGAGACGCGATCAACGAAAAGCACACTGTAAACTGTACACCGTTGAAAACAGCTAGAATAACCGTTAAGCTTCACAGAAAATATCCGTAAATATCTGTTCAAATGATGACGTCACAACATGATGAGTGATGACGTAGCCATACCGTAGGGATATATAGGTAGAGTGTCGACTCATTATAAAATTATAAAATTCATTATTGAATTTTTATATGTTTTATATACATGTACTTCAAATCTTCGCAGTTAAATTCGCACCACTAAACTATCTACGATAGTCGACATTTATCCAAAAATGAATTCATTCCAATTTCGTATTCTAAATAGGTTTAGCCATGCACTCTGTGCAGCTATATAATATTTATTAAGTCTGTTTATATTTCTGAACGACAAGATGAAGACAGTTGCCTTGTTACGAGCAATGTGTAATTCAGTCATAATTAAATCAAAGATCTTCAATTAGTCAGTATATCAGCACAGGTTAAATCATATGAAAGCTTTATAACGCACCGGTAGTAAGTACATGTACTTAGGTTGCTAATTACAGTTAATGCAATAAAAATCGCTTCACACTAATACCCCACTTCTCATGGATCCAATCATAGAGTAAGTATGTATATTAGGTAGAGTGGTAACTCCGCATTTATTAAATCCCAATGTGTATACACTTTCGATTTTATTAAATGAACTCAAGGGAGATACAGATGGTACTGTCAGCAAATGTGAGATATCAACATTTTGCAGTTTTGCAGAAATTACAACGGAATTGAGTGATCATGATTGTAATGCAGAAGGAATAATGGCAAATAATGGCATCTCACAGATTCTCATGACAGCCTTGGAGATTTAATGTTTGATAAATTAGCAATTCGATGGGTTCCTATTACTTTCATGCTGAACCTCAGGAGTATTTTCTTAAGCGTGATCATATCACAAACAACCTGCCACTGGCACAGCAAAATCACATAATCAAAGACAATGATTTCAGTTAACTTTGAAAGATGTAAATGGGTCCACATCACTATTCAGATTCAAGTAATGAAACATGAATTTTGTAATCGAATCATAAAATCATGCCGGTGAAAATTGAATTAGAAACTTGAAATTTCACACAATAAAGCACAATAAGATCTCGACTTTTTCATGAAGACTTTCATTATAATACAATTCATGAAATTCCCTTGATAATCAGCTTATTTTCCGCTTAGTTAGGATGCTTTTCAGCAAATATTCATTCCTTTTGATATCCAACTTGTTTCATGCTGCTTATATAGGAGAGTCATCTCGGTAATAAATAAAAATAATAAAATATTAAGTAATAATAATTAAAAATAAATAAATAATATATGATAATAAAATAATAAAATAATAATGATAAATATAAAATAATAAATAATAACAATAAATAGAAAATAAGTAATAAAATATAAAAAAGGCAAATTTTGACTGTTTTCAAAAGTGCTCAAATAATTTTTCGGACCACGGGAACGTAGTCTCCGCAAAAAACTGAATCTTTTCATATAAAATTTTTACTGTATACAGATACTTTTTTGAGTCGACACTCTACCTATATATCCCTACTCCATGGGTCCAATAGGAATTTTGGCCATAAAAGAATTATATGTCAGCACAAAATACAAAGAATGCACTTCGTTTACTTCATTCTACTCATTTATTGAAACTTGGGATTGGGTTTTGGGTTTTGACCCAAGTTTAGGCCCAAAACCTGTATTGTGCGTACCCAATGCAAGCTTTTGTCCAACCTTGATGGCAACACTGCAGACATAGTGACACTGATCGTTGGGTTGCTGCGTACTTTCCACAGAACTCCAGGAAACCTACCGTCTACGTTTAACATCAATGCTCTCGACTTGTTCATAACTTTAACTCAAACTCAGAGTATTGAAACAGCAAAGTGCTCCGTCTCAGGAATGGCGCTTTCCTTTGACAGGACGTAATTTACATATCTTCATTATGCAGGTGTTTCTTTCCCTGAATGGTTAATAAGGTGAATTCCAAAGATACTGAAGTTGTCATCGGCGGAGCCTCTGAATTATACATCTTCATGGGTAAAGATAGCAAAAATCACGCAGATATGATGATAATGAAGTCTGTGAGATGAAGTTTTCTTGGCAAGCATGCTTATGTCTCTTGAGAATTCTCCTGAAATAGATTTGAAATGCCTGGATAGATTTCAATTTTGGACACAAGCACAAATTGTTCACCTCGATTTTAACTTAAAGAACATCGCATTCAACAAACTCATGAGTACGACTGATTACAGATTTTCTCTATTTGAATATCTAAATTATTTATCAGTCAACAGAGTTTAACTTAGTAGTAAAGGTTGCCAACAAAGGTTCCATAACTATAGGAAAGACTCCATAACAATATTCCGTACTGGTGGGTAAAACACAGCTGTCTGAGAGTGGAATCAAACATCTTCTGGAGAATTGCTTGTGGGTCGACCCAAGGAAGCAAGTGAAAGTGTCTGCAGCAGCGATTTGCGTTTATGACACGAACACGACGTGAGCACGATCATGTTTCGTATCGCGTTGAGCTCATGTTTGTGTTTTTAGAATAAGTGTGCTATTTTTTTTTTGCTGACAGTTATTCATTGTAAATTCAACAGACGGAAAATGACTGCGCGTCTTGGTGGATTTGAACCACCGACCTCTGGCATTCTAGGCCGACGCTCTACTAACTGAGCTATCGACGAGCAAGAGAACAACATCAGTCCCCAATTGAAGAACTCATATAGGAGAATAAGATGGTTTCATCCCCAAAGACACCATAGCATCAACCGTCAAGCCAAACTACTGAAGCAAGATATCAGCAACTCAAAGACAGCATTATCCTTTGAAGTAGGGACTTAGTTCACACAGAAAAGAAAGATAGCTGCAATCTTGAGCTTTACTTGTTGTAGATAAAGGCAAACTATAATCCATTTGATTCTACAACAATGAAGGACAAATAAATGATCCTAGCGCACTTGCACGTGTAGATTGGAATAGGACGTAATACAGTTGACCAGTGCATGGCCCATCCACGAGCATCAGCCGCCTGAGGACCCTCCGCCCAGTACCTTAGCTTGAGCAGAGTGGGTGCATGAATCACCTTCATTCTTGACACCCCAGCCATCTCGGCTTTGAGTGAATTCTCAACAGCTTGTTCAGGCGCTCCCTAAGTCAAGAGCAGCTTCATAAACAGCGTTATATTGTATCGGTCATTAGACAGCTGTCACAGAACGTTTAATACAATTGAACCATCAATGACTTATTGTTTTGCATTAAATTGAATTGGAGAGCTCTTAGACGTTTTTTGATATGTCGCTACAAAACTATATTGCCATTATAGACTCTAATTTTTTGTGATTTTAGCTCATTGAATTTGGCCAATGTGCACATCAAAAAATCATTTCTTTGAAAAAAATAGAATGTCTGGTTTTAAACTACATGTACTGTTTATAGTAGCAAGATCATTTGGTTGATGAAAACTGAGTTCACCATTGGAGCGCCCATGCGCCGCTCATGCTATAAAGTACATTTAATGAACGATTGAATGACACAGTCGCCACGCTGGCGATATTGGTCCCTATATGAATACAGATACCCCCTAAAATCATATCTCCATGTCTACATGATGGAGATTAACTTGCACAAGAACATGAAGACAAGTGATTTCCACAATTACACGCCCGTAAATCCTGCACTTCATACAGATCAATTCTTCATGCAGTCCTCACATTGACAATGTCTCATGATGTCATTTGAAAGTCAGGGTCTACACTGATCAGCAAACGGTCGGCATTGAAGGTATGAGAGGATCCGTATCCTATCGTAAGGAGAGTCACTATCAGAGATGGAACCGGGCCGCTTTTTCGGCTAGAACCCGACCCGTGCCTGCATCGACTCCAAATATTTAGCCCGGATGAATTTTGTATCTGGGTACGGGTGACAATGATTATCGTTTTGCGCACTTTACTATCAGTAATGAAAATATCAGTTACGTTAGTTGAGTGTAATCGCTTCAAGAATCATTCTAAAAAGGTAATTATGATGACGTGACCGCAGGCTGCAAGGTCTATATACCATCTGTGAGCCAATTGATCACTGTCGAGCAGTAAGGTGAACTTTTAAACATTTAATGCATAGCAAATTTTCATTTGTTTTCAACTTTGTGCATGTTTAATGAATTTGTCTATCACAAACAAATTGGATCTTATTTTGTGTATCCGATATCTGCATATTCTCGCAGGCTATGTTCAGGTATATAAAAGCAAGGAAATCGAAAGCACTGAACACATGAAGCCTATTTGAAAAGGTGAAGTCATTCGCCGATAATTATTTTCATCTCATTGCTTAAGAATCATGCTGATAACCATCAAATGAATTGAATCAGAGAATTTAGGCCTAAATGATCAAATCAGGAAAATATTTTTAATTCCAGACATAAAGAACATCAGCCTGGTACTGGATATTTCAGGCCCAAGCCCGGTCAGGCCTGTTGCGGCCCGCTCGAGGCCCGCCTCCAGTTCTGGTCACTATATGGGGACCATGACATGTTCGGTATTTAGCAAGGGTCCGTATTGCTAAATGGTTTGCTTTGAAGGTCCAAAAGGGGTCCGTGTGGTGACTTGTAGGGGAAAAATTGCTACTTACCATTGGATATTTACCCATACCGCACTAAGCTCATTCTTCAGGTTCCACTAATTTGCCAGAAGGACCATTTGTCTCACTATTCCTCGGTTCATTTCTCAATTTATACAAAATCCATTGCAAAAAGTTTGAAACCAAAATCACCAATGAAAATAATAACATTTTATTTTTGTAAAGATTTTTTCAAATCTGATAATCATTTGATTATTATGTATTTTATCCTTAATAAAATGAGCCCTATATGGCTTTGCTTGTCATTTCAATTTTCAAAGATGTTTTGGCACCTGTGAAATATGCTCCCAACACCGCTTTTTCTTTTGTACCGCAAATACGCACCCATCCAGAATGCGGCCTGCATTTAAAATTATTGTTTGCGCCATTTAAAATGCAGAACAAAATGGTCCGTGTCCGTGCCCGGGGAGTCACGATATGGGGACCAAGTGGTCAGTATTTATCAAAAGTCCGTATTACAATGGGATCCATTTTGAAGGTCCAAGGAGGTCCATATAATGTCTTATAGGACAAAATGATTTAAAGATCTCTGGGGCGGATAAGTGGCACTACTATTTTCTTCTTACCTTCACATACCTACCCATCCCGTATTAACCGCATTCTTCACCTTTCACCACTTTACCAAGAGGACAATTGGTCGTGCAATTCCTCAGTTGATTTTTCAATAGGTGTAAAATACTTTGGAAAATGTTTGCTACTAACATTGCCAATGAAGAAAATAACTTTTGATTATTTCTACAGATTTTTCCAATTCTGTTAATTATTTGATAATTATGTACTTTACCCATAATGAATGAGCCTTTGTTGACTTTGTCTGTCACTTCAATTTTCAAAGGAGGTATTTTGGCACCTGTGAAATATGCCCACAACACTGCTTGTAAGTTCATCGGACGTGTTTTCTCTTTTGTACCTCAAATTTGCACCCATCCAAAATGCGGGCTGCATTTGTTACTTCGGACCTTAATTATTTGTGCCATTTAAATACGGACCTGATCCAGATTTTATGCAGACGTGCATCTTTCTAGCAATTTTTCTTTTCATTAAACTACGTGATTAGTTATTCTGTTATCATATCTGAACAAATCATCTACAAAGAAATGTCTGATGAATTTCGGACCGTTGTTTTAACGGACCTTTTCATGCCCTTAAGGCCGCTGTCATACAGAATAAGGCGTCTTCCACCTTCTATTTGGTAATTTCCCTTTACTTGTATGCAGAAAGAAATACAACCTATCACACAAAAAACGTCATCAGCCATAAGTCATCTTCCACCCTCCATCTTCCATCGTCCATCACGCTGTCTCGCAGGCAAAGTCATAAGGCGTCGTCCATCGGACATAAGGAACGAAATTATGCGGCTGATGATGTTAATTTCCATCATCAATCATGCATCAGCCTCGAGGCTGTTCTAAAATTATAACAACGTGAAGTGACGTCTGAGGGAAGATATAGAAAACTGTGATTTGCAAAGAGAAAACAGCTGCTTGTTCACCATGTCGGACGAGGACAAGGATGAGGAAGAGAAGAGCTTAGACAGTAGTCACAGCAACGGTGAATAGTGAAAAATAGTGCTGACTGAATCGGAAATGGATTTCCTTAGTGTGACTGCGGTACGTGGAAGATGGAAGGCCCCTTATTCTGTGTGACAGTGGCCTTATGCGAACCATTTTGCCTGACAGTGTACGTTTGATTTCTTTATCAGACATTAACTTCCTGTTGAAAGTGATCTTCTTGAGATTCCCAAATGCTTCATTAACCTTATTTTATTCAATTCAGAAAACTCGGTCGCGGTAGGGTACACAGAGACACCCACACACATCACATCCATACTCTCAGTGTGCTCGCACAAAATGTGAAGGACTAAGCAAATCTTCATGTCGGCTGGGCTTTGTCCATCGCCGTATGAAGAAGGTTGAAAGAGTTCTTCAATTTTTCGTCTGCTTCAAACTTTTGATAATGAAAAGCAGTTTGATATCATAACACTTTCATTTCCTGTTGAAACACTATATCAACTAATCATGCTACATATATCTAAAGGAAGGGGCTTTTAAAACTGTTGAATCAAATTCTTGGCTGGTGAATACTAATCTCGCGATTGTCTTTCATTTATTTTCATGTCTGTGATGCACACATCAACATTTAATCTATTTCTGAAAGCTTTCAAGTTTGATGAATAAAATTTCAGAATTTAGAAATTGCAAACCGTCTGTGGAAATGATAAAACCACGCTTCCTTCAACTTCCTTTGAAGTCAGACTAGAAAAATGTATACAATATTTGTCATTCCATTAACTTCAATTGAATTTAAGTTGAAGGCGCTAAAATATTGAGTCTAGAAAGTCTATTTATACTAGATTTTCTCATACTTCCACAACAACGTAACATGCGCACTTCTAACATTGCAAAGGAAGTGATTCATAGATCAGGTGATCTATTTGACATCTTCTGATTAATAGCACATTGAATTAGTGAACACTGAAATTTATTACTGACAATGTTAAGTCAGAAGTCTGGTCATTTTTACATTTAAGTTTTTACTGTTGATTGTCCAGCAGTAGGCCTACGTGACAATAGTTTGCAAGATCTTCAGCACAAGTAAGGGCCATCCATAAAGGATGGTCAGCAGAATGTCGGTATTTTCAACCCCATCCCATCCTTATTCGCAGTTGCCTGATCTTTCGACGCCATGGTTTTCCACAATTCGTGTCTTACAAGAACAATCTTATTTCATTATCTGCTAATTGTTGCACGAGTTTACGCATCTGGTTATTTCGGGTTGTTTTGCACGCTTATTAGTGGAAGCCTTAACAATAGCGTGGCACAAAAAACGTAATGTACTGTCAACGGCGACTGATCTGATCAATTATCGTTTACTTCAAATATAGATGGATAAAATATAGGATAGTTCACGATCGGTCAGCTACGTGTCTATCCCATTGAGACCTCCGCTTTATTACAGCAACACAGAATTTGCTCAAGTATTGAAACTGACTCGACAGCATTCTATCCTGGATGTGAGCCCTTAAGTGTGCGCACTCGGTCACATTTTCCTTGATCCCATTCTCTTTCGCTGAAGTTCGCTAGAATAGGAATTTATTCAAGGTCGCAGTACAGGCGAGGAACTAAGTTGGGGCATGAGTCCACCAATCAAAAGCTTAGATTACATTGGCTCTAACCTCACGCGACTGGTTCTAACCCGATCATAAAGTGGTTGACTACTGTTTCTGTGAAAATGGATGCGATTTTTGTGCCGTTGTTGTGTAGCACGTGGAGCTATACGGTATTTCCGTTCTAGAGAGCTTATTATCATCTATCTTTTTCATAGAAATTGATAATAATAAAACCTCTAAAACGGAAGTTAGACTATATGCAATACACAATAGTGGCACAAAAATCGCACACACTTTCAGTTACATACACTTGTCAACGACTGTATGGTTGGGTTAGAATCAATCACATGTACAATTCTAAGCTTTTCATTGGTCCTTCATGCTCCAACTTAATTCCCCAAAATGTGCCTTGAGTCAATTTCTATTCTATTCAACTTCAGATAAACAATCTATTCAACAGATAATATTCAATCTATTCAACATTCTGTTCAAATCTATAGGCAATCTGCTTCGCACAGAGAGGAGTATAATATGATGTCGTTCCACACGGAGATAATCGTCTGTTTGAGCAGTTTAAACATGAATGATCTTTATAGTATATGGAGATCAGCCGGCTTCCCGGTGGGACAGAATTCGTCTTCCCATTCCCACAGAAAAAAAAATTTCGATTCTCATTCCATTCCACGGGAAAGCTATCGATCGTCATTGATAGGTTCTATAATAGGATGGACATGCATGTAGAGGCATGAATATTATAACAAGATGCAATACAATGCGCCTTTATAGGCCTACTACAATGTATATACCAGAGGTACAATACCATAGAGATGCTGCTATAACTATAGGCTACTGGGCCTTATCCTTGGACCATGGGACATGAATACATCCGAGCTTGCACCTTGTTAATTGATCTCTGTCGTGTCCTATTCACCTGATGAACAACAATAGATGTGAACGGAAATACAGGTTTCTCCGCGTCCTATGCGGTCCAACAATAAAAAGGATCAACAATTAGTCATTAGACAAGACAATAGTTATTGCAATCATGTTGCTATTGCTAACATTCCAGAACAACGCATTAGCGCTTTAAGAGCGAATGACTCCTGGATCACAATGTGTGCGATTACCTTCTGCTTAAAATAAACACTAAAATTCTTCTATTAGTTATATAAAAATTTTCCACTGTTCCCATGGGACAGTGCGTTTCATTACATCGTCCCTTTCCTATCACATTCCCTTGGGTTTCCCATTCCCACAGGCAACCCTGGAGATCAGAGCGCATGATTCACACTTGTGAACCTACACTTCTGTTTTAAAATTGTCAACAGAAGCTGATCACTTTAATCAAATGCCTCCAATTTTTGCATCTGCGTTTTACTGCGCACTATGGCTATGTGAAAACGATGCGGTACTCCCCCCCCAGAACAAACTGGATTGAGATTGTGATCACTTTGCTGTTGTTCAGGGTCAATCTCGGTTCATCTCTCTTGTTTTTCAAAGTTGAACACTTGCTATGATATATTTTGAATGCGTTGAATACTCCCACAAAGCTGATCATTGTCCCTTTTTGCGCCCGCTCGTACCTGTTGAAGAAATCTATCAATCCAACAACGCATTACAATTTGAAATTCATCATGTTAAACGTATGAAGAATTTTATAAAGTTCTCAGACAGACAAAGTCCGTTTTTCTTTGCCCTTGAAAACATTTCTCTGAATTGTTAAGTTCGGTGAAAACTATTTGCAGATGTGATTTTAATGTTAAACACGCAGAAGTCGAAAGCTTCATACATCTAAAGTTTTGGCAATGTCTGTCAATTTCTCCTGAATTTACATTTGCGACTTCATCTTGACAGTAATAGGAACAGCATTACAAAAACAAAATCAATCCAAGTGATGGTCTCCCCACAGAAATGCGACATTCTGTGACATTAAAGGGCTGGAACGCAGACAGGTGTTGTCATGAAAACGTAAATAGAATAATCAAATACTGAGTTGCATCCTCAGTTGAAAAATGGAAACAGACCTGAACAGCTGTCATCTCTTCCAACATCAGGAATCATCAAAAAGCCTAGCTCACATCTCTCAACATTGACACAGTGCCCCACTAGGTGACATGCCACGCGCAATTCACGCGTAAACCATGCGTAATTACACATGACCCCAAACATCCGTGGCTATGCGGGATATTGCTGCAATATCTGCGATATAAGTTAGTATAGTTGGCAGTCCTGTTATATAGACTTTGCGTCTCATGTGTCTGCATGTATCAGAGACTAAACAATGTGATAGGACCTCAATTTCATGATCAGGGAAGACATAACATGCTTAGCGGTTCATCCGTGGTTCAAGTGGCAGCGCAGAAAACCGTAGACGACGCGCAAACTATAAACGCTTGCTCGCGCGTATTCATAAACATTTCCCATGTTCTAAGAGCATCAGATCAAGTGATTTCTGACTCTTAGTGCAGCGCGTATGTACGCGGGTAGAAGAATAGAATGTCCTTAACCACGGATGTTTGGGGTGTTCCGTAATTACGCCTGAATTACGCGTGGCATGTCGCCTAGTGCCTATTTAAAGTTGCAGCCATGTCGGTGTAAATTTGATATTTGCAATTAGCGAGTTAGTGAAATTTCGACGGGTACTCATTCAATATCACTTTGAACACAATACTGGCAAATCGCCCTAAGTTGGTGCGCCTGGAATAATTAAGAAATGCGGCATTTTGAAAACAATGGAAATAAAATAATTAAATATTGAGTTACAACCTCAGTTGAAAAATGAGAACAGGACTGAATAGCTCCATTTCATCCAATATCAGTAATCATCAGCAGGCCTAGCTCACATCTCTCATCATCGACACAACTCCCTGTTTAAAATTGCAGCCATGACCGGGAACATGAGCATTGACGGCTTTCAGTGGTTGATAAAGTTAGACAACGGTGCCTACTCAGTGTACTATGTAGTGATTCGCGGCTATTACGATTTCTCTCTTAGTTAAACAGGATAATTGACAAAAATAGCGTGCAGTACATCTCCCTACGTCACAAACCTGTAACTACGGCATGTTTCACACTAAACCGTAGACCGACAATTATCCTACAAAATTACTGACAAAATCAACCGACGATTGTCACCTCCAATATCCTGTGATATTCGACGAAATTGTAGGTTCTCCACCAGCATCGAAACAGATGCCTTATATGCAAATTAACTAAACAAAAACTGTTGAATATTGATTGATTTTTTCGATTGGTGATTGCTTGACTTTTGGTCAATCTGTATTATTGTGTGGCAAAACCATGATTTATTTTGACATAATTTAATTAATTATCTACCTTTTTTGATAAAATTTAAGTTATAATTCATTGCTATTCATTTTGTCGCTTTTTGTCAGATATTGTAGGCGTTCAGTCGCAATCATCCCACAAGAACTAACAATGACCGACAAAATAGATTTTGCAGGATAAATGTCTGTCAATTGTCAATCAGCGGTTTACAGTGCAGTTTCCTGATTCTTCTTAAGATCTAGCAACATTGACATAAATCGGCGCCTGGTCGAGCAGGTGGAATGACTATCAACCAAATGATTGTCGATTGCAGTCCACTGACTTAAACCACAGAGCAGGGTGCGCAACCTGTTACATTTGTCGGCCGCCATTTCGGAGGCCAAAAGAATTACGGCTGCACTTAATATTTGTGCAAACAACTAGGTCAATAGCCACTCCTTTTTATATTCCACCACTCAAATTAGCTTTCCCTGATGAATGACTCAATGAAAATCGCGTAAAGGCCTACTTCGTTAAGAATGAGTTAGCAAGTTAACACGACCGGCGGTCATTTTTGACCCGAAAAGATTTTAAGCTTAAACCTTTCATGCATATTGTACTCTCTTGAGGACATTTTGTCTCAAATCTTTTCGGTCAACATTGCGCAGCAATGTTGATCCCAAAGCGGCAAAGTTTGTGACCAAAAGAAAGAGAAGATCAATGCGCTTCTAATGGCACCTTCTTTTCAAGTACTAGTAACACTTTAACCCTTTGATGCATAAATTAAAGTTTTTTGGAAGAATATAGACTTGAAGCTTTCGCACAATTCGAACAAGCTATTATTGTCCCTTTTGTTTCTTTTAGCTGATCAGGAGAAATTTTGCTTGTCTGCGACAAACAGCGGTTGTTATGACGTTTTCATTATTTTTAGCAGCAAATCGGTCAATCTACCGGTCATGAGAAACATCGTATTTCTGCCTGATTATGGAAAATTCTGCCCTAAAAGTGCAATCATAGTCATAAAAATGACAAATCTCATTTTAAGTTTTCAAATGTATGCTGGATCATTCCGTTCTTGAGTGCATGAAACTCGGAAGTGCATGGATCTACGAAAACAAATGGGCTTTGTTTTAACTTGCAAGACGACTGGAGGTACAATTAAAGAATTGTCGTTTTTCTGATGTTGGGTGACAATCTACATATTAGAATTAATAAGAAGCTTGTGCGCGAATTTAGGAAGAAATGACAGTAGCTCTCGGACTAACACAGAAGAGACACAGTCGATGTCAAGTTCTACAGAGAAGTTTGTAAACGTTTTTTCGTGCGCCTGCTATCTTTTTAAATAATAATCAGAAGTACCAACATTATCGAGAAAACTTTTGCGTTATCATCTGAATTCTTCGAATCTGAAAGAATCGTGGCGACGATCGGGGCATTTTGAAGGAAATTTTTCAAACCACTATTTTCCCTATCTTTGCAAGGTATCAAAAACTTTTTGTCCACTTAGTAAGTTCCTGCATGTGCCATTGTTTTGAATCAGTTTGTACTTCAAGCAAAGTGATAGGCTTAAACAATATGATTCTGTAACTTCAAGTATCTCAATTAAACGGAGAGTAAGCTGCTTATGAAGGAAATTTCATGAATCGCGTTATAATGCAAGTCTTCAACAAAAGTTCTGTCCACAGAGGTCGGATTGTTACATATCTATGTTATCTAGGGCGGACCTCTATTGTTCTGTCAATGTCCATCTCCGTCTTCGTCTTTTATTAGTGTACAGTGTCGGATTTCTATGACTGCAACCATTAAAAAATCAAGAAGCTAAGACATCTGCATCCTCATCAAATCCAATGTGAGAAATTATAGAACTACTCCTTTTCGTCAGTACATGATATTTCAACATGCAGATTGCACGTATATTAACACACATTTTCCATGTTATTGCACATTATAGTCATCATTATCCAATGAAAAATGTCAATTTTGACATTACTCATTATGTGTCACAGGTCATACATTTATAATTCATTCTTTAAAGCGTTCGCAATTCAAAAATATTTGCAATTGCTGTGGTTAGAAGTTGACACATTGCATTCGACGAAAAGGTGAATCGCAAACCCAGAATGGAGTCGCATATTAAATTAGTTGGTTCATCACCAACCAAATTCCTTCAAAATGCTCTGATCATCACGATCATTGTGCAAAATGTTTGTTGACAAAGAAATAATAATATTCATTGCAATAATAACACACAGAAAACGTTCACAAGGCTCTCTGGAGACCTTCACGCCATCTATGTCTCTTTGCTAAATGACAAATTCGCTGAATAATCTGTCGTGTTCACTGTTGAAGCGACTGCGCATTATTCGATAGCTATGGTGTCATATCAGCACATTATCAAATTTCATTAGCATTACATGATAGGAAGCTTCCATTCACAAACAGGAGAAGAGAGACTATCTATCAATTTATCAGAATCATGTCATTGGGGTAAAATGGCTCGCTATTATGTCATTAATGTACATGCACCTGACATATGTACATGTGCGTTGGTTCAGAATAAATCTCTTAAGAGTCTCTTACTCTATAAACGGTGTGAAAATTATGACTCATCCAATCCATCTGATGAAAATACTGAGCAAATGAGAGAGCTAAATTACTACTGCAGTGCTTTAAGTCAAGGATCCGTGAAGCAATATCCTAGGATTTATTGAATTTCCAAAAGCTTGGATAGCGGGATTTAAGATTCCGATATTTCAATCTCTACTTGACGTCTGTCAAGTTGAAAGATATAGTAGTCAAGATGAAAATCTGTATATTTGTCAAGCTTTTGTTCCACAAGATTTGTTATTTGAAACTTTGAGAGAGAGAGAGATCAAATTTATTTCCGAAACGACAATGAGCGTTCGTGATTACAATATAATGGTAATTGTATATATATTTGGTCACTCATACAAAATAATCAAATGTGTCCAGAATTATACAATTTGCTGCCAGAGATGAAGGATTTTTTACGTAGTGTCGTTCGAATTTTTGGAATGTACAGGGATTCCTCTTGTCGTGAGGTTCTCAAACCGCTTTGCAGTCTGGTTAGGGGAAGAAGATGGTGGAGAGGATGGTATGGGGACAGGATTTTCAGGAAATGTTTCTTGTACAGACTGTTGAGATGATCAATAATAGGCGGCGATGAAATAATAGTCCGGCAGCCAGAACGAGTTTCTGCAGGGAACGAGGCCGAAAGTGAGACTTTCACAGAATGATGTACACCCTATGTCTACTACGAATTCGCGCGTCTGCCGAACTCTAGAGAGTTCCTCTTCTTGTCAGAGAGGATCAAAGAAATACACATGTTAATCCAATGGGACGCAGATTGCAGTTTTTGGTCAAAATGAAATTTTCAATGTTTTCGCTTGTTACGGTAAGAATACGCAGTCAAGAGCCATAATTTTTGGCATGGAATGTCTTCAGGCCATTTCCTACCATGTGTATGTGATATTATCATGCTTTTGATCGGCGATGTATACGATAATGTGGTTCAATGTGGATAAAGTGGGCCAACATATTGGTACTTGCCGACATTAAGAGGCTTGCCAAATCTAAATGCGTTTAGCTATATAGACAGGGTGTATGAAAATGAAAGGAAATGACCTGAAGACATTCCATGCCAAAAATTGTGACTCTGGGCTTAGTACTTTTCCTTTAATCATAGAAAACATGCAAAATTTCATTTTAGCCAAAAACTGCAATCTGCGTCCCATTGGATTTACATGTGTTTTTCTTTGATCCTGTCTGACAAGAAGAGGAACTCACTAGGACTCGGCAGACGTGCAGATTCGTAGTACGCATAGGGTGTACATCATTCTGTGAAAGTCTCACTTTCGGCCTCGTTCCCTGCAGAAACTCGTTCTGGCTGCCGGACTATAAACCGAATAGCTTCAGCGTAGCTCTTTTCAGGAAAGATAGTCCTTGGTGATGTGCGCTCAACACGTTCGATGACAGATTTTAGGTCATTGGCAATAAATAGGAACCATGCTGGTGCAGCATATTCGAAAAGGCTGCGGATGTGGCTTCGATATAGACGGAGAAGTCCAGTATGGTTTCCACCGAAACATCGTAGGGTCCGCAACCAAAAGATACGTTGACATGCCGTTCGCTTACAGCTCATGATGTGTTCTCGGAATGTAAGCCGAGCATCCGTAGTCACTCCAAGAAGTTTGATAGAATGCACCTGCGCGACTGGCGAACCATCGATAAGGATTGGCGAAGGTTTTTCACAGGCTTTTTTCGAGCTTACTATCAGTTCAACTGTTTTGGTGGAGCTAATCTGCATATTATTTGAGTCACACCAATGTTGCAAATGATCAATGGAGCCTTGAGCCCTGACTTTCATATCATTAGTGTTTTTGCAAGAAGAGGCGACCGAAATGGTGATATCGTCAGCGTATATGTCATGGTCTTCTGAGAGGTTCAGATCACTTATGTATGTCAGCCACAACCACGGCCCAAGTACAGAGCCTTGAGGACGGATTGCGCTCTACCATTCAGGAAGCTTTGTGTAAGATTAATGAGACTGGGGTCGATGTGTTGGTCTACTTGCTTTTGTAGGAGAAGCGCCGGCCAAAGCTTGTCGAAAGCTTTTGTCATATCGACCATCACTGCTCGAATGTATGGGGATCCCTGGTCTAGCGATAGCGTCCATTTGTCAAAGATTGAAATAAGAGCATTGGTTGTACTGCCATCGTTGATGTAAGCATGTTGGTTAGGTAGCTCTAGTTGATTCTTGTATTGTTTGCAGATTATTCTTTCGCAGATCTTTGATATTGTGTCAAGGAGAGTGATAGGACGATAATGTTGAGGCATAGATGGAGATCTCAACTTCGGAATCGGACGTACTATGGCTGATTTCCATACCTCTGGAAAGTGGAGGTCACTGAATATCTGATTGATGATGCAAGCTATCGGTTTGCTCTCTTCCGTGTTTCAGCAACCAGTTCGGGACGCCAGAAGGTCCTGCTGCGGTGTGCTCCTTGATTGAACCTAGAAGCTCGAGAATCACTTTATCTTCAGGAGGAGGGAAGAAAGTACCTGAAGGAAGGAATATTTCAGGTTCGTCTGTAGCTTTCATATTAGTAATTGACGTAAAAAAATTGCAAAGTTTATTGGAAGCTGCTGCGTTACTGAGCCATTCACTGTCGAGAAGCAGAGAAGTCGGAGTTGCAGTAGAAGCGGGGTGCCGGTTGGTGAGAAACTTGACATTAGACCACCATTGCTTAGGGCTAAGTTCTTGGTTAAGCTTATCATTGACAAACATTTGCTTCTTAGTAGCGATACGAAGATTGATTATTCTGTTAAAGAAAGCGACTTTCTCAATTTTGTTTTGACGATAGGCTTTTGTTTTGGCCCGGCGCCATTTGCATACCATGCGGTCTATCCATGGTGGATTTCGACGATGCTTAACGTGGATATGAGTTGAAGAAGAGTTTATCACTTCGATTAAGATTTCATTGAAAATTTTGATTTTTTCGTTGAGATCAGGTTCCGCTATGACACCAGACCATTCCACATCGTTTAATTTGTTCAGGGCTTCGGGAACGTTTGTGCGAAGTTTCGACGTGGTTGACGGATGTCGTCTGTGAGTCTGAACGTTTCTCATCAAACCAATACAAGCATGGTCACCATTTGCAATAGGGCTTAACTTCTTTACGGACCAGGTGTCAAGGGAAAAGTTCGTGAAGACATGGTCCAAGTACGCGTTGTCTCTGGTTGGAAAGTTAACGATCTGAGACAGCCCGAATGTGTCTGAGAGTTCTGAGCAGTCCATGGAGTTAAAGTCACCGAGGATGATAATTTGCGCGGATGGGGAAGCGTTCAAAGATGTTGCCACTTCTTCGTAGAAGTAGTCTTGAGTGAGTGAGACATTGGCGTTCGGTGGATGATACACAACAGATAGGATTTTGTCTGGAGAAGAAACGTAAGATAACCCAATTGTAAGTATCGATATCGTGCTTATTGCGAGTTCACTCAACACTGTGAAATTCATGTCAGATAATACGTAGAAGCAGCATCCACCACCGAGTAAATCCCGACGATCACTTCTTACCACACTATAGCCAGTAATGGAAATAGCTGTGTCGTCAATGTCATCAGTGAACCAGGTTTCTGTTACCGCAATGATGTCGGTTCGATTTACTAATGCACAAGCGTAAAGTTCAGCTGTCTTGTAGCGTAGGGAACGAGCATTACAGTAGGTAATATTAGGTGGATAATTTGCACGTGGTTCCGCTTTCATTTGATGACTGGAGATGGTAGCCGGAATTAAGGATATAAGGTTATTCAGGTTACAGCCTGACTGACCTTGGGTAGATGACGAACGATGTTTAGATATCCTTACAGGAATAGGTCTTGGGATAATGTCACAGTTTGTGCATGTACGGGAAACGCTGACCGGGTCCGATAATTTACGAATATTTTGGTTTGGAGACTCATCATCTGAACGGGACCTGGAAATTCCGAAATACCAAATCGCGCGCCGAACTCGTCGCGATAGTTTCCATGTTACACTTTCCCTGAACTTCAGAGGGTCACTGCGACTGTATGTGCGATGATGTGATGTCATCAGTTCATGAGCCACTTTCCTTTCTGCATCAGGTGTACAAGAGATAGGAACGACAGGAGATCCCAAGTCATTAACAGTCTTTGCCATTGTTGCCATTGCGAGTAGATGGGGAAGATATCCTGAGAGAGACTTATGTCTGTTCTTTGTGAGATATCATGATACTTGTGATTTTCAAAGAACATAACATTTGCACAAAAATGTTTGCAATCATTCTTCAACAATTGACAAAAATTTTATCTTCAAACTATTTTGAAAGGCAAGTGAAGAAATATAAGTACATATCTCACAGGGAACAATTGACTCTTAATGACGATATTGGTGTTCAAGCAGAGTTTCGTGAGACATTAGTACGGATCATATAATTCATATTTTGAAAGTTCTAATTATCCCCTGCATTTGTTCCATTTCATGACTTACATGGACAAAACTGGTTTCAGTAATTGCTTTTGGAGCCACCGATTGATACAGAATGTAATTAATGTCTCTTATGTGGTTGACAATATTTCTAATTATATCTACTTATTTTCTAGTTTCAAACATTATTTTCTATTCATTGAAAAACTCCAAATGAATTTGCTAATTCAAATTATTTATCATTTGAAGTTGCCGATCAATGTCTCGATTCTACCCTAATTTGCGTTACCGAAATGAGGCTTGATTCACAAATATAGAATTTGCTCGATCTATAACGCTCGTGACACAACATGCATAATAAAAAAGTTTGTAGCGATGAGACAGACGGTTTTGAAGCGACAAGATAACACTTCATGGGAAAGTTAGTGGCTGATATCTATCTAGCATTAATATCTAAGCGCTCATTTTGCAAGCTAGAAAGAAATAAAGTGATGTCTAAGCCTCAACCAACTGATTGACTATCTGATTACATTCATATTTTTGGAATTTTTTATGGTGAATTACGCGTCGTGTATGCTATGTAACATGAAATAAATAAATCAAATAATAATTATTAAAAAAATCAAATTGGCGTAAAACTGAGCTTCTAGTGAGAGTCGAATCAAAGCAACTTTGGTAGTTAAGACCAGGGTGATTCCCAGGCTGGATCTTTGGTCTTGGATCAATCTTGAGTTTTTGGCAATCTAGGAGTTATTGATAAAAAGAAAAAACCAAGTTACTTGGTGCTTCCGTAACAGTATTTAAAAATAAAGATTACACTGAAGCGCAACTTAAAATCAGTCAAATGTGCAATTCTAAGCCTTTCATTGGTTCTTCATGCCCCAACCTAGTTCCCCCGTATGTGCCGCGACCTTGAGTCAATTTCCATTGTAGTCAACTTTAGATAAACAATATATTCCTATGCTTCGATGTCTATGGATTGCTGGTTCAGAATGAGTAATGTATTTACCTCATTTATGAATGAAATCCATGGTGTCTGAATGGAAAACGAGGTCATCTTTTGCGATAACAGCATCTGATGATTTTCTGTGTTATGATGTCAGAATGCGTCAAAATGACGTCATGAAATCCTGTTCCACGCGCCGTTCTCAGATATTAATGGAAGCTTGTGCGCATTCCCTGCTTGATGACAGTCAGATGAAAGCATTCTAAATGATAATTAAAAGTGAGTTTCTATGAGCACCAAAATTGCAGATCTCTTGACTGTCATTGGCATGGTTTCAATAAACTGTCTTTAGCGTTCAATGACGGCTAAACAATTGACGCATTATAGGACAAGCCCATTAAGTAGGAGTGAATTGTGCTTTCGTATGCCATACATAAAATTTAAAAAAATATGATATCAGACCGTCTACATTGACAAATATTCATGATCTCCAGTGACATTCCATGTGATTCATGCAGTGATTGACCAAATGTCATTCGTGTTATAATGAGTATAGCGTCCTCCCCTTCCTGTTTCCTATCATTTGTAATTATTTCTTCTAAATGTACAACACCAATGTATATTGTCATTATGCTTTTTCTAGTATTAACTTACATACCCGATGCTATCATCACCGTGTTCTCTGTTTCAGAAATGAAGGTACCTCTTGATATTTTGAAATTTGACACGTACTGGTTCTGCTAGTGCAACTGTGATTTGTAAGGATAATACATGCATTCTAAGATTACTGCTTTGCATACAATTCAATGCATTTTAAAGAATGAAAAGCCAATGTTCGGTAAACTTCGTCGGAAACCATTGTTTTAACCCATTAGTGCCAGAATCATTTTTACAGATTAATTTTATCTTTCTAACTTTTTAAAAGCAATTTGTGGGCGTTCTAGACATTGCATGAGGTCGAGAGTGGTGCCATTAGAACTGCATTGAAATCCTCTCTCATTTGGTTATGTTTTTGGCCACCTGGGGGATGACGTTGCGAATGTCCCAAAAAATTAGGGTCGAAATGCTCTAATCGGTCGGAATTGGGCTAAAATAAGTGGCAGACGTTCCTTCAGGTAGGCTTCATCAATACCAAACACTAGCTATCAAGTAGCTATCAATAGCGATTATCTTAATACACATGTCCAAAATGGACACAAATCGTCTTTGTAAGTAGTGTACATTGAAGCAGAACAGAGGTCACATATGTTTACAAGGTCAGCATGTGACATGGGAATGGAGAAATAGATCTTGACGACATTAGAAGGCAATGAAAATATCAAATTTGGAAATAAATGGGTACTTATGGGTTATCTCCCCCCCCATGTTTTCAAATTTCTCTAAATTCCGTAAAAATGAATCAATCGTCACAAATCTTTAGGTCCACGTAGGTGAGGATATTTTCTACCCACATGCCAAAATTTGTGCAAATCAGACAAGTACTTTTTGAATTAGGAGCGATGACTTGAAGTGCAGCGATGTCTGCAGCTTGATATGACTTCTTCTGACCTCATCGTCTGAGCAGAAAGCACTTGAAGTCACTTCCCGACAACTCGTGAATAGATAATGACCAATGACCAAGCCATATGCCTCACACAAACATATTTAACTTAAAAAAGGTGTGGCAAGGTAGTTGTCGTGGGAAGATTTCAAATAGCAGTGGATGAGACGAAGAGGGAGAGTGTACAATGCATACACGAGTAACGATAACGCGTTGAACAGACGAAGTCAGATCAGGCTGGTGACATCGCTACACTTCACGTTATCGTCTCTGTTGCAAAAAGTACTTGTCTGATTTATATAAATCTTTGTATATAAGTAGAAAATATACTTAATTACGCGTAGTCGAAGTCTGGTGATGATTGATTCATATTTGCAGATTTTAGACAAATTTGAAAACCTGGGGCGGAGATAACCCATAAGTACCAACAAATGCACACGCATGTATTGATAAAGATAAAATTGTTGTAATAGCGTGTGTGGCGGGTTATTGCAAAACAAGTTTTACAGAATCGATTAAAAAAAGGCACAATTTAGATTTTTCATCAACTCTGTACTTCACTACGCCTTAGAAAGACTGTGAGTCTTCCTATTTCTACACCAACAGCGATCTTTCAGACACCATGGAATATCAATTATTCTATTCACAGTACAAATTTCATATGGCTTCACAGTAATCACGCCGGCTCAGTTTTAGATCCAAACGTTTCTAGACGCTAAGATTTCTACTCAAATCGCATCAGTGTCCTAACTTAATCATCAGATCGTGAAAAGTTCAAACATAATCGCACAAAATCATTGCCTGAAATTACATGTACTTCCTTCTCGAGCTGAATGAATCGTTGAATGCATTGATACATAATGCCGCATGACGCACGTGCCCACGGAAGTACACCAACTTAATTAATTTTTTCAACTAAGAAACATAAATTGTCGAACGCGTGGTGCCATGGTCGATTGGAGATTTCATGAACTTCTGCTCACCATCATTCCCTCACAAAGAAGATTTGGGTAGTAATTCTATACCTTTCATCTGTTATTACTCAAATACAGAGGAGAGATTCAGAGTTTTACTTCCTTCTCCAATAAGTAAACGATTGAAACCGACTTTGCAATTCTTAGATGTTTTCATACCTCGTGAAAAATGTTTCAAGTGCTTTTGAGAACTTATTCTTTGTTCTCCAAAAATTTGATTAAATAATGAAAGGAGATGCTAACTCGTTGATGAGAATTCTATCGATTCAATCGTGAGTTTGGGACACATTATCATCCAACGACATTTCCAATTCGATTCAACGACAACCAACACGGTCGTTACTGTACAGCGCAGTATAACACATGAGATATCATTCCGACACGTATGCATATACAACTAAAGTTCATAAATACATAAATATCCCATTTCCTAGACAATTAAAAATTATCGCGATTGTTTAAAAAACCAGAACTTGAAGATGATGGATAAACTAAAAGTAAAAAGATCGAGACTTAAAAATAACTTTTAAAATTTAGCTACTATTTAGCTAAATTTTCAATTTTCAATTTCATCAATTGTTAATGACATCTAAGATATGTCTTCAGAAGCTTTGGTTGACTTCAATCCTCGCTATGGGTCTTAATATCGCACTTGTGACGAACTATCTATTTTGTGACTGTGGTAGCCATGAAGCTGATGTGTGATAATCATGATAATGGCTTGATCTTTCAAATTGACACCCATGCGGTCGTAGTTTAGTTGGTAGAGCGACTGGTCTAGTTAACCCGGGTCGTAGGTTCGAGTCCTAGCAGCTGCACATCTTTTCATGGCAATTTGATCAATCATTTATCATATTTCATTCATTGTCAATTGAAATGAGAAATTTTTGACTTCGACTTTCGGCTGCCATAGAATTTGCTAAATTTCGAAGTGTTCTGACGTTAAAAGTTCTACGTAGCAAAAAGATTTAAAATTTTGAAGCAATTTTAAAACACGAATCCAGCATAAAAATATGCAAATTTTTTATCATTCCAGAGATTTTAGAACATCTAAATATAGCAGGAATATAACTTCTTTATACACCAACAACAGTGAACTTCTACAGAAAATCCAGTAATTTCTTGAACAAGGCGAGATCTATTTTAAACTTTGGAATCAACATGTCAATCATCAACAGCAAAGTTGTTCAAGAATGACAGCAATGATAAATAAATTTACAGCTATCATCCCTAACTCCTCTGTCACATAATATAATGTAGATGAGAAAGTTTAGAATGCGGTCAGCTAGAATTTGATTGATGTGCACATTAGCCTCAATCCTATACATGTCTATACATGTCTGCACGATATTGCTAGGACTAGGCCTGCGTTCGTGACACGAGCGCGCTTCGTGTCGTGTTGAGCCTCGCCCTTTGTGTTGTGCTCCGTTCATGTCTTTGAAATTAGAGTAGTGTTATATTTCCGTGGTGTAGTAGATTGCTTTGATGTACATAACTTACAGACTCATATTAATAAAATATCCTTACAAATCGACATGCTTCGTTGAAAGTTTTAGAATTCAGAATTTCGAAAAAAAGTACTTTTCTAAAATAGGTCATAAATTTGACCTTTCTTTCACCGACGTTTTGGAAAGAGTTTGAATATGTGCTAAAGCTAAAGCTCACAAGAGCCAATGTCAGACTTTTTAGTTTAAAGAAAACCACTGCAAAATCGCGGCATCGAGATGACAGGGCGACCTCTTAAACTGATTGCTGATATTCGGCCTGTTCCTGCTTATCTATAAAATAAGATTGAGAGAGAGATGTCTATTTTTCAATTACAATTAAAATCATGGCTAAACATTTGAAAGTGATCGTTGTAAGTTACATTCAAGTCAAGTAATATTTAAATCATCGGCAAAGTCAGTCGACATGTGTCTGATTGACAATGATAGTTGTCTTTGGGAAAAAACTGTTTCGTCTACGTGTAGTTCGAACAATTGGCTGCATGAAGCGTCCTGAAAAACTGGATTTTATCGGACAAAGGCTGTGGAGTGGATGTTGAGGGTTATTAGAAGCAATTAACATCAGTTGCATTGACGCGTTTTGTCTGCGCGACCTTAGGTCCGGAAAACAGGAGCTATGACAATTCTCACCACAAATGATGTGGTGGGCTCGACGCTGAATTCTCTCCAGTAGGTCTTCATCCTTGGCTAGAAGGCCAACTAATACGGGAGAGCAGTATTCTGTTTGGACAGAATGAGGCCATGGTCGATGCTCATCAGATTTCTGTGATCCAGGCTTGAGGATTCGCAAGGCGTATAGGCGCTTGGATGAGAGATTGCTGATGTACTCGATATGCTTACTCCATTTGAGGTCAGATGTAAGGTAAAGACCAAGAATTTTCATGTCAGATACCAGCGTCAATTCGTCAAGAGTAGGCAAATGTGCATGAGGAGTTCTTGGGATCCAGAGCTGTTTGCATTTGCGAGAACTAAGTTGGAGACCCACAGATGCCGAACAAGTCGTCATGTTATTGTGCTCATCAATGCATGCTTGAACAGATCTATCTGTTATTGGCACAACAAAAGTGCAGTCATCAATATATTTTTTGACGACACTTGAGGAGTTCAATGGGTGCAAAGATGCCACCACTAAATTGAACAAATAGGGCCTGGTTAAACATTGGTTATTGAAGATCTTGTCTAACGTCTTAATTGAATCTCTTTAGGCTCACCATGCTCCCGTACGTGCTCTGAGTAAGTATGTAGTGCGAAGTGAACTTGAGTAGTGATTTAAACACCGCTTTTGAATCGTAATCAGAAAATACTAGTGACAACACGAAAACTATTTCATTCCACCTCACCGGCAAGCGTTGAGTCAAACATTTATTTTGTACATGTTGACGATAAGCTCGAGCGGTTTTGCAAACTGTTTGCACTTTGTCTTGTAAAATGCAGGAAAAAAAGTGAGTCCGCTATAATTCACTCTATCATGTAAGAGACTAAGAAATTAGATCGGTAAAATAATGACAAGAAAAAACATTTCTCAAGTTTTTGCCGAATACATATACATGCAATTGCAGTATTGCAGTGAAAGATTGTCAAAGACACTTTTGAAATGTGTTATAGAACATTTCGTCAAACTTTTGCCAATTTTTCTCATGATTTGTATTTGATTGCATGATTCGTGATTCATGCTCTAGCGAATTTTTCGAAATTAGAAGCTTCCCTGAAATATTGCGATGGTAGATCGGGAGCCGATGTTCTCCTGCTCATGTTTGCTTATGAGTCTGTTTTGTTTTTCATCCACGTTAAGGTGAAATGTGTATATTAATCATGTTGTCTCTCAAATATCAAAACGACTGCTCATTGTAATCGACATGAAAAGAAAAGGATACAATTCCACTGTTCTATGACGAACTTATTTTGCTTACATCGCTCTACCCTAACATTCCGTATGTCGTTTTGGTAGATTTTCCATCTTCTTCAAAGACTTTTAAATATGGAATGAACAGTAACAGTCTCCACCATTATGGATATAGGCAAGTGGAGACATTGTCAACTTGTTCTACCTATAGTCTAATTTGCATTTTGAGGAAGTTGCTAAATAAATCCTTTACTAAGTACATCCTTCACGCTGCTAATTTGCGTACAAAATGACCTTGCGTGTCAAATGACCTTGGTCCACTGAAAAAATCACCTCCTCAAAGACGTTTCATATGACTAAACCTGCACTTGGGGAAGAATTTAAAATATTATAGATATTATAGATAGCAGTTGCACAATTTGGTCGTGAAAATCCTGGGAGAAAGTTGACAACGGAACATGGAATTGACAAGATCAATTAGAGTTTCCTTTGACATAACTTTCAGTGAGACATAAGCATTCTTTCGCTACTTTTATTTCCTTCGTCATAAAATTCGAGAGAAAGGCAATGCCCGCGCATTACATAGTCTATGCTCTGTTCTTACATAACGTAAGATGCCACACTCCTTCGCAATTCGTTTAAGATATGTTGATGAACCTGGTTCTGTTGTCTCATATACCCTTGTGACAACTTACATACACAGTAGGGACATTTTGGATAAAGATGCTGCAAAAATCAGCAAACAACTGAAATGCAACTTTACTCAAAAAATTGATTTTTTAGCATCTGTTGAAAATTGATGACAAATGTCTCTGAAAAACGATGTATTTTGATCAATTATCGTATTAAATATGTCTGATTGTATTGAGATGGAATGTGTATGTAAATTTTTAAATACTCTGCTGCTTTCTCAGCTATTTATTTAGCAAAAAACTCTGAAGAAGCAAATGTCTCAAAGATGTTGTGAGCTATGATAGGCCGTCCACTTTGCTTGGGATCGGCCTTTTGTAGCATATAACTGACCGTATTACTTATAATTCTATTGTGAGTAGTGGTTTGTTGTTACCATAGAAATTCCACTTCTCGCTTTGTTAAGGTGAAGAGAGGCTTTAGGAAAATAGAGGTTTTGTTGATAGTCACTTCTGTTGTTCGTCTATGCATCCATTGCTAGATCTTTAGATATATATATATATATATATATATATATATATATATATATAGCATATTATGTGCTTTAGATATAAAGAGAACTGATAAAAGTTGCAAATATTTATAAACTGCACTGATAAGTTGCCGGTATATTCCTACTGTCTAGCACTGGAAGCCACCATCGTTTTGATTATGTTGTCTTGACAACACATGTACTATTGTTTTCGATGTCCATGTTCATTCTAGTTCTTCGTTGTCATAGTGTCGGCTTTCTATGGTTACTACTATTCATGTATGCATTTCTGGATGAATAAGCATGCTAATGGCAAAAGATTAAGATGCTTAGCTTTCTATGAAATTGACAAAATGTACTTTTAAATAGTGGTCAATTTTTTGAAACTCCATCGGCCAAATCTACATAGTAAATAACTGACTATCTCGGTATGTTATTTTCAAAACTCTGATTATACAATAGAGGAATGACACTAATATTATACATCAATCTTCCAGAAAGAGAGATTGTTTTAAATTCAGTTTACTCTGAAAACATGATAGTAATTGAACATTTGTTTAAAAGATCTAGCCATGATATTAACTTTCAAGTGTGTATTCAAAATGAGCTGTTAAACAACAATTGTAAAATTCCTGGAAGCTGCTTGATTAAATTTTCGGAATATATTATTTGTCCACGCATTCATAATTTAGCTTTTGAAAGCTAGTATGATTTTAAAATACTTTTTCCAACATATTATAAAAGGCGCCTGCTTCTTCACATTTTAATGATTTGACAAAAGATTTTTCTGTTATTGGTGTCGTAACAGAATTATAAATAATCGTCTTTTACATATGATTGGTAGTTTTTAGGAAAATGCCTAGGAGAACAACACATTTAGGACGATGTACCAGGCAATGTTTTTCATTTAACTACGGATGGACAGTAAATTATCAATGAACCAATATCGAGATAACAATCCCTGCGGGGTTTCAGCTAGTTTGATAATATCTGAATTGGTTAATAAAAATTGATATCACCATTAAAACCAACGACCATGCGCCGATTGTGCTGTGCGGCAATTTTAGGAGCGATTGAATCAAAGGAACATCAGGATCCAGGACCCCATCCCCGGATTTTCAAGTCTCAAAATCGCCGAGGCAAAATGGGCTTAACTATACCATAGCCATAGCATCATGAAATTCAATTTAGCCGATTACGTTGAATTTTTAGACGTCAAACACGCCACACTTTAAAGCTTTCGTTGTCGTTTTTCAGTCTCATGAATTTCATGATTTCGAATTAAGGAAATGAATTAATGATAAATGGCAAATAACCATCAAAGTTCAGTGAATGTTGTCCAAATATATAAGACGCTAAACTTCCGATCATGAATGAAAACATCATTTTCAATTTCATGATATGCTTCCCATTCAAATTATGACAATTCAATTATGGAAGTAGCATTTTGGTCAATATTGTCCGCATAGGAGAGGAAATAGATTGATGTTTATGTCTTATTCGGCGCCAATGACTGATCAAAGCAAAGAAAGCGGCTATCATAGCATTGATTCAAAATGCACTGATCAGCTCGAGTACACATTTTTCCTTGAAGATCACGCAGATGCGAACGCAAGATTGACGTTGTATGGAGAGCAGCAAAAATTCAATGTCAATAAAGAGAAACTCTATATTAACCCTCGCCACACTACGGTGTTTTTCCGAGGGCCAATGTCATCGTCTACCCCCCCTATGATCCAAGGTTGGACAAAGGTCGACCTTGGGAAAGTGATACAAAACTTGGGTTTCCTATATAAAACGTGGGGTTTCTATTAATGCCGCATGTATACAAATCAAGTTATAAAAATTGATATTTTGATTTGAATCTTAGGAGAGCTACATGATAGGAGCATGAAGTTCTGATTTTAATCAAAATTCCACTCAATACACTAGGTGACATGCCACGCTTAATTGCGCGTAATTACACATGAACTTAAACATCCATGGCTACGCGTGACATTGCTGCAACATCTGTCAGCAGTCCTGTTATCTGGACTTTCCGTGTCATGTTTCTGTATGTGCTGTACACGTATCAGAGGCTAAACAATGTGATAGGACCTCTATTTCATGCTCAAGGAAGACAGAACATGCTAAGCGGTTCATTTGTGGTTCAAGTGGCAACGTGGACAACCGTAGACGACGCGCAAACTATTCAGACGAAGACTCGTGTGAGCACGTATTCATAAACATACCCCATGTTTTGACAGTATTAGATCACGTGATTGCTGACTCATAGTGCAAAACTGCCCTTAACCAAGGATGTTTTGGGTTTCGTAATTACGTGTGGCAATGTCACCTCGTGTAAACTGAATATTTCAAAAAAAAGAAATGCTTGTGGTTATCAGCTATTTCATTTTGGGCTTGACAATACCGCGCATTGAAAGCTCTTACATATAGCATTTCCTGTAAGCTTACGCTGCATTAGTGAATATTGAAGTTTTGCATTTCATACATTTTATATCTTCGCACCCCTGAAATGTCTGAGATAGCTGACATTTATCTAAAAATTAGTGCATTCCAATTTCGTTTTCTAAATAAGTTTAACCATGCACTCAGTATATCAGTAGGCTAAATAAAAGGAAAGCTTCATAACGCAATACTTGTACTTACGCTGATAATTGCAATTGAAAAATCGTTTCCGACTTACACCATTCACGCATGTTGCTAGGCATGGACTACTGAGGCATCAATAATCACTAGCGATGTTTCATTAGTCAATGTTTCAGAATTTCTTGGTTTCAGTTGCAAATTGTCGCCCAACCCATCGAAAAGCAACTTTGGCAGCTAAATTGAAATTTTTACTTGATGCAGCTACACTGTGATGAAATTATCACAAAATAAGAATTTTATGCTATAGAAGAACCATTATGTCTGTACAAACTACAAAAAATTCACTTCATTTACTTGATTCTACACTGTAAATCGCTCAATACCAATCACATACGAAGGATGCATACCAAAATATTTTTTTGGTATATTTCTGTATTCTCTTGGTATATATTTGTATGCTTTTCGTATGTTATTTCGAATGTGGTATGCTTTGCATACTAAAGACATACCAGTACAATGTTAAATGAAAGCATAAATCATATGTTGATTAAAGTATGTTGATAAAGTATGTTGATTTAAGGCCTTTTGTCAATAAAGATCACACTAATGTTATTACTGTTCTGTAAGTAGGGAGATAATGACATTCAAGAGTCATACTTTCAATACTGAATTCGATTTTAATAGACGTAAGTCTATGGCATTTCATGAATAATCAATAAGTATTCAACCATCAACAATTATGCATTACGTAATTTTGGGAATTAAGCATATTATCAATCCGAAATAAAAACACAATATAATTCATGAACGCAAAAATAGTTATGTTTGAGACATATAAGTCAACATGATTGCACGAAATATATATCGCTTGAATGAATTGATGTTTATCAACTTGGTTCGTAAAGTAGAGCTAGCTAAGTGTCCTGCTAATATTGCTAGACAAGTAGCAACGACGACAATCTCGTGGAGCATAAGCTTCACAATAAATCTAATCTGATTAAAAATCACTCTATCAAACAAAAAATATTCACGACTGGTTACCGAAAAAAGTAATTTGACAGTAGTATGTAATACATATATTTTTTGCTATGTGACTTAAAGCTGCAGATACGAAACACATACCAGAGGCATGCGAGGAAGGATGAATTTGCATCGGCTCTCGTATATAAAACATACCAACAACTCGTATTTCAGTGTAAAACAGCCAATCACAGATAGAATAGTTCGTATCGCTACATACCAATCACATACGAAAGAAAGTGAGATGTGGTATGAAAAACATACCAGATCTCTGTAAACATACGAGAATCTCGTATCAGATGTTAGTTTCAAATTGTATGTGATTTTGGTATATGTTTGTATGCAATTTTCGTATCCAGCGATTTACAGTGTACTCATTTATTGAAATTCGGTCTTGGGTTTTTGGTTTAAACCCAAGTTTTGGCCCGAAAATTATATTGGGTAGAACCAATACAGGTTTTCGCCCAACCTTGTGTGATCTCCAAAACCACTAAAACAATTTTGCCAAACCACACACCAATCGAAAAGTTATTGAAAAGGGATTCAGAAAAATAGCATTATTTTTATTTTTAAGGTCATCCCTGGGCTGAGGTTTTTTGCAGGTGATGAAAGAACCCGATTCGGTGAACTGTTATCGAGACACTGCGGCTAAAAGCAAAATGATTGTGAAATTTTTCAAAAATCGCTGATCAGATGCAGAACAAAAAATACAAAAATAATGGAAAAAAAGCATGCTTGAATTTCAAATGTGCTTACACAAATAATCCGCAGAAAGTAAGCTATTAGAAGTCTGGTGGCCACAGCTTGCTTGGTTAAAAAGATCTTCTTTCGTCCTCCCTCCACCCCACCCCCCCCCCAGTGGAGCGAGGGCTCAGATCCTCAGGAATCATACTATTTCATTTTTCTGAAGTTCTGTAATTGTCATTCGTCAGTTAATTCCAACTGTAATTTTCCGGAAAGTTTCAGAGATAGAAATTTAACTTTTGTGACAAATCATTGATTCGCTGTCAGGGTGTGTTCAACGGCGGATGCTTGTTTCCGTAAAACCTGCTGATGCACTTATAGTGGCAAAAATGTAACCATGTAAGTATATACACTGTTATGATAATATTGTATATGATAGAGTTTGACATGCGTCATACTGCATAAATGCCACCTATGACGACAACAGTTTCTCTTGTACTTCACTTTAGGTGAGAAATTAACTTGATTATGCACTTTCCCTGTGAACTATAAAGCAGTATCATGATTTCCTTTATTTCATGAATTCTGTAAGTTCAGAGAATGATTTCGTATATTCATGTGTTCAATCAAATATTCAAAGCAAGTGTGTGTGGAAGGTAATCTAACAGATAAGTAGGCCTATCACAATATGCAATCAAGGGCTATATGCATGTATAAAATTTAATGACACAGTAAAGAGCAGCTAAAATCAAATTTACCATAGAAAAGAAAGATAGCATAGCTTTTTGTATTTCCTCTACGCAGCAAAATTAAAAGAAATGCAACGCAGCAATAGAATCGCATTCTTTCAATAAATCATCAGCTTCATGCACTTTCATCAACATGGATTTAGTTATGCGAGTGTGTTTAGTACGGCAAACAATAGAAAATCATTCGCTGTTGCTTGATGAATGTGCTTCGTAATTTCAGAATCCTGTAGTCTATCCGTCATATGCTCATAATGGCGAGTGATGAGGTATGTGCGAGTCTCACCAAGGCAACAGCTGTCACTTTGGCCACATTTAAATTTGTAAACTAAATAGGAGATAAATCTCGCAGCCACCGTATCTTGCTGGAAAAGATATTGCAAGCTTTGAAGGCTTCAAACTTGGACATGGTTTGGTTGTTGTGCACTAGAGGCATCTCTATGAGATAAAAAGGTCTGGTGTACAAGGTGTGCGTTCGTAGTGTCCTGACGCACGGACCAGAGACGTGTGCATTAAAGACCGAATCTCTCCAGAGATGAAAAGCCACAGAAAGGCGGATATTGAGATTGATATGCGGTGTGATCCTTAAGGTTATATCATAAAGCCAAGAGATGCAAGCAGACTGAAAGTGAATGATCTGGATGAACATCTGAGACAAAAGAGACTGCAGTGGTACAGACATGTCATGCGTCGAGAGGAGGACGAGGAGGTGAAAAATGTAATGACAACCACAATCGCAGCAAGTTCCAGGAGAAGCCGACCAGAAAAAAAGTTGTTTAGTATGACAGAACAAGATATGTAAGGAAGAAATTTTACCAAGGAGTTGACTACAAACAGAGATGAACGGAGAAGAAAAGCAGTGAAAGAACTGGCCAACCCCGTCTGGCCGGGAACTTATGCCAATATAACGTACCGGATTGATGATGATGACAGGTATTTAAAACTACGGAAAGCTTGAGGTGTTTTGGTAGAACACCGTTTATAGCTTTTAATTTCTCCTTTTTGTTTTCTTTCAAGTGAGGTAGCTTCCAAAAAGTACACGAAATATTCAAATTCGAGTTTTGGTCAGAGTTTTGCGCAGCAAAGCACCGCTGACTTTCTGTTTGATCTTATTGATTAATTTTTGATTGCAATCATTTCGCATAAATATCGGTGCATCAAAAAAGCGGGTTGCCGCCAAAACGCAGCACGGGTGCCTATACACTGAGGATGGCTTTCCTTCTTTCAGATACAAAATTGCTGCCATCAAGGCTTTGATTTATCGCGCCAAGCATCCTTCAGTGCGAATGATTTTCATGAAAAGGCTCTTGAAAAAGTTCTGTCAACATTTACACGAAATGGATGTAATCAAAATTGTAATCAAAATTTCATCAATGAGATGAAACAAAATATCGATGATGACATTTCGCAAAGCACGGATCAAAATTTGAATTTGATTTGAATATGGATTACAATTTGAATTCCAATTCTATTTTGAAAGATACCTCGCTTGACGGAAAATGAAAGGGAGACATTGAAAACCCCTCATACCGTCAACCGTATCTTACCGGAAAACCACAAATCTTTCGTTTATTTTAATACTATTAAATCTTGCAATATCCATCCCAGCAAATATCTGGTGTCAGTGAGTTTTATCTCCAATTTAGCTTACAAATTCAAGTATGGGTATTAATGAAGCTAGCATTTTTAACTTGCATTAATGAGCATATCAAAGGCAGATCGCAAGATTCTGAAATTACGAAGCATGTTCATTAAACGACAGTCAATGATTTTTTTCTATTGTTTGCTGTACTGAATTCATTCGCATGGCTGAATCTAAATTGTCTCAAAAATGCATGAAGCTGACAATTTATTGAACGAATAGTAAATGCGCTCTTACTTTTCCATTCTTTTGTAAATTTGATTTTAGCTGCTCTTAAAACCCTTGCCCCACTTGGTGGGGAGGCGTTTTTCGTCCCCCCGGCGTTTTATATATATCTTTTGAACCACACAAGCTATGGTTGCCAGATTTCTAATAACTTGTTTTCTACATATTATTCAACTTTTGACCAAGGCAATTATTCAACTTTTGCAGTGAGATCTATTTTAAAATTTGAATGTTTGGAATATTTTGGCTGATTGTGCCATATTCACTTCTAATGCAGCTTATAGTGCGGCATCAAATTTTGATGAAGCCAGTTGAGATTGCACAAAGGATTCTTCCTATCAATATGAAGATATTCACAAACGCAAGGTTTTTGAATTTGAAATCATTTGTATGTATGTTTGAAATTTGAAATTCAAATTTCAAATATAATTTTGTATTATTTTCTGCTTTCAGTTTTACATCTAATCAGCAATTATTGAAAATTTTCAGAATCATGTTGCTTTCAGCCTCAGTGTCTCGATAAAAGTTCAACAAATTGGGTTGTCTCTTCGCTAGCAGAAACTAATTGCTAAAATGTGCGATTTTAATGTTATTTGAGTTGAACTAAAAGTTTGAATTATTTTGACCTTTGACCTCATCTAATACAATGATGTAATCTCATGGCGATTCTCATTGCAAGTTGCTTGATACCCCGAGGATGTATCAGTAAATATGGCAAATCAATCGACAAATTCGATAATGATACAAGTCCTTCATTTTAACATCGGTCGTGCTTATATTATAGTATTGTAGGCATATAATACTTTCTTTGGTCTTGTTCATCTTCTACACAGACGCCAATCAGCGTCAAATAATTGATTTGATTATCTTCTTATCATATCCATGCAGTTGAGTTGTCGTACAACAGTCTATACCTTTTCAACAATAAATTGAGAATAGTCCTGATTGAATTGAAAACAGCCAAAATTGAAATGGGAATAGTTCATATTGAATTGAGAACAGCCAAAATTGAAATGAGAATTGTCAATATCAAAATGAGAATAGTCAATATCAAAATGGGAATTGCCAATATCAAAATGAGAATAGTCAATATCAAAATGGGAATTGTCAATATCAAAATGGGACTTTTTTAATGATTTTTTCCCGACTTTTGACAGTTTATCCTTGTTAAAATCATACACAAGACAGGCCAAGACGATAGAGGAGGATATTTGGATGTTGATAATGACTGTAGTTCATAGTTTTTAACATAAGTGCGTTTATGAAACTCACTATCTTAATTTCAAAGCATGATGTACATATACCATATAAAGTATATCGACACAAGGTGTTTATGCGTTTACCTTACGTATAATGCTTCGGTTTTTTAAGGATAGGTTTCCCTACTAAATGATCTAAATGAAAATTAAGCCTACTTCAGGGTATTTAAAACGTTCATCAGATTCATAAAAGAACAATCCTTCTTGATTTTGATCAATTAACCTTTCCTCGCACTGCAATGACAGCACAATGACTGGTGTTCCCCAGGCATTTTCTTTCAAGATTATACAAAAAAGGATTGGTGATACGACAATTCTTTTCGTGAGAATTCTGTCTGATGCGCATTTCAAGCATAAATATCTACAAAACTCGACATATATACGAATGCAATGGTAGACAATTCGAACAGAATCATGGAACCATCTGCTTCGCGGAGAGAACCTAAGCACAATGTCAGAGTCCTAGTACATGAAGAAGGTGGATGCATCGGAGAAAAGGTCTCAGGTTTTGGCCTCTTACAATAGCGGTGGTGAATGGAAACAATTGGCTACAAGATGTGAAAATGTCGACTGCATATCGATGGATTCGCGAAGGCGAAAAGTCTGACCGACGAGGAGGAAACCGTCGTCGCAAACTGAACGATGATCATCGTCAGTATCTGATCACGAGAATTGAGGATAATCCAAGAGTAACCCTGAATGATTTGAGGAATCAATTGAATTCAACATGAAGCATTGTAGTTTCAAAGGAATGTATTCGACAGCATTTAGATACGGCTACGTTGAAAGCTATACGTTTTGAACCAGAGAGGGCCAATATGCAGGTTAACAAAGAAATGCGGAAACAATTTGCAACCGATCTTTTACATTATCAATCAATGAATTTGCCTGTCCTATATATGGATGAAACAAACTTCAATCTCCATATCACAAGGAAGGAGGGTCGGTCACTTCGAGGAACTCGATGTACAACAGTGGCTGCTGGAAGTCGAGGAGCCAACCTACATCTCATTAGATGTATCAGCAGTATCGGTTTGATGCACCATGAAGGTCGACGAGGATCCTTCAAGAAAGAAGATGCCACAAAATGGGTCCGTGAATGTCTGAGACGTGCCAATGAGAAATGCCACAACAACTCTATTGTTGTGTTGGTCTTGGACAATGCCCCATGCTATACTGGTATTGATGAAGTTATTCAGGAGGAAGAGTTTCGGATGCATTTCATTTTGCGGCTAGCACTATACAGCCCGATGCTAAATCCAATCGGGGGAGCGTGGTCATGTTTAATAGCCGCTGTGAAAAGCAGACTTGCAGAGCAGATGCAGAGTATACTTTCCAACGATCATGCAGGCATCAGTCAAACTGAAGCGAGATTACGACAGCTTGAGAGTGCGATAGTCAACTCAATAGCAGAAATAACACCGAGCAAATGTGCGAATTTCGTGGCGTCCATCCAGAATCTACTACCTAGTGTGTTGAACCTAGAAGACGTTCAGTTCTAAATTATTCAATTATGTAATTTACTCGTGTATGATTATAAACGAAAACAATCTTTGCAAATAGATATTTTTATTAGTTATTCAAATGGGTGAGAGATTTATGATATATAGGGTAAACTGCTTATTATCATTAGATTATGCAGTACATGCTATGGCTATCAATTGATTCGCCGCCATTAAATTGCGTCAATCTAATGTTTATTACTTTTACGTCTTTTAATACAGGTAATTCTCCAAACGAAAAAGTCGTGTTAGTAGAAAGAATGAAGCATTATACGTAAGGTAAACGTATAAACACCTTGTGTCGATATACTTTATATGGTATATGTACATAATGCTTTGAAATTAAGATAGTGAGTTTCATAAACGCACTTATGTTAAAAACTATGAACTACAGTCATTATCAACATCCAAATATCCTCCTCTATCGTCTTGGCCTGTCTTGTGTATGATTTTAACAAGGATAAACTGTCAAAAGTCGGGAAAAAATCATTAAAAAAATTCTCATTTTAATTTTGACTATTCCCATTTTGATATTGACTATTCTCATTTTGATATTGGCAATTCCCATTTTGATATTGACTATTCTCATTTTGATATTGACAATTCTCATTTCAATTTTGGCTGTTCTCAATTCAATCTGAACTATTCTCAATTTAATGTTGAAAATGTATACAGTGACTATTTGAGAATGTTTCAAATTGTAATCATGTAGGTAATCGTTTATTCCGCAATGTATATTTCTCTTATAATGATAAAATAACATTGTGGCTACTGGAGGATCAAGTTTTTATCAAGAAAATGTCATTGATGGTTCGTCTTGCTTCTATGTTTCAAAACGAATAGTGCTGTTGCGATTTCCATTTCAAGCATTTTCATGGCGCGTCAGTTAAGTTCCCAGATTAATCAAAAGACGTTTACAAAATGAAGATATTTCCCAAAATATCACTGGACACTCGTGCATAGATATATGCGAATGAATTCGCAACCCATCATTTCTAAAAACATTAAATAGCTGTCCTATGCTGGAGATGTATTTCTATATATATATATATATATATATATATATATATATATATATATATATATATTCTGTTCAATGTGATTCGGGGGAGCTCGTATGGATGTTTCTTCAAATTGTTCGCACATGTTGTTGGAAAGCAGCAAAGTCTTGGAACTCCAACCTTAAAATTTAGCTTTGAGTTTTATAGAAGAGCCAAGATGGTGCGAGGTCAATTGAATGCGGAGAATGTCGAATACTGACGAGCAAATTGCACGCTCGAAACTCATAATCTCACCATCTAGTCTTACTCCTGTTGACAACCTTCAACACCATTTCCACGAAACTTTTTGTTATCATCAGGAAGGATTTTTAATATCACAGTTCATCGGTCATCATTCTTATGATTTGTAATTCATCCTATTTTAGTTCATCCGTTTGATGAACTACCTGTTTTCCAGATCGTTCTATCATGAGCATTGACTTTACCTTCATTGAATAATTTGCACCATAGAAATCCCACTTATCGTTATTTTACGTTAATGGGACTAAAATGTACAACATCTGTTTGTTGATGGCAATTTTAGCTGCTCGGTCAGGCACTGATCTAGATAAATAGTGTTGCTGCATCTTAAGAAAAAACTAGTGAGTGAAGCCGGTCACCACAGCTGTAAATTCATGTCAGAAATTGAAAAATTGAAAGCTATTTAATCAAAATGAGTACAGTGGCACTGAAGCCGCCATAGTTTAGGTACCGTTGTTATGAAACTATTGTTATAGAGTGTCGAACTTCCATGACTTGTACCATTTCAGTACAATCAAGAGCCCCTTAAGTAAGGATTATCCTACAGGCGACTCAATGTTTTCCGGATTTCAGTGGCGATTCCCCAAAACTTTGAGCAAAAATTAATGCTAAAGCAGTTCAGGAAGCGTACATCATTCATCGATGCTGCATTATATTCACTTCAAAAATTCAAAGCGAAATTCAATGAATTTCAACCAGTCCTGGAGCTTAATTGTCACACCTTGCACACGAATTGTCATTATTTGCATTGGAAAAGAAAACGATCACCATGGGTCGAATTATATATAGCAAGTAAGTAAGTAAGTAAAGACATATTTGTAGTGCACAACACCCCAATAGTGAAAATCGTGAGGTGTACAAACGAGAGTTCACAGTCAGAAGATAAACATTCACTTAACAATATTCAAATTAACTTTAAAAACATATTATAGCGAAAATCAAGTGTTAAAAAATCAGTAGACAATATGAATCATATGTCCTTGATAGAAACTTGACCTTCTAGTGTCCATAATTTCATTTCATGCTTCATCATTGCAAATGCGTGGCATCAAATATCCTGCAAAAGCGATTTAAAAAGTAATCACTGTGCAGAAGGATCGTATTGATGTCTGAAATTATCCTTTGACAGTTGATTAATTTCTTGTCAGTTTGATTTTCCTATTTTTGACATTTTTGAAATTTATTTTTGTCAACATTGCCACTCATGCACGGAATAACTCTTCAAGATTGAAGTCCCGCGAATAAGCGCATTATTTTCCTTATCCATCGTGAGACGGCACTAAGAGTGCTGGACAGATGTCGCGTTACAAGAATTCCTCTGGCAAAGATTGGAATGAAATGAATTTGTGGGAATGTAAGGAAGACGAGGAGGTGATGAATGCTGCAAGCGATGTTTTATGAACGATTTCTATTTTCTAGCCATAGGAACCGAGTATTTAAAGTTATCAAAAAGGCTATCCACGACGTGCAGCTTCAATCTCTCATCGTCAGTGACAATTTGTCTAATGTGCATCTGTAATCATTCACTTTTAATCTCCAGCTTTTACTCGATCTTCGAGTCCATTGGTTTAATCTGCAAGTGATGAGATCTTCCTGATAGAATTGAGAAGTGGTTAAGTTAATTTTATATATTTTGACACTCCATCCTCAAGCAATTCAATCCCATCACTTTCAGCGATACATTCGCTATTTGAGTACATACAGTACATGGTGCGATCAATAGTCATGTCATATAGACAGTTTTTCATAATTCAAAAGTACGGGGATGCCAAGTAAACTTATTTTAGCACAGTCAATCTATGAGATAAAAGCAATATGCTTAAATGAAGATGATAAATGCCAGTAATTAAATCAAAGTGAAATTTTATCATCCATGAATTCTATTGTATCAATTAATTAGGCACGAAGTACTGTAACTCTACTGATGTAAAATCCTATCCGTAGTCTTACAAGGCTTCAATAGGAATATTAGTATATATCAGCTTATTTCATAGAGTAAGTATATTAGGTAGAGTGGCAACTCAGCATTTATGAAATCCACAATGTGCATACAGTTTCGATTTCATTAAATGAACATGAGTCGAGAACCAGCACCACCTCTGAGATATGCAGTTTTTACACTTTTGGAGAAAAGTCAACGAATTTGATTGATAATGATAGCAATGCAGAATAAGGAATAGTACTCCGCAAATCCTCCATGTCATGACAAATAGAAGAGGAACTATAGTTTGTTAAATTAGCAATTCGATGGGTCACCATCACTAAAAGCTCAGCTTTAAGAATAAGAGTATTTTCTGAAGCGTAATGATATTACAAACTGCCACTGAAAGATGGCCTAAACTGCCTAATCAAGATGCTTGTTAGCAAATATTCATTCCTTTTGATATCCAACTTTTTTTCATGCTTTTTACATAGGGGCTTCATGTCGGTAGTATATAAATTAGCAAAAATTGGGCTCTTTAAAAACTGCTCAAACAATTTTTTGGACAGCAGGAACGCAATCTCCGCAAAAAAAGCTGAATTTTCTGATATAAAAATGTTCACTGCATGCAGATACTTGTTTGAGTCGACACCATACAGTAAGTATGTTAGGTAGAGTGGTAACGCCGCATTTATTAAATCCCCAATGTGTATACACTTTCGATTTTATTAAATGAACTCAAAGGAGATACAGGTGGCATTGTCACCAAATGTGAGATATGAGCATTTATGCAGTTTTCCAGAAGTTACAAAGGAATTGAGTGATCATGATTGTAATGCAGAAGGAATGATGGTATTTCACAGATTCTCATGACAGCCTTGGAGATTTAATGATTGCTAAATTAACAATTCGATGGTTCCCATCACTTTCATGCTCAACCTCAAGAGTATTTTCTTAAGCGTGATCATATCACAGCTGCAACCTGCCACTTGTAGAGCAAAATCACATAATCAAAGACAATCACTTCATTCAACTTTAAAAGATGTAAATTTTTCCACATCACTATTCAGATTCAAGAAATGAAACATGAATTTAGTGAATCATCAAATTATGCCGGTGAAAATTGAATTAAAAACTTGAAATTTCAGCCAAGAAAGCACGAATAATATCGCGACTTTTTCATGAAGACTTTCATTATAATACAACTCATGAAATTCCCTTGACAATCAGCTTGATTTCCACTTTGCTAGCATGCTTATTAACAAATATTCATTCCTTTTGATATCCAACTTGTTGCATACTACTTATGTAGGAGAATCATCTCGGTAGTATAAGAATTGGCAAAATTTTGACTTTTTTTAGAACTGTTCAAATAATTTTCTGGACCATGGGAACGGAATCTCCGCAAAAAACCGAATCTTTTGATATAAAAATGTTCACTGCATACAGATACTTGTTTTAGTCGACACTTTACCTACAAATACTTACTCTATGGCTTATATTAGTATAATAACAAATTATCTCCAATAAATTTATGTCCTCTTCCATTCTTATCAAAAGTAGATTTTGAAAAAGCGGCGGAAGGGGATGGAGTCTTTCAGAGCTCCGATTCGCTAATGTACATGTAAACCTTTTGGTCTCTCCTTTGCATGACCAGTTGAAGACTAAGAAATGATGCACTGCCATCAAATTGAAGGTTAACATCACAAAGATTTTGGAGTAGAATCCTCATTGTTTGCAACCTTTGTCACTCAAATATTCGCCTCCGTCCTTGAAAATTCTCCTCATCCCAATCTTTGATGCTGTGTGCCTCGCCATGATGTCAATTGAAAGATAAACTTGATTCACGCAGTTCTGCTACGTCAATTTTAAGTGATGTCTAGACTGCCTCCCACATTCTATTTTTACCTCTCAAATCAGCTGTGCACGATTCGATGTGTTAAGATTAATGATGAGAATTTGAAAGGCTTATATTCGTCAGCTGTGTCAGCTGATATTTGTTCTTCTATACCTTGCTTGTCTAGATGTAGAATTCAGTACATTTAATGAAGACTAGCGCAGAATCATCTTAAGTTATCTCTCACAACTGTCTTCAATTCCGTCTAAAGATTCTAATGAACTCAGAAGCCTCACATTACACTTGGAAGTCCAACCAAACTGTATGGCTCAATATGAAAAGCAATACAAAAAGCAGCATACAATACAAAAGGCGATATATGTAGAATACGATGCATGTGAAGCGACAATCAAAGTAAAAAATTTACTACTTGATGACAGTCGAAAAATGATGAAGAAATAATCGCAGCTTCATTGACAACCATATTCCAATTTTTCCGTTATTGGAATGCGAATTAAAAATTGGTTCACAAAGTCATAATTGAAAGTGGTCGGTGTGCTGTTTTCAAGAACATCTGAAGAATTCACAGATAGAAAGTCTAATTATTGGATAATTTCTTCTTCAAGCGGCTAAGAGACCTGGCGCTTTTCTGGAGTAAACACACTGAAAGTTTCTTTACCGACAATCATTTCTCAAATAAATGAAATGTCGCTGGAACTTTTCAATTAATCATTAAATGACACATGTGATATTTTGGAAGCTGATATTCGATTGCATATAGAGATTTTGAAAATTATTCAAATTTAGTGAACATGGGAACCATTTAAAGTAAAATGAATACTCTAAGATTTCTTGGCCTCTGATTTCAAGCTGGAGTTATGCATGTTCTGTAAATCGACATCACAAGTTGAATAATAGTCTGCTTATACTATTGAAAGATCATCGGAGCGATATTTCAAAATGATGAACGTACAAAACGTTTAAAAGGATTTCCTTCTTTGTCATCCTGTCAGCGCAGCATTTTGTAAATTCACTAATGCTTTTGAGTACATGGTCTTTGGACAAGGGCCAACAATCTAGATCAAGAAGTGGCCTGATAAATATAAATGCCAATCTAAAAACATGGAAGCCAGATCGCACAAGTTGCATTTTGCCCCAACCAAGTTCCCCCGGAGTGTGCCATAATTTTCATGCAATTTCCATTCTAGGACTTTCTATGGCTCTGACACTGAGTCAATCTGCATTCTAGTCAACTCTAGATAAATAATCAATTTCTATGGTATGCTTGCACAAACCCTCGTTAGATTGACGAGAAGTCTACGTAGTCACCCTCGATATTTTTCTGGTTCAATTTGTTACCCTGTGATGGAGCTTTTATCCAAGTGATAGAAAAAACAATCAATGACAAATTCAATAAAGATGTGGAAGTTGAGCAAAGAACTTTCACTTATGACAGCGCGACAAAATTGAACTCGGTAATAACGCGGTGGCGGGGAGACCGCTCTTTATGTACGAGAACTCAATTCAAAGTTGAATCGTTAGTTTGGTTTTAACAAGCCTATTCCCTAGCCTCTATGAAGCTGAAATTTGTCAATGTAGTAATTTGGTGCAAAGTTATTTCTACAAAGCAATGAAATGGCACAATCTCCTGACTAAATACCATAGCAATCAAACAATGAGCAGCCAGTTCAACATCAAACATGCCAAATTGTGCAAAGTTTCAGTGACTTATCAACCGGATCACACAACAAAGAGACACAGTCGATGTCAAGTTCTACAGAGAAGTTTGAGAACGTTTTTTCATGCGCCTGCTAACTTTTTTTAAAATGATCGAGGGCCCAACATAATCGAGAAAACGTTTGCGCAATGATCTGAATTCTTTGAATCTGAAGGAATCGTGGCGATCGGAGCATTTTAAAGGAATTTAGATCAATTCGCAAGCGATGCACGACTATTTTTCCTATCTCTGCAAGGTATTAGAAATTTCTTTTTTCCCACTTAATAAGTTCCTGCATGTGCCATCTGTTTGAATCAGTTTGCACTTCTAGCAAAGTGATACAGTTAAACAATCTAATTCTGTGAGTGCAACTATTCTGCCTTTCCGATGCGTAAAATTAGACAGTAGACACCCACGTTAAGTCAGGAATCACATAATGTTTACAAACGTATGCTCAGCAACGGAAGAACCGTAGACGGCGGTGATTTTGGTTGAAAAGAAGTTTACCTTTCTATTCATGCAACTGTCAAGACACGGCACGTATCTGCTGTCAATGAACTTGAACAGCACCTAGTCGTCTCCGCGCAAGAGTATCTGCTAGTCCGATATCACGTCCTACACTTAGAAAAATGTGGCAATTTCTTTGGTTTTGGATATTTGAAATGAGCAATTTTGAGCTTCTTCTACATTTTACCAAATAATGATGGATACTTTGAATAAGCAATCAGTCTGGTTTCCAAGCATATATAATGGTTCAAATCAGTGCTGGGTGGGTACCCGAGGTCTTTGAACACCCGATAACCCGAGCTGAGGGGTCGGGTAGCGGGTCACTGACAAATAATTTTCTTGATGATGCAGCACACAAGTTCCTCGGACTGACTTTCTTCAATCACTAAGTCTCCCCTGCTAGCTCTCATTAATAGCCTGCTCGGTCTCCCGTTTATTCTTATACTTCCTCCTGATTTTATCAATTGCTTTGTATGCGAGCCGAATGACCAGACGCGGTCGCGAAGGTGCTGTGTTATGAAGCGGCAATACACGTAGTAACGCAGTCCGTAAGTATACCCTGACTTAAAGGCAACCTTTGACTCACCATAGCACTCGAATTCTGAGATTTTGATATGTCATAATAAATATAGACTTTGTTGACAATTTGTACTTATTCCAGATTTATTATTTTCTCAGAAAAAACTAAATTTGGAAAACAGAAAGAAATTTATGAAAAAGAAAATTTTTGCGTCCGATTTTATATCAGATGAGATTAGAACTGTGCAATTATTTCATGATTGAGTCCTCTCATTTGAATTCAGCCGGTCCATAAGTTCCAGTGTCCGAGAACGAGGTGAAATTCACGGTATCTGCTGATGTGGCATTTTGAATTGAATGACTGCCTATCTCTGAATAACCTTGAAATATTGAATAACAGATGCAAACTGAATACTTCTCTGAAAATACTCGATGCTGTTATTTCGAACAGAAACCGTTAAATTCCTTCAAATCACCAGATAATGGTTTTCTGATTAAGCCATTATTTCAAAACGTGCTCATTCAGTATAGTCTGAATCTTCAGACAATTGCTTCTCGGAAAATTGAACAAGATATTTTGGATCATGTCATTTTGAAAAGGATTTCTGATTAAAACTTGACAGATGAACCGGGTGAATTCAAATGATAGAGAATAAAATTACAAAGTGGAAAATACGCTGAGGATTGCAGTGTGACACAAGGTGCTGTCGTGAGAATGCCTCGTCTACTGGAATCTTCAAAGTCGGACTCACAACAAGACGAGATAGAGGCGTAATAAAATGACATTTCATTTTCATTTTACCTCTCTGGAAGTCAACGCTCATGATATTTCTCCAGTCTTGCTGCTGTCAAACTGAAAAGGAGGTAAGGGCATCAGAATTTCGCTACATTGGAATGTTAGAATTTCTTCCTCTGTCAGCATATTATGTGGAAACATATGACTGCAGTTTCGCCTCTTCATTGCATACATTCTAACTCATGTCATTTTTTGTAATTTGTCATCAATTTTTGATTGTTTGGCATCTGTTGGTGACCTTACAACGAAACACTGAAATCCAGACAGCAGACAAGGAGCGCAAAGTTTTGGAGGTCTAATTCCTTTTATATAAATGGATTTTCGGAGAGCAGTTCTTGTCCGGTATGTATTGATTGACAAAGAAGTGACACAAATTCGTGTCGACTCTTAACACCATCCACGTCAAAGACAGCGGCAGATCTTCTTTGATCCATGCTTTGCTCTTTCCCGGCGCAAAGTGTAATGTAGCCAAGAAATTCAACTAACTATGTAGAATAATGCAAAGAAAAATTGCTAGAAAGATGCACGTCTGTATAAAATCTGGATCAGGTTCGTATTTAGATGGTACAAATAAAGGTCCGAAGTAACAAATGCAGCCCGCATTCTGGATGGGTACGAATTTGAGGTACAAAAGAGAAAACAGGTCCGATGAACTTATAAGTAGTGCTGTGGGCATATTTCACAGGTGCCAAAACACCTCCTTTGAAAATTGAAATGACAAATAAAGTCATATAGGGCTCATTTTTTTAAGGATAAAATACATAATAATCAAATGATTATCAAAATTAGAAAAATCTTCACAAAAATTAAAAAGTTATTATTTTCATTGGTAATTTTGGTTTCAAACATTTTGCAATGCATTTTATATAAATTGACAAATAAATCGAGGAATTGTCAGACAAATGGTCCTTCTGGCAAATTAGTGGAACGTGAAAAATGAGTTTAGTACAATATGGATAAATATCTGAAGGTAAGGTCAAATGGTCGGACCATTTATCGGCTCATAATTCTTTTATTCTTTTTTTCACCTATAAGTCACTACGAGGACCCCTTTTGGACCTTCAATACCGACCATTTGCTTATCAGTGTAGACCCTGACTTTCAAATGACATCATGAGACACTATCAATATGAAAATTGCATGCACAATTGATTTGCATGAAGTGCAGGAATTACGGACGTGTAATTGTGAAATCACTTGTCTTCATGTTCTTGTGCAAGTTTAGGTACGTCCATCATGTAGACATGCAGATATGATTTTAGGGGGTATCTGTATTCATATAAGGCCAAAATACCTCCTTTGAAAATTGAAATGACAGACAAAGTCAACAAAGGCTCATTCATTATGGGTAAAGTACATAATTATCAAATAATTAACAGAATTGGAAAAATCTGTAGAAATAATCAAAAGTTATTAACTTCATTGGCAATGCTAGTAGCAAACATTTTCCAAAGTATTTTATACCTATTGAAAAATCAACTGAGGAATTGTAAGACCAATTGTCCTCTTGGTAAAGTGGTGAAAGGTGAAGAATGCGGTTAGTACGGGATGGGTAGGTATGTGAAGGTAAGAAGAAAATAGTAGTGCCACTTATCCGCCCCAGAGATCTTTAAATCATTTTGTCCTATAAGACATTATATGGACCTCTTTGGACCTTCAAAATGGATCCCTTTGTAATACGGACTTTTGATAAATACTGGCCACTTGGTCCCCATATCGTGACTCCCCGGACCTATGGACACGGACCATTTTGCTCTACAGTGTACGGAGATGTCGAGGCTTGCTGTTTCTATGAGACTCTTTGAACTTACATTGCTACGAAGAATTCGTCTGATATAGTAAAAAAATGCGCTCTCTAGAAGACTTTGTTTGACTTTCTTTTTCCGAATAGTAAATTAACAATCACAGCATTCTGATGTACTTTTTCCGGTCAGCGATATAGGTTTGAGGAAAGAATAACTCAAATCCCGGGGAGGGCAGACATTGTTGCGCAGACAGGGGGGGGCACTTTTGTTGCGCAGACCGCAAAACTGCACCGCACGACTTACGCATTTTTGACATTATGTATTTTCGCATTTTCAAACTTTTCACAAAAAATTCGTTGGATTTAGCTTACTGGAAAGTCAAATTTGTTACCTCTTTTTAAAGTATTTTTTGAAGTTCTAAATTTCACCATTTTCTGCAGACATTATGTACGATGGCCATTAGCGAAGCGGATTGTTTTTCTATATGAGTATAATAAAGATAATTTTACAAATATACATAATTTATCAAATGATCATTTTTATTATACCATAGAAATTGAAGAGACCATTGGAAATTTAAATGTTTATATGAATACATGTGCTACTTATTAATAGTTCTAGTAATACCACATTTAAGCAAGCATTTTTGTGACTTCTCCTTTGTAATCTTTGAAGCAAGTCTCATCCTTCTTTCTAATCACTTTTGAAATAGGCTAGAACTGTAGAATACCATTTCACAGAATTGGCTACCTTTGCATTATATCTATTTCTTCAATGAATTTTTTCGCTCTCATAAGTTACTTCCCATTGCATTCAAGCAGTTTTGTATCGATACTTAAAAAATCACATAGGAAATATATCAAAATGTCAAAATTGCCGATGCTCAATTTTTTATTACTATTTAAAGCGAGGATCTCTATGCATTAGATTATCTCTATGATCTCTCGCCAACCTCCGGGATCTCTACTTCGCTTCAAAGTCCGGTGTGGATAATGTAACCTCAAGTCATAATTGACCCATTCTTCAGGAGATCGTTTTGTCATCAAATATAAAACAGGAAAAACTCCCCATAGCATTGGTCGAGAGAGAAATCAATTGAAAAGGGAATTCAGAATGGCCTTCAGGGTCTAGCACCTTCAAACGGTCCATGGATTGAAGACGCAGGACGCCGAAGGACGAGAATTTCTTTGTACTTAAGCTTCATGATCAAATTCAAGCAGAAAAACTGCCCAAAGTTTTGGTCGAAAAAGTATATATTTATGCGGGACTTCGGCGTCCAGCACCTTCAAACGGTCGATGGATTGAAAGCACAGGACGCCGAAGGCCAGTTTCAATATGCATGTACTTTTTAAGTTTAAGATTCTTCGATCTGAACTTTGGCGAGTTTTTCTGCTTTACATTTGATGATAAAGCGAAAATACAAAGACATTTTCGGAGAAACTGTTTCTACTAAGTAGACAACTTAGTGTAGCCAAAATCTGTCGAAAGACGACTGCAGCTTGCTTAATTGCTTGGATTTAGAATCTCAGAATCCATTTACCATAGTGCTTCATGAATTTTCCCTTCTCCGGGATCTCTTTGCGCTTCAATTCCAAAAGCACTTGTTATTTAGTACGTTTTGTTTGGACTGACAGTTCTGAAGCTCATTGAGTATCCAGATAAGTATCTCTTTTTCTCTGCCAACCCCATCAACAGCGAGAATTCGTTTCACTCTTTTTGCGTTATTGAGAATGAAGAGAATGGAAAGCAGTGATAGTTATGTAATATCCTTCTGCCGTCCTGTTTTAACTTTAAAACCAGAAACGATCACAATGGGATTCATAATTGAAACTAACGAGCAGCTGATATCATGATTCAGGTGAAAACCAGCCTATTCTGTTGACATTTCCTAATTTCTACGAATGCTTCCAAAAGATGAGCGACCTTTTTATAACCCCAGCACGTGATGGAGAAATTCATTACCATATTATCCTGCAACCTCGTGACCCTGCTGTCAACGCGAAGTCAGATCTGATAGCTAATAGTTTTATTGACTACCGACACAGTTACCTGACATTCTGATATTAATGTTTCTCTCATTAATAATCTATACATATCTGTCTCCTAAGAGACCTCTACTTAGACAGCATGATTTCGTTTTCTGCATGTATTGTGTGTTGTCTGTCTGATATTATTCTGTCCTGCTTGACCTGCTCATAGACAGGCTGAGCCAAGGTATGTGACAAAATGTGAGGAAGCTAAGACATTTTTCTTTAGCATCCACTCGCTAAGACTGAGTCGCACAATCTCAATAACGGCTCAATTAACACTGATGCCAAGTTTGAACACGTCTCCTACTATACTTTCTGACTGATGTTCATTTAAAGTTCAAAAATCGGCAACAAACTCGTCAATAGAATTCTTTATAATCCAATTGCATCAAAATTACATCGGCGAATTGCCATGCTAATATTTGCAATCAACTTAACTTTTCCTGAAATAGATATCCATTCCGAAAACGAATATTATTTACAAAGTGTTTCCTAACAAATTTAATTCATTGCAAGTCTATACTGTACCACACGAATTATAAGTTCAATGATTTATTGCCATTTTACCCTTTGATTTCAGATTGATTCAATTTTCCATTGTTTTCAACATCATCCCTGCACCTGAGATCTGATCTGCCGATTACTACGATACTCCAGCCAGAGCCTGTCGCTGCAGACATTTTACTTCAATGTAATTGCCGATGACTATACAGAGCCATCTCTCCGCACTTGACACACTATATTTCCATTTTTATCAATATTTCATCCATTGTACTCATATTTTGTGAAGGAGACGTGCCACACAGAACTAGTACCTACACATTTGATTGTCGACAATGAAATAAAACGTCTATGCCAATCACATAATGGCGGCCGTGGGGACAAAATTGCTATCAATTTTTAATGACGAGCTTCCACACTTCTATACTTAGTCATGCTACCGGACTCAAATCATTGTTATAATTTTTATATATTGCCTTAATTCAAAATTACTTAAATCAGCTTAAATAAAATCTTTAAATATTGAGCTTAAATTCGTCAATTACGTGTAGATGCAGTTGATGACTATTGCCAAAACCGTGCTCGCTGAAATTTCACTTTGGCCTACTGTGCTGATTGCGTAGCTCAGATTTACCCGGGCATGGCTGCAACTTTAAGTAAGGAGCTGCGTCGATGTTGTGAGATGTGAATTCGGGCTGATGATGATCTGATTACCTTCTGATATAGGGTAAAATGCAAGCTTGCCTTATGGAAAATAATGAACATTATTGGTTTAAAGTGTGGACCATCTTAGATCTGTTTAGGCAGTGAAGTTCTTTATTAAACTCTTTTTCTTCTCTCACGACAGAAACTAGTCAAGGTTGATCACCTCATTTTCGGTTTGATTGGTTGCAGTTGGAGATATCGTGCTCGATGGTTTGAAGCCGATGCAAGTGTAGACTAGCTGGAAATGTAACACACATTTCACGCATAACCTATCATTGTGTTTCCGTGCTTCGCTTGTAAAGTATTCTTTTCCCCTGATTGGCGCTTGTCGCTGACTTATTATGGCAACAGTCCGAACCGAACAGCTGTTTCAATACATGTATATGGAACACACCTGTCTGTTAGTGGCTCCCTGGCTTAGTACTTACAGTTTTAATAGACATCTGAGTCCCAAAGAGAAGGACCATATTTATATTGATGAAAAATGATAAGCTATTGGAATTATTGCGAAATCCAGTGATCCATGGAAATTCCCACAGGAATTCTGTGGGAATGGGATGGGAATTCAAAATCAATTCCCACGGCAAGCCTGGTAAAATGACAGCTAGTCAGTCATTCACTTTTTTTTAACTAAGGATGCAACTCAATATTTAGTTGTCCTATTTACATAGTTTGCAAAAAGAAGAATTCATCAATTTTTGCTGGTGCAAACGACATGGCAGCAATGTGCTTAACGTAGTATTTAATGAATGCCCCGAAATTTCAGTTTATCTGCTAATTGCGTTTATTCATTCACATGTGTAAATTGCAATACCTAGTAAGTTATTAGGATAGCTGCTTTTGTTTAAGGCCGCACTTCGGTACGAAGGTGCAGAACGTTCAGAGTACGAACATCTTTCCATCACCATCGTTCTCACAACAGGATACTCACCTGGTGAGAGTCGCGAGTGTGCAAACGCCTCCCGCTCATGCCTTGATGTGGCTTTGTGTCTTGGGTGAGGAGTTAGGGTAAACTTGTGCGAAGTCCGCAACACTTGCTTGCTCGTGTCCTAACAGGATGAATTAATATACAAGTACTTGATAAATTTCAAAAATCCTCAACTTTCCACTTATATAATGTTGAAACATATTTTGAAATATCATACATGAAATATTATGTTAAAAAATGTCACTTTATGGTTATAGTGTAGTTCTGCACCTTTTAGTATTATGCGTAGTTGTCTGTACGTCCTGAAATGTCAAACATTGTTGTCCTAAGAAATCCATGTTTATGTTATATTGCTCAATTATTGTGCACAATTTTTACCCGACACCTAAACCCAGAACACACCTGATAATGAAATTAGAAGCGACAGGACTACTCTACTTGCTAAGTTTATTTCAAAGCCAATCAATTTCAACGACATGAATAAAGTGAATTCTTTAATTACGCATGTGCACAAAGTATTCTTTCATCTGATTGCAAGCTTTTCTGACATTCTTTACGACAACTAGGAGAAACATTAGCAATTTCGCGAATTTCCTAATTGTCTACTAATTATGTGGTCTGATCTATAAGTCGACAGGATATGGCCTAGGTCGCTAATTTCCCGCTCTGATTCAGGATGCCTCAGACCATTGGTTATAAGTAAGACTTTATTAGCTGACCCACAGAATTAGATTTATTTGCGAGCGCTTCGGTTTCCTAGAATGGGAGACTTGTATGTAACCTAAATATCGAAATGGCACATCACAGAATTAGACAACTTGTTCCTTCTCGAATAGATAATTCGTGTATCGCTTGCTATTGGAAATGACAAACTGCAAGCTGTCAGCACAGGACACCAGATGCGTGCGTGAGAGATGCGTGCGTGCTGTGATGTCACTTCGCACACACCAAAACACACATCGTCTAGCTAACATTCGATTCAGTGTATGCACTATACAGCACGGAATGGTGAGCTGCTGATGGTGAAATCATCAAGTGAACTAATTTTCGTGCGCCTGCTACTTTTTTCAATAATGATCGGAAGGGCCAACATTATGGAGAAAACTTGTGCGCAATGATCTGAATTCTTCGAATCTGAAGGAATTTTGGCATACGAGGCACTTTGCTTGAACTCACATTAATCCGCAAGTGACGCACGACTTTTTTTATATCTCCGTAAGGTATTAGGAATTCCTTTTTGCCCACTTAATAGGTTCCTCGATGTGCCGGCGATTTCGTATTAATTACACTTCTAGCAAGCCGAAGCAGATAAACAAAATATTTAATTCTGTGAGTTGACCTCATGAAGTTTATCCCTGTGCTTGACAGACATCCTTTTATTGAATTGAAATGAGGACAGATTAAAAAATATGCTAAATAACAATTGAATGATTTCATAAAATACCAAAGCAAATGAGGCGAAGAAATTCTTTTTCCGCCGCGGCAAGCGTGTAGGACTACACTTGCATCGATGCTTCATGCGTCTGACTTGAAACAGTGGCTAGCAGTTCGGCTCTTTTGAATCACAAGATAATCTGCACGAGTTGCCAACCATTGCTATAAATCAGAGCTAAATGTCAACCCTTTGACAGATGAGATTTCCGAAATGTTTTAGGAACGAAGAAGTTGATCATATGTCATTCATGATACGATGCTACCTCAAATATTTGCTAAACGAATGATCAATAAGTCAGTTACTCATTCCTCAATGACCTTGAGATCATGAATCAATTACATGCATACAATCACGTGTCAAATATTCAGATATTTGGACAACTAAGCCCAGAAGAAGTATATTCAAAATTACAAAGATGTTTAATAAGCAGAAACAATGTCTTTGAAAACCGGAATTTGAACATCTCAATACATCTCATGATATCCTTAAGTCTAAAAAGCTACTGTCGCGGAAAATAATAATAATCATCATCATCATCATTTCAATGATTGCTTGAAAGAAGATAATCAAAGGTAATGAATCGATTTTTTATCTAATGGATTTAATTTATCATATTGCGAGTGTGTTGTAGGCTTGAGGCACATGCCATCTCCATCACTTTGTATCGCGATTTTCCATGAGCTGTCGGTCAACTTACAAATATCAGTCTCAGTAATTTTACAATTTTCTTTGTTCGTAATTAGAAAGAATTGACAACATCGAATAAAACTTTGATCGATCAACCTTAGAGAAAGTCTTTTTCCTTCTTTTCACTGCAAATACGACAATCACTGAAACAGTTTCAATAAAGATTGAAAAATTGATTTCAATATTGATCGGTAAATAGTCTATTAAGAAATCCATGCTTTCATTTTATCAATGCTTTATCGAGATTAGTAGAAGCACTGTTTGAAGTTTAATAGTTTTGCAGTGAATCCCAAAACGATGAAAGAGCGATGCATCACAGTTTCACGATTTTTTGATTCACAGTTAACTGACAAAAAAATAAAGTTATGAAGACACTGCAAATACATTGAATTCTCTGGAGACTGCCTGTCGGCTCACATCAGTTGTCAACGCGGGTTGATGACAAGAGTCAAGTGCTGAAGGACAGATGGAAATAAATTTAGTGGTGATAACACATAAAGTACACTGTCGAAGTCCACATTTCGCAAAAGTTCTATAATTTCAGGAGTGACGATGATAGCTCATCACGAGCCTTTCCGCGCATTGCTCAAAACAAAACTTTGTCAATGGTGAGATTGATCGCAATTTTGCATGACCTAGGATGATGCAAAGCCTGAACATGCATCGCTGAGCAGTAAAGATGAAAGCCATTGAAATGCGATACACTATTAGAGGACAAAGCGGGACTTGCGTATGAAAGCTGGGGCTTCCAATGGCTTCGAATGTTTAAGAAGCCACACACACCTCATGTTGTTATGCAAGTTTCGAGGTTAAGTAACAGTGTATCATGTGTGTACTTTATAGAAAATCGAATCTCTATTAATTAAAAATTAATTCGTGAAGACAATTTGCAATGCAGAGTCTTCAGTCAAGAGTTTACTGCTGCAGGCTTTGCTAATTAGATTCTTGTTAAGATCAAGCATCACTAATTTAGATCGGTGCCTTAGTGTACAACTAAATTGACAATCACATGGCAGGATTTCCGAGCTTTTTGGTGGGAATGGGGATCTTGGTTATCTTTTCCGAGGAAGATGACGACACGTTAACGTCTTGGGAAGCAACCCCTGATGTACCTGTGCATACTACCTGGCAGATAACTTCGAAGATATTTTTGCTGATATCTGTGCAAGTTCTTGTGAGGAGGTACAGTGCGAAGATGGAACGTCAAACTTGCTCACATTTTATGGTCTAGTTCCATTTAACTGTACCTTGGAAAGAATTGTTCTAATTTGACAAGATGTAAAAGCATGTTCTAGACGATCGTGACTTTGAAAGCGCAAATACAAGTTCAAAACTTTCAATTGGATTTGTGTTCATTCCCAAAAAATGAGTTGACGGGCAGGGCACGCCGCAGTTATATTGGCGACTGAACAGCATTTATCTAAAGAGCATCAATGAAAAGGCATAGATATCAATGGTAAGAAGTACGTAACAAATTTTGTCAATTTTCAAGAAAACAGTGATAAAAAAGGTTCCAATGCCGGCATCTGCGGGAACTGTTCGAAGGAATTATAGTTGATACAAATTTCTATTCATAAAATCATCTGCCTGACTCTATCACCTTACAAGCTGGTTTTCCTAGCCTAATCGATATTCTTATTTGGTTTGACGTGAAATGAATGGACACGGCATTGAGGACGCAAGACAACACTAGCTATTTTTGGCTGTGGCATATTGTGCTTTGACTTGCTCAAAGCGTTCGATTACAGCTTGAACGACCCTACTATCAATAAATAGTTGTAAAAAAGTTCATCTGACGGGTTTTTTTAGCTTCAAGACTATCAAAACGAACCGACCAACGCACGTTTTGTTGAAAGCCCGTGAAATAGTAAACAATTGCTGGCACGAACAGTTACCAAACGATAAATCAATGAATAGATATAATTCTAGGGTAAAGATTACTGAGAATTTATTTCTGAGAACAACTGGTACATGGAACTTCCATGTATGCTTCGAGAAAATTACGATTGGATGAAGCGATTAAAAGGGTGGAGTCAAAATGGTTGATTATTCTATCATGAAAAGTGTGTAGTAAGATTGACATAGAGAGAGAGAGAGAGATCCAGATCCAGATCCAATATCACTTGTCTCAGATTGAAATGAAGTTGCAATCATAAAATGTCAATAAACCAAAATAAGAAAGAAGCTATTATCGACTCATCATTGGATCCGGTGAACGAACAGTTCATAAAGGGGCCAAAATCATCAGGTGTTTTTGCACATTGAGTGAAAAGGCATTCTAAATTGTGGTAGCGGTTTTATGCTTTGCCTTTGATCTAATCACTCCTTCCACATAGTAACTGAACAATTGATAGAAAATTAGCAAGTTGTTAGATGTCTGTCTGCGTGAGAAAATGTGACGCTACACGTCGCCTACTGACCATATGTTAAGTTTGAGTATGTTGATATTTGCAATATGTGGGAAAATAATAGAAAGTCATAGTTCTCAGCCTGGGCTAATCATGATTTTTGGAATAAGTCGAGCCTGAGATGATTGTTTCTTGAATTCTGCAGGAAAAAGTATCATTTGTGTGGAAGTTCCTGAAATTATTCACTCGTCCGGTAACGGAGCCAATGCGTGAGACACGCAATTGGAGCTCTTGCAAGTGGCCAATAATTCCTGACGTTGTTATAGTTCCTGACGTCAACGAGTTAGTATGGAATTAACGATATAATCAAATTATTATTTCTAAAATAACTCAAAATTCTTATGGAACCCAATATGAAAAAAACGAGTAGCCTGCCGACCGCTGAATACAAACCGACATCCCATTTTCCGGTCAAACTGTTCCGGAAACTTCTACGCTGGCAGTTTAGTTAGAATGTTTTCAGAATGTTACTATAGAATCTGTTTAGCAGTTAGAGATCAATTGAATAGAGACACATTAACGCACAATTAAATACAAACAAAGCATTCCCGCCCCAATCCTGAAAAACTGGAAGTTGGAGAAACATTCCTCGCTGGCTCCAAGCACATACAAGATTGCAGCAGCGCGAAGCAGACGTAACATGCAGGCTGGCGCACGAGTGTATTTACAGCAAAGTACTCACTAAATCCGATGCACTGATTATTCTTCTTACTACGTTAACTGCCTGTGGTTTGCACAGAGGCAGCTGATGGTCTCTATCGATCGGTTGCAGGAATCACTTCTACGAGCAAGGCTTCGCACGCCAGTTTTTCTAGCAGAGAAAGCTGCAAACATACCCTTATACCCTTTGACTGTCTGACGAATTGCGCATTCACTTCATCTTTTTCAGTTATGCCGCAGCCCACACTGACTTTTGAAGAAAGAATATCTATCTTGAAATTTTATTTGGAAACATTGAAGCGCACGACTTGTGATTGATTTATGTGGTGCACCATTTGACTCTGATCCACCATCACGTCAGACTATTCATCACTTAAAGGATAAATTTGAGGAAAGTGGACAAATTTCTGATCTACGACGGAGGCACCAAGCAACTGTAAACACAGAAAATAATCAAAATTTAGTAGCACAATCTGTTGTTGAAAATCCTAAATTATCAACAAGACGTTGCAGAAATCAATTGGGAATAAGCCGAAGATCACTGCAATGAAGTTTGCATGAGCCAGCCATACAGACCACATTTTGGTGTATGGTATATTAGAAGATGATACCGATAGGTACTCACAATTTTGCGAATTGTTTGTTAATTAATGAATGTCGTAACAATCCTGAATTCATGGATTTGATAATTTGGAATAACAAAGAAAAAATTTAAATTATCTGGTCTAGTAAACAGAAATTTCTGTGAGACACAGTGAATCCTTATAAGGAACTTGAATCGCATCTGAACCAACCTGGCTTTACAGTAAGGACCGGGATATCTTCAAGTGGAATAGCTGGACCAGAAATTTTCGAAAGTACAGTAAATGGACAAAATTATCTAGATCGACTGCAAACAGCAATTGTTCCAAACTTGAGGAACCGACGCGATTTTGATAGGATATATTGTTATGCACGATGGTGCACTACCCCATTTTGCTAGAACAACTTGTGCACACCTTGATCAGTGCTTCCATAACAGATAGATAGGTATAGGCGTGGAGTCATTGAATAACCACCACGTTTACCAAATATGTTTTGAAGAGCATTCAAAAATATCGCCGACCTTCGACTATTTATCACTAAATTGTTTGTCAACCTCAACAGAGACTTGTGTTCCAAAATTTGCAGAAGCGTTGCACCCCGTTGTCAGGAATGTATTGATTTAAATGGTGAGCAATGTTTTAGCACATGTGCTAAATAAATGCAAGTTTAACCATTTGTACATATAATTCTCAAAATATATTTCTACGACCTTCCAATTTAGAACAGCGTCTACTGTTAATTTACTCGTGCGCCACCCTACAAGAGAGGGAGATGAGAGAGAGAGAGAGAGAAAAAGAAATCTGATTTTCGCGCTAAAAATTCAAGTATTTGTTCAACAATTAATCATATGAACTACAAGCGAAGCTTCTACTTATAATATTATGGGATTCTGATAACTGCACAGGGTGGCTTTCAGCTGATAAATAGGTATTGCAATTAGGACAAGCAGGTACTCAAAGAGTATTTGGATATTCTGCCGTGGATTTGCTAGTGGAATTTTTTTTGCAATTATTTGTTGAACTGACAGGACACATGATAGAATGTTCAAAGTGAATTCATGTCTGTCACCTCAGCAAGCATTCCATTTTACATTTCCTTGGGGAATGAATGATAGAGATGTAGTTCTACATATTTTCATCTAAGTGTTCGCCTTTCTACACCTTTCTTCCTGAGAAGCTGGAGCAGCAATTATCCGTCCACGATTTGTGAACTTTCCAACATTTTTTTGTGAACCGGATGAAGAAGTTTTCTATATTTTGCAGCCAATGACCTTATGCTTTGTCATGGTCGAATTTCATGTGAATAAATTTCCAAGTTTCAAAAAGTAAATGCTCTTTTGTGTTACTTTGCTTGGCTGTTGATTACGCATAGCAGAGGATTAACTACTAACTGATTCATATTGCAATTTTTTCAATTTTTTTTTACTTTCTATCAAAGTAATATTACACCGATACTATATCAGAAATATTATGTTGGGAACGACAAGTATAAAATTACATAATTGAATAAATACATTTTATTATATAATTTTATAATTAGCGTCTCAGAAACGATGCGTAGCCAAAGTGTTGGACCTTTTTAACGGATACTACAGTATGTGAATCAATAACGCCATGTTATATTATTATCATTAACTCCATTGATTTTCTTTTATATTTTATCAAGCAAATGAATCGAGAATTCACAAAATACTCCGTGACCAATGACACAGACTGATTGTCTGGGGACTGAGCCAGACTGCATGTGAGCAAGGAAGTTCCACCTCGCTATGCATGAATGTATAGTGTATGCATGTACTGCTCTGTCTTCACCTGATTCGATGGCCGAATTCAATTGCAGGAGCAATCAGTAGCACCATATGAACACCCAGTCTTTTCATTGAGGCTTTCAATGACTTTATTGACCTTTGTAATTTTGCATGATGCTCATCATGGTGGCCCGCACTGTGAGCTCCTTGGGTGCACCACCTTATTCATATTTTGAAAAATTAGGTCAATGAATAACACCTAGAATAGGCCTCTTCAGCACCAAAACATCGAATGACATAAAAGCATTGGCACAGTTAATCTATTCTCATCAGAAGCCTGAAATATTGTCATCCTAGTCTAAAATTTGCCATTATACGCGAAAACGTAGTCAAAATATCATTTCAATAAATGGCTTCGGCATTACTCCATGTATACGTTATCTAAGCTCATCAATCTTGACATTTTTCGCTATGATGTTTAATCAAGCCGCAAATATTCAAATTTGAGTGCGCAATTCCAGCTCAAACCTGCTAGTTATGGTATAAACCTTGTGACTTGTCGGCTACTGCACATTCATCAATAATATCGGAAGTTGCACGTTTGTTCCATGCAAGACATCATTGGCTTTGTTTTTTTTAACATAAAGACAATTTTGACAACCTTTCTCCAAATATTCTCGAGCTGCATGTAATTGTTGCATCTTCTTCCATAATTTTCACGAAAAATGAATTTATGATAGATTTTTCTCAAAAGATGATTTGTTCATAATACTTACTACAAAGAACACTGCGATATGATTACGGTATAAGCTTTGCATCGAACGAAAACGTTTTTACTTTATTGATTCTTTTCTGTTCTGTATTTTTATTTGGGATTGAATTTGAAAATTTCTGTAGACCGAAGCGACTAAACGTGTAATTTGAAACACGCATTTCTTGCACATCTCAAAATTAAGTATCATACTGCTGTACCAATTATCAGTTTATCAATATTTGGTACAGTGAGACATCAATTTTTACAAAAAGCGATTAATTACTTAATTATTTCTGAGTTAGAAACATCATAAACATAGCGAAATGATCATGACCCTGCTGACTGACTTGTCATTTATCACCCAACTGTTGCTGTGGGTGCTAGCAATAGTGAAGTCTGTCTTACCAGACATTAATCAATCAATCACCCTATGACGTAAGCATTCAAACATTCAGAAGAATGTCACCCACATATTACCTGGACATTCAAATTGCCTTCAATGCCAACCTAACAGTGATAGAATGAGAGATCTTCAATTGAAGAATCCAAGATTCGAAGCAAAACAATGCGACTGCTAGTTGAGTCACTGGCATGCTATGCGCTTTCATAAAGTATTCCTTTTTTGTCGGATAGAGAGATTCATGCTCCTCTCACCGTGGAAGTTGGTCCGATTACTTGGTCTGACAAGTTAAAGCCAATTTCAACTAATATTTGTGCATCACAACCTTCATTCATGTTTGAAATATAGTGACAGGTTTTCCTGTGCTTATTCAAATGTGAACTTGGACATAATGCTATAGGGATTCCTCAAAGAAATGATTTGTTGAACAAAAATTTTGTTTCATTGCCCAAAAAGGTAAAATGAGGAAAAAAATATAAACTTGCAGTCTTCTATGAATGTTCAAGGTTTTATAATGTCATTTTGTGATACAGTTACTTGAAGCTTACTTGAAATAGTTAGCAGGATCAATTAATGGAGATATGCAAAATCTCCTGTAAATAAATTTACATATAGACCTGAAAAATAGTAAGTCCTATCATTCTGTCGATCTGAAATCTCTTCAAACACAGCTGTTTTATAATTCATCATGTATTTTGAAGATCTTATCCTGCAAATTTACATCTTTGATTTTAATAAATGATTTAAAATAAATAAACTGAATTGTCATGAGGTATGAAATACAAATTGACATATGCATTCATTACTTTTCTAGTGGGACTTACTTTTCTTTTTGTTCTTCTCTCAAATATTACAAAGCTTCTTCAGTTAGAGTATATATTATATCCGGCGGTTATCAGAAGGAAAATATTCCACAAAACACACGAGTCACCCTTTGATTAAAAGTTACAATTCATTTTCCAAATCGTATAAAAGACATTTTCTTACTGTAGATCGACCAATCAGAACACGTCTTGCAGGAGCTCCTCATTTATCTGTCTTCTCATTTGCTGATTCTGTTTGACTGATATAACCGCGAGTTTTGAAAGACATGAATTTTTTCAATGAATCATTCACAGCGCAGCGGAAAGTGCTAAAGATATCGAGTGAAAACAAAGTGATCATTTAACCATTTGGCGATCAGGGAACACTGGTGTCCCGCCCATTGAACGTGATTGTTTAACTCTTTCAGTTTACTAGAAGTGAGGACTAATTCAAAGTGATAGCACACGAAGGACCTTAGTAAGTGAGGAATTCCAAGCATCTTGCAGAGATACGGAAAAGGTCGTGTGTCGCTTTCGGATTGCTGTGAATTCCATCAAAGTGCTTCGATTGCCACAATTCTTTCAGATTCGAAGAATTCAGAACATTGCGCACAAATATTCTTCATAACGTTGGTTCTCCGAGCATTATCAAAGAAAATATCAGGCGCGGCGCACGAAAATTGGTTGACCTGATGATTTCAGCATCCTTTCTCAGTATTCCTCACTGCATGCACTGAATGTAGCGAGACAGCGATGTGTGTTTTGTGTGTCCAAAGTGATATCACAACACGCACACCACTCACTGGTTCGTCTTCAAAGCCGGCTGACAGCTTATTGTTTGAGAGAGTGTGTGCCATTTCCAATAGTATTCGATACAGAACACATCCCATCTGGGAACACTGAAGGAGCGGAGCCTAGCTGCCAAATTCTGTGGTCCCACCAATGTAATGACTTCTCCTCTATGTCATCGTCTCACATGAATATGAATTTGACCTTTTATCATGATTGTTGCATTAGAATGTCTTATATCTATTATGCATGTTGCAATTTTTACTGAAGCAATTATTTTGGTGTGCATAGATGCTAGCAGTATATACAGGAAATTACAGAAAGTTGGCATTATCTCTTATTTTGTTGATTAGGCAGAGATGCTGAACAATGTGCACTGAATAATTACCACAATGACTCTGCAGCATGATCAAAGACTAATCCGCAAATATGATTGCATCTTCGTGCTATTATATTCATTTATGTGCAGTGGGACACCTGTGTCAGTGTGTCCGGTAGGCGTAGTTCCAGATGACGCACTTCAATCAGTTTGGAATTGATAATCAGTTTTATATAGAAGTGTGAAAATCTGATTCCGATCCAATCTGACTGCCGGATTGCATTCGTTCTGATTCATCCTCTTTCCCTCAAATTCGGATCGGATCACATCGGATCGGATAAGCATTATTATGAATGTCTGAGTTAATCAAGAAAAAGCCGATATCGTAGAATTTACAGTTAGCTGTTCAACAAGAATTCGGAAGAAAAAACTTGGTCACAACAGCGCCGATGGATTACAGCGCAGTATGCTGCGTAGCACAAGAGAAGACGACAAAGCTCTATCTTGCATGTCCCATGTAATGCAAAGACACGTGCTAGCTGTTATCTGGTAATGCGTACGATCATCGTGCGAGACTTAGAATTTTGAAATGCCTAACTTCCATGTAAGTAAGAAGCATTTATGACAGTCTGCATTTTTATTGCGTGACGACAAGAAAATCTGCGGGAGTTCGAGAACACCCCGTAGATGCTATTTGTGCAGCAATGTTGCTCTATCTTCACAGTTAGGAGGACTAGGTTTGTAACCTCGGCCACTGCATGAAAGGAAATTATCTAGTCCAGTGGTCTTCAAATTGTAGTACGCGTGTCATTTGGTACGCCGAGCATTTCCAGATGGTACGCGTACCATCAAAAAAACGAGGCACCTGAGTAATCAACACAACATTCGGCATACTGTATCAGCTACATGTGCAATATTACATTGTACAAGAAGTACGAGAAAACGATAATAAATATTACATTAAGTTTATATGCATATACTACCTATGCTGTATTTAAGCAAGACAGATAATTTCTTATTTTCTCACATGTCACATGAGATTGCCAATTACATGACTTCTACCACGGTACATTGAAACAACATTTAAACAAATTCTAACAACGGTACATCCAGGTGAATAGTCAGTTACTACTCTGCACATGGAGAATAAAATCAACACAAGTTTAAAGTATCATCGTTTATGAGTTACAGTTAAAAATGATTTAGTTGCATAAGTAATCATCATATTAGTAGTACTATTTATTTATTTATAAACGAATTCGCAATTGCAAAAGCAGGCATTATGTCTATAGAGACTTCTAGACATGAAAGAACCATTATTATCATTCCTTTATTATTATTGGTAGTATTATGCTAAAATTTTATTTTTTTAGACTATTAATTTTAACACTAGAACGCCCGTTTCGTCATTTTTGACGAAATTTTATTTCTTTTCAATACAGCATACAAGAAAGTACTCATATCATAATTTCGACCGAATGATATCGTTTGCTGGAACGTCCATTATAGTATTGAGTAAATTTAATTGTTATTTGTTTATCTGAAAGAGGATATTACGTAAACGATTCGGATGGTGGGTCTGACTTTTCTGATAGCGGTGATGAGAATACCATAAAGGATGATAATATTATGGTGTCTCCAGCTGACGATAGTGCAAGTGAACAGGAAGATTATAGTGGTGGGTCATCTGATGAAGACGAAAGCGAGCAAATTAAACATCATTCTAACGAGTGGAGACGACTTCAAAATGGAATGAACGATTCTGTAGGACGAACGAGATCAAGAAATTTTTTTCACAGAATCCTGGGATAAAAAGTGCCTTGAAGAGAAGAATCACAAGTGAGTTGGACGCTTTTGATTGTTTCATTGATGAGAAAGTAAAGAAAGTTATTTATGAATGTACGAAGCAGTTTGTCATTGACAATGGAATACTTGGTGACTTTACTATTGACGATCTTGAGCGTTACATAGCCATTGAAATAGGAAGAGGAATTTATGGGAAAAATCATTCAAAGGATTTGTTGTGGTCAAAGGAATTCGGATTTCCTATATTCGGTAGAATGATGAGCCGAACTCAATATGAAAAAATTAAACAAAGCCTACGGTGTGACAAAAAGTGCACCAGACATTCTAGGACTGCTAATGATCCTTTCACTCATATAGGCCTACGCGAAGTACGAAGTATTCGAACTAATCAGAGATTCCTGTGAAAAGTCATATGCACCAGGATTTTCTGTTTGCATCGATGAGCAATTGATGCCTATGAAAACAAGATGCAAATTTGTGGTTTTTATGCCGAATAATCCGGATAAGTTCGGCTTCAAATTTTGGCTTCTTGTTGATAATGAAACGAAGTATATCTTCAATATTTTGCCCTTTAGGAGCATCAGAAAAAGATGATCGACATGGTCAAAAACTTGCTGATTATGTTGTAAATCGATTGGTCACTCCCCTTCAAAGGAATTCGTATAACATCACCTGCGACAATTTCTTCACCAGCTTGGGTTTAGCAAAGTCTCTCTTACAGTCAAGCGTAACAATGGTTGGTACTTTACGGTCGAATTCCAAAAACCTTCCATCGATTGCGAAAACCGAATCACTGTCTGAACACGATACTGCTTTTTTCTACAATGACACATATGAAATGCTGTTGTTGAAATATCAGGCGAAAAAAAAGCGTTCTTATGTTATCCACGATGCATGTCAATCCGTATTGCGATGACAGTAGCAAAAGAAAGCCTTTTCCAATCCTCTTCTATAACCACAACAAAATTGGTGTGGACACCGCTGATGCCATGCTGCGACTTTACACAACACGATGTGCTTCGAGACGATGGCCAATGTCCGTTTGGCATAATTTGCTTGATGTATCATTACTGAACTCGTGGATCGCCTTCAAGCAAGCAACTGGTTCGAGAATTCCACGAAAGAAATTTCTTTTCAACGTAATGGAGAGGTTGGCCTTTTCCAGAATTCAGAACATCTCCCGTAAGCAAATTCTGAAGTAAGATCGTCACCAGGCCTACGAAAGCGGAAATGTTCCGTCGTGATGTGTAAAAACAAGAGTTCGTCGAAATGCAAGACCTGTGAGGCACTTCTCTGTGGAAGTCATTGTACGAACGCTGTGGAAAAAATCAGTCTAACGGTGTGCTCGTCTTGTTCAGACGTGTAGTTTGCTTTTTGACCATTCTGATTCATATTTTCAGTTTGCACAATGTACGTGCACAACTGCCAGATCACATGTGTAAGATGCTTTGTTAAGATACAGATTAGTCATACCTATTGTTTTATGTGCTATACACACACGGGGAATGAACATATATTCCTATAGGGAGTGACGGAAGTAAAAATTGTAACATGCATCTTAGGCCTATATAATGTACGTAATCGAGTAATGACCTATGCTAATGAAAAAATTGTGAATCCATCTAGCAGATCCAATTAGAGTGTAATAGCAATGTAAATTTCAGTTTCAATAAACTGAGAATTCATCAATTTCGTATGTAATTCACTCTTTCAATAATTCGTCAAAATTGACGAAAACGGCGTTTTATGTAAAATAAAAACCTAGTCGTTGTAGTGTCGATTTTAATTTTAATTTTAATTAAAATACTAAAATATTTTAATTTGCTTTTATTAGTTTTCTATACCCATTGTCATTCCTCCAAATAAAATTGCTGGTACGCTTTTGGATGCTTATATTTGAAAGTGGTACGCCAAGCAAAAAGTGTGAAGACCACTGATCTAGACCATGTTATTTCTATGGAACTGATCGCAATACATAAAGATATGAAGATATACACTAATGTAAATAGCTATCACAGTTGCACGATTTGACTTAATAAGAAAAATCAGACATTTTTCAGTAGCAGTCGCAAATAAAATTCCAGACTATCGTAGAATATGAACATGGTGTTCAGATCTGGAAGTCTGTGTTCATTGTTTTCCATTGGTGAATCCCTTCAAAACAGCATATTTGTCAAAGCGAATTGATTCGTGCTAGATCCTTCAAACACCGCCGGTGTCCATCATTATGCAAGTAAAAAGAGACATTGGCATTGATGACAACAAATCACAGGGACGGACAAAGTGTATCAAGATAAAGTTCTATGTGAATTTTGATTGAATTGATTTTAATTTAATTTAATTAACAAAATTTAATTAATTATATTTTGATTCAATCTACATTTGAACACGAAAGGCCAGACTGTTAATATAATACTAACAGTAAGATGATAGTAAATCGCAATAAAATGTAGAAAGAAAACCACAGCTGTTTGCTCAAATAAAGCAAGAAAGCCAGGAACACAGGAAAAAGGATAAAGTCAAAATTGCCAAGTCTCACTCTTGATGTGTTTCACTCGAGTATGATGAATTCAAACGACTTAACCATAATGAATTCGATTTGACAAATATACTGTTTCAACGGGATTCCCTGATGGAAAAAAAACATCAAGTCCGTTATTTGAAACAGCTTGCGTATATTATTACTGCAATTACGTGCATCGCTTTGTCTACATTGCGGTATATTACCATTCTAAAGACTTAGGAATTCGTTTTATGTTGTTGTTAAGACAATGCTTGAAATATTGGATTGCCTTTGGAGGAAAATGGAGGGAGATAATGAACAAGTAGGCCTACCTACTCGTTATCATGCTTGTGACTCATTCCTTGCGACGATGTAGGTTGACAATGTACGCTTCCATTTTCAAATAACCTTATTCACGTTGTAATTAATCAGAACGAGTAACTGCTGGTTAAAGCACATTGTGAAGATAGACAGACAGTAAAAGGAAGAAGTACCGATGCTACAAAATCCATACTTTGAGTTGTGATCAGACGTACTTTATTTGACAGTGTCGACTGGAGCGGAATTGTTTATTATCCAGTGTTAATTCAAGAAAAGTGATCGGTTCAAAAGCGCACCATGCATGCCAATCGATTACATAGGAGTGCATGCACATCGGCATGGGTAAAGTGGATTTATTGACTATCTGGAAACCACTTGTGCTCTTGACAGACTTCCTAAGTGTCGTTACTTACATGCGAAATTTTATGCTTTTTAATTGTAATGAGCATTATCTTCTTGGCAGAGGGGACATATCTAAATAAAATTGCATATTGGGATTTTCGATTGGAACCATAAGCCTTGTTCCCCGTGCATTGATCCTAAGCATCATACTCGTGCATTGTAATACGCCTGCTCGTCGGAATATAACACAGTACTGAAATTCAACCTATTATCCGGCATTCCGTGGCCAAATTCAAAAGAACCGTAAATTTCGACGTGACACCAGAAATTTCGTCTTAGGAACTAAAACATTAAGATTTCTTATGTTATGGTGAAAGTTCAATGTTGCGCTCACCAGCCAGAGAGACAACGGTGTCCCAGGCCACAGAGATGAGTGTAAATATGCTTTGTGAAAATGAATCAACTTTATGACAATAGCAGCACCCAAAAGGACATAAAACGATGAAAAATATGCATTTGGTATTCTCAGTTCCTTGTGACCTTTAATAGTCCGGCAGCCAGAACGAATTTCTGCAGAGAACAAGGCCGACATTAAGACTTTCACAGAATTATGTACACCCTGTGCCTTCTACGAATCTGCACGTCTGCCTGATTCTTCTTCTTGTCAGACAAGATCAAAGAAAACCACATGTTCATGCAATGGAACGCAGATCGACGTTTTTCAAAAAACTGAAATTTACTATGTTTGCTCTGATTAAGCAAAAAATACTAAGCCCGGATCATGCTGTTTTACATGGAATGTCCTTAGGTCATCCTATTCCGGAGTTTCCGGAATCATGTGTGACAAGAGTTTATGTGCGAAAGTGAAGGAAAGATTTTCAGGACGATAGTGAGACCTGCCATGATGTATGGACTGGAAACGGTACCATTAGCAAAGAGATAAGTAGCCGAAATGAACGTAGCACAGTTGAAGATGCTTAGAATGTCTTTTGGGGTGACTGGAATGGAGAGGATTAAGAATGATTACATCAGAGGAACTGCTCATGTTGGAAGGTTTGAGGATAAGATGCGAGAGGCTAGACTCAGGTGGTACGGACATGTGAAGAGGAGAGAGGAGGAATACATCGGAAGAAGAATGCTGAAGATGAATCTACCAGGCAAAAGAAGACGAGGCAGACCGAGCCTAAGATACATGGATGTGGTGTCAGACGACTTGAAAGTGATCGGAGGAATAGAGGAAGACGCGAAGGATAGAGCGAGGTGGAAGGAACTGATCCGCTGTGGCGACCCCTGATCGGGAAAAGCCGAAAGAAGAAGAAGAAGTCCCTAGGTCATCCTATCATGAACATGTGTTATTGTTAAAGAAGCTTGGCAAATCTAAATGTGTTTGGCTTCATTGACAGGGGTGCATGAACATGATAGGAGATGATCTGAAGATATTTCATGTCAAAAATTGTGATTCACTTATAGACACAGCAAATTTAGTTTTTGCCGAAAGCGTCAACCTGCGTCCCATTGGATAAACATGTGTTTTTCTTTGACCATGTCTGTCGCGAAGAGGAACTAGCTAGAACTCAGCAGACGCGTAGATTCGTAGTAGGGATAGGTTGCGCATCATTCTGTGAAAGTCTAATTTTTTGCCTCTGGAACTCGCTCTGGCTGCTGGCCGGACTATTGTCAACTGTAGAAAGTGTAATAGGCTTCAGCCACACGCGAGCTTTTCCAAGCGTTTCTGAGAGCAAAGCGTTTTGCAGCAAATATAAAGTCATCATTATAGCAGTTACAGACTGCAGCATAACGAGCAAAGCAGAAATTGCCGAAGAGCAATTGCTCGTTATGCTGCAGTCTGTAACTGCTATAATGATGACTTTATATTTGCTGCAAAACGCTTTGCTCTCAGAAACGCTTGGAAAAGCTCGCGTGTGACTGAAGCCTATTACATATTCTATAGTTGACAATTTTATGTTTGTAGCTTCCCCACTGTTTTATGATTTTTCGCATGGCAGAAGTATTATATAAGGGTCGACAAAAAAACTGGGTTTCTTTGTAAACGACATATTCGAATGTTACTGTGTGTCTAGTTGTCTATATGATGCTTAGTGTAAAGTCTATGGCAGGTCTTAATGTCTATTATGTCAACTTTCCACATCCTGACCATTACAAGCTTACAAAATATGAAATTGACAATTAAGTCATAGGTGAATGTTGTCTTTGAAAAAGGACTATAAATTGTTAATTTCAGCTAAGATAGCGTGAAAATAAAAGCGTAGCATTATAATTCAACAAATTTCAAAAAAAAATTATTACAAAATGATGTTTACTGATAGTTACCATTTGCTACAATTACCTTCTCAGTGTGTAATCAGAATTGATCAAATTCCTTCTGTAGTTGGGTGATTTCCAACCCAGCAAGAAATTCTTGAACAAATGCTTCAATTTCTGCAGTAGTATTAAAGTTGGTCTGTCAACGATGAACTTCAAAATTTCGGAAGACGTATCGATCGAGTAAATTAAAGTCAGGTGAGTAAGGAGGCTGTTTCGCTAGACTAATGTGCTCGCGGTCGATCCATCGATGAACATGCATCGCAATATGTGGTCTTGCGTTATCATGTTGAAGATACATCTCCCACCGAGGTAAATTCAGATGTTGTTCGAAAGCCCCGCACATGTTTTGAAGGAACAATAAGTATCTGGCACCATTAATGCTTCCACCGACCTGTAGCACTTCGCCATAGGAGCAGGACTTTGCATAGTTGAGGGCAACCATAATCAGTACCTTCTTATCGCCCATTGTCCTGCGCGGCACTTATGGTCTGTCGCCCTCATTGTCGACCCAAACTCGGTTACATTCTTCCGATGGAATGCTTTTTAAGTAAAGCCACTTCTCATCCATGACAACAAGCTTACTTCTTACTTGTCGACGATCCAAAATTTTCAAAATTCCCCTTCTACTTTCAATGCATTATTCCTTGTTGCGATCACTTAGTTCGTGAGGTATCCATCGGCAACACAAGGATTTCTTCTTCAGGTGATTGGAAAGGAACCGATTAACTGGCCTTTTTTCAATGCCTGTCTGTAGTGAAATGTCAGCACAAGATAAGCTACTGTCATCTTCTATCAGTTCCTTCACCTCTTGAACGTTTTCATCGCAACGGCTTGAGCGTGGTCTTCCAGAGCATTCTCTTCTTGTCATTGTCTCTCGCCCTTCGATAAATTGTTTGATAATGTCTTGGATTTGTCTCACTTTAATGATGTTTTCTTCTCCCCAAACGTTAGCAAGCAGCTGGAAAATGTTGGTTGCCGAGTAGCCATTTTTAGACGTTGTTTTGATAAAACTATAGACGTCACACTGTTGAAACTCCATGATTAACTCCGATGTTGATCTCAGAAGAAATGAAATTGATAAATAAAAGATATCAACTTCTATGTCTATGTTATTCTACAACTTAAGAAAATATTCGTAAAGTAATGAATAAGTGTGCCTATATATCGAGATGAAATCAACAAAACGCAATATTCATGTCTGTGGTTTATAACCTTGAGACACGCATATCTGCACAATAAAATTTCAATTGCATTTCCGCATGAAAATGTCACCTAAAATGAAGAACAGAATTATAACTCAGATTTTCATGTTAGCTTCTGACAACAAATTTCTATTGTAAGCATACGGAGCAGCATTCTGGTCAAAAACTTGTCTTGTTTAAACATCAATTATACGCAAAACCCCCAAAAAATGTAGGTTTTAGTAAACGCAGTTTCTTTCGTCGACCCCTATAGCTATAACTGTCTTTATTATAGCATTTTCATCGCACTTTCGAAGTATGTCCTGAATAAGTCATGATTCACAGTTAGTTATACACAGCCAAAAATGGTTCCAGAGGTTTTCACAAGATTTTGTTGACTAGTTATGGTAATAATATAAAGCGAGTCGAGGTTGAAGAAGCTATGGGCGTCTGAAATTAGCGAAGAAAATCTTTTATTATGTAAAATCAGATACTAACACGAAATGTTCGTTTAATATCCCTATACAGCTTCTAATTGTTTCTTGCATTATCAAACCTTGCAAAAGTGCTCCATTGGCTAACTTGCAGTTACCGGTACGTAGCATAATTCACTGCGCTTAGACCTCGAGCTGCCAGGGGATAAATGCATCACGACAAAATGCTTTCATACCTGGATTTCTTAATTTTCAATTTTCAAAAAAAGTGCTCTCCCAAAAGTGAAGATGACAAAACATCTTCAGCTTATCAGTACGGACGCCATTTTATGAAGTTTAAGAAATGCATAATTATCAGTGTTAACGTAATTTTGTGGGAGAGCAGACGTAATTTACAGCTGCGGATCTCCTTAAGGTCATTGTCATGGACGCAATTAACACGACGATTGCGTCTCTGAAATAGTTCCGGGCACGCATCATTAAACAGAGAGTTACGTTGGTTTCGGAAGAAGCTACCTAAGCCCCCTGATGATTCAAAGCACTAAACAGAATTGCCTCAGTTAATGCTGTTCTCATTGCGATGGAAATGGCTATGTGCGGAGTAAGTGTGTGAGTTACCAATTCATCTTTCACCAGGCGATGTGTCGCCTTTGAAATCTGTACTCTCCATGAAGGAAAGTATAACTCTAACCGACCTGGTGTGACGTATACTATCCAAGTCTGTGTATTTTGTATATATCTGTCACGGCCACATGACCATTGCTGAATTTCCAGATTTTTTATGCTCTATAACTCGGAAATAGAATTTAGCATTTTCCCACTACAGACAACCTGCAAATTGATGTTGGTCGGCAATATTGGTTGCAAAATTACTTGCTTGACTGGTGGCAATTTGCATCAGTTGACTCTACAACTATCTCAATTACACATAGCGTCAGGAATCCCCCACCACCAAAAGGTGTGTTGTAGGTCCTTTCATTTTTGCTGCGTTCATTGTGTCGTTGACTTTTCACTCTACTTGCCCTTCCTCTCTGATAGTCAAGTTCGCTGATGACACTATGCTGCTATTACCTCTTCAAAATTGTCCTCAGAAATTTCTAAACATGTGGTTGGCATGGAATACTGCACTGCAATAATGCGGTGGTCTGAACACAGTAGTTCAGACATCAACATGTATCTCAAACGAGTAACTCGCGAGGTAGGATTATTCATTCTTACACATGCAGTTTCAAACGCTATACTATCTCAAATAAAGCTTCCAGAATCCTGTCTTTTGGTCTACTTGAAATTTGAAGGATTTTTGATATCCTTAGCAAATGTGTCACAAGATTTTTCCATGTCTTGAATAATTACATTACATGGGATGTTTATTGCATATATGTAATATATATATATTAATAATATATTATAAATTCATTAGTGAATCTCTCCGGAATCTCAGTTCTCCAATGATGTAACCAATATTCAATGGCCTCAAGACCCAGTGAATAGGGAATACTAGTATACAATGATACTACGTCTAGGGTTACAAGTTTTCCATCTGAATTTGCTTTAGGAAGCTTACTTAAGAAATCGTATGTGTCTCTACAAAAGCTTGGTAATCTTTTCACTAAAGGTTTTAGAATTTCGTCTATTAATTCACTTAATCTACATGTAGGAGCATTCCTGTTGTTAATGATAGGTCTAAATTCTAGAGATTGAGGAGCGTTCCAATCTACATATCCATATATATCTGGTTTACAATTTTTAAAATGTTCATTGTACTTATGTATTTTAGGGAGTCCATACATATTTGGTATAGTCGGGTGAAATTTTACAACATATGTCTATTCTTTATTTGTTAACACACCTTCAGATTTGATTAACAATTGCTTCATTTTGCTAAGGGTTGTATATGGGTTGTATGTTTCAATTTTTGTATATGTATCTTCTTGATTTAAATGTTCATCAAAAATCCTTTGGTTATAATATTCTGTGTCAAAAATAATGAAAGCTCCACCTTTATCGGCCTTAGTAATATGTAATGAAGAGTTTTCTTTAAGATACGTAATACTAACTTTTTCTTCTTTCGAAATATTGTGCTTAATTCTTTCAGGAATTTGAAGATTATCTAACCCTTTATCAATGATTGAAATAATGCAGTCCAAATCTTTGTTTATATCCTTTGGTGGTTCAAAAGAGCTCCTATCATAATTCAGATTTAGTGAATCATCATGTTGTTGCATATTATGAAAATAGTCTTCCAATCGAAATTTACGAGAAAATTCTGGAAATTCTTCCTTATACAGAGTTCCGGTATAGACCTACCATTCATGTATTCCATGTATTCTATGAGGAAATTGAATAATGCCTAACGGTCAAAGTTGGCAAATTGATGTCTAACAATCTAAGCCTTAACAAGTCGCTTAGAAGGACGCCGCAAATCGGCCCTGTCACCGCCTCCAAAACCCAGTCTGCTCCAACCGTGGTGAACACATTGTATTATTTGTTGTAAATTGGATTGCTTGATAATTTGGTTGATCATCCAATTTTGATTACCGGAGCCGTTTATTAGATTTCAATAAACATGACATCCAAAAGAACTTCATTCTTCTCGAAACGTTTCTCACCAGGTCAGCAATTCAAAAAGCGACAACCTTTTTACTTCTTCTTGTATATTCATCACCTGCCGCAAACTTCATTTGTTGCAAAGACAGATGGATATCGAATTAAGATCGCGTGTGTAGATATAAGAATTTTCACTTTTAATTAAAGAAGAAATGTAAAAAAAGTGTTTGTTATGATACTGTCTGCTAAAATGTATGAAATGTTTATCTTGTGAGTGCAGTGTGTTGGCTTTGCAGAATCAAATATTGCTGTAAAATTCTAGCACCAAGAATCATAAGAGATACATTTCTTTACTAATTAGATGACTGAAAATGCTATAAAATCTCAGGTTCATCAAAGACACCGGAAATGCCCTCCTAAACACTGCCAACAATGGTTCTGAATTAAATTTTGGATGCCCTGAGACGCGTATGACACGCAAGTAACTTGAAATGCGAGAAATTAGAGTTACTTACGATCACACACAGGGATGCATCAGCGTTGGAACCGGCCGGGTTCTTAATGGCCGGGGCCCGGGTCGGCGGTTGGCGTATTCAAAACGTGCCGGTCGCTGGCCGGCTTATTAAAAACCGGCCGGTCGGGGATGGGACGATAGCTGCATGGCGTTTCTATGACGGTTGGTTAAGGCTCCGATCGTCAGATAATATTTGGTCAACTTATGCCGTTTGAATTTCTACATAGCATGCAAGACATGCATGAATGGTAGGCCTACCGGTGCTCCGTATAAGCGAGAGTTACCTATTACAAACATTATACGATGCAATTATTCGCACTTTGATAATATTTTTTGTGCGATGAGCAGTAACACGCTCAATGACTTATTTGCTAGTTTAACGAGTAGTTTTATAATTTATGATAATGCAAGCTACATTTCAAAGTCAATCAAGCACAAGCAACATCAAGCATCATGATCCAAACGGTCTTTGATACAATGATATTAAATGCTTGTGTCTGTGTCTCACCTCCACATGAGAGCTTTAAACTGTCAACAAATTCTAAGTTCCAATATATTAGAAGTCTTTCTAACGACAAACGTTCTGTGACAAACTATTTGATCACTGACTGAGTGCTGATAAGCGAAATGTTTTGTCTGCGACGTGTAAGCGATTCAAAGTGGTTCACTGAAGTGAGATTTGCTTCTTCACTTGTGAAGGAATTCCAGTGATTTGCGGCGGAACGCAGTCCATGTTGATAAAAAATGCAGAGCACTGTACTCGTTCTTGTAGAACAAATAGTGTAATTTTAAAAGAAGCGAGCCAAATCACTAACGACTACAAGGGGAAGAAAGAAACATTGACAACTGCCGATTGAATAGCTTCTCATTCGCTTTTGTTGCGCTTTTATGTAGACAGGACGCAGGAAACTCAAATCATTGTCGTCTGCACAAATTCGTACCTGATTCAGGCATTGCATGCAACGGTAGCAAAATTTGAGCGCTTATGAGACCTGTTGGAGATTTTATATCCTTTTACTGACAGATATTGTAGGAGGTAGATGCACTGAGCATTGTAGTACATGCTTTGCAATGAATGACTATGTTTTGTTTACAGGCCATCGGATCGCAACAACAGCAAACGTAAGGAAGAAGGTTGTTATCAGACAAGTAATTTTATTTTCATCACTGTCGAGCTAGAGGTTTTGATTTTGTGTCATGTTTTTGCAAAAATAAACATGACTAGCAGATGCAAAGGTATTTAAAGAACAAAATAAAAATTTTCTTGGCTTCATGTGACACAAAGAGTTGGCTACAAGGTGCATTAAATTAGAAAGTAATCGACTGTGTATGAAATGGATGGAGTCTGATAAATAATTGAAGGCTGATGAATAATGTTATAAATAGTAACTACTAACAAGTCTGTGGTTTCTTTTTAAAGATATGGACCCAGCCAGTTGCAAATCAGCTGTGAATAAATATTGATTACTCAATCACTATCTTATAAGATTCATGGACCCGTGCGCTTCCTAGCACACCAAAACAGTGCTACTCAAAACATGAAGTGTACGAAATTAAATGTCTTTTACGGAACAAATTAAATATCAGCTAAGCTGAAAGAACCATTAAATCAAGGTAGAGAGAATATGTAACATCCACAGCATCGACGGTGAGCAGACACTTCGCTTAGCAGCATGGTGTGCTGCAGAGGAGTGCACATCATGGCGAAAAATATACAAAGAGCGGAATAAAGCCGTGAGACGTTCTCTTGAAACCCTCATTATCAAGGAAAATGAGTTCCTTCTGATGAATGAGTGTGTGAGTGAAATTCTACTATCATTTTTATAAGTATTATGACTATTATCAATTTCTTGTTTTGGACTTCTTTCATGTTCATTCTCCACAAGTGTATTGATCGGTCATGTCTGCTTGATCAGTGGTACTCAATCTAGTCTTTTCCGTCAATGTGAATCTCATTCCTGTTGAAGAAAGACGAAATATCGGTGTTACGAATATACAATTCCTGAGTCTATCCAGTGGTATTTTCCTTTCTTTTAATCGCATGATCCAGGAATGGCCGAAACAAATTCTATTAACAAGGTTCACTCAGGATGCTTTCCTCCTCAGAATGAAGCAGGGATGCGGAGTCGGATTCCCGGAGTCCTATCAAATGATAAGACTCCGGACTCCGGCCTATAACTAGACCCGAAATACAAATTATTTATCTTCATGCATAGATGTCACTGTCTTGATGTCAACTTTCTCCGTCAAAAAAAGTACAGAGACACTACTGCATGCAAACTTGCAATAGTTGAGGGAATGAACCGTGATAGTGAGAAAATGATTGTTGTTCACTCGATGATTTAGTACAGAAGGCAAGCCTTCCTAGACTCGATCACACATACGCACCAAAGGTCACATCAGAGATAAAAATGAGATACTAGTTTGTTTGAGAACATTACCGCTTCACCCTCACCTTAATCGTGAGTGATGGCTCCTCCAAAGCGCATATTCAAATCGAAAGTGTATTCATATTTTTTGAAGAAGGATGGGGATTTCCTGCCTGGTAGAGTCTGGAGAAAAACCGTGTAGGGCACACATCAATACGATGGGAGGAGCCGAGTCGCATGCATCCAACTTAAAGCGACATTTGATAAACTTTCATCGAAAATGATTGATAGTTGATGCAGCAATGATCACTAAAAACATGTTTAGGTAAGCCTATAATGATCTATGATGTATAGGTTGCCAGTTTTTCAAAAAACTAGGCTATATATACTTGTCACGCGGGGTCGGAGTCCTATCAAAAGGATAGGACTACGCATCCTGGGAATGAAGGCATAGCCTGTGTATATTCACAAGCATAAATTCTTGCATTAACATTCGAACGTATTCGGATTCAAAATTCAAAATGTGCAGACGCATGCTGCTTTCAAACCGGGAGTATCACTTGCGCTCGCAAAGGGAGTTTCTATGTTGTCCATATTTTATCCAGCCAATCTCGCAGGAATTATTCTTTATGACTTGTTTTGTACAGAGCGGGCTTATCATATGGAGATCATGGGTGTGTGTCAAGGAAGCTCCTGTCCTAAACATCAATGTCCAATGATATAAGTGTTCGTTGTGAAAAGCATGACTGTAAACCGAACGAATTATACTCGATTGTGGGACAACACAGCATAAAAGAAATGTGAAGTTTAGGAGGACGTCAAGGCAAATTATCCAACAATGGACGGCCGGGGGCCCCCGGGTTGGAACCGGACGCAGATTATGAAGTGCGGCCGGCCGCTCCGGTTTTAGTAACGCCAGCCGGTCGGTTTATTTAATCAAACGTTGACCACTGACGACATTGAGTCGATAATGTGAGTAAGTCCATCATTGTAACATTAAGACATTAAGAGCAAGTGAATGTATAGCATGAATTGAGAGTATCTGCATGCATGTTTTGTGACATAAGGATTGCGAACTGTTCTTTGAACAGTTAAACAATGATTGCTGGCAACTTATACTGCACGTACATATAGTTCAAACATTGCTTTATCAGTGATGTAGTTTCCAGAATCCTATATTCTAGCCTGTATGAATTTTGGAAGCATTGTGTATTCCTCAGTCTATCTACAGGTTTTGGACTTCATCACTGACATGTAAAACAACTAACGTGAACTAGTGATTTCAATAATGACAGCGGATTTCATTAGTGACACAGGGACTTCAAATGAAGACATCGAGAATTCAATTGATGACAGATATTTTCATTGAGAAATGGGTCACATCAAGAGTGACATCTGGTAATTCATCAAAGATCTTGCGAAAACAGTAATGACAGCAACATTTGAATTGGTTAATTGACATTCAAATGCAAATTTGTAGCAAATGCCAATTAGGAATCCTACCACTCAATTCAGCATTGTCAATACAGAATTAAACATACGATCTATTTTGAATGAAGTCTTTTTTTGCTTGAAAGGTAGCCACAAGAAAGCTCCTTTGCAGTGCATACAGCATCCCCAGCTGATATCCCAACAATTCATGTATTTCAGAATTGATGAACCTGACTAATTAAAATGCAGCGCAATAGAAGAACACCTTGCTATCCACATGTCTATAAATTATTTCTTATAGGCTTACATGCACTTCTACTGATGAGGTGTTACATCTTGAAGTTGCAGCATAGATGGAATATAGGTGGTTGTTTTCTGAAATGAGTTGGAGCAATGCAGGGCCGTTATTTCGCTCAAACTTTGGGAGGCAATCTGTAAAAGTGTCGCTTGCTTTTGTTGCGCAGATTGATGCTGCAGTTGGTAGCGAACTTCTGCCATTTACCTTTTGACAGCGGCTTTCCAAACACTGAAACTGTTCTCCGCGATGTTTAAGAAAGGACTATAAGCAGGTAGGTACTTGTGATGATGTGCTTGTGGAAGCCGAGCATCATGAACTCGCAGATGGCAAGGAGCGTTGTCAAAAATGAAGGTAACCGGATCGTCCACACCCGCAGAAACACTAGCAGCTTCAAGCCATTCATTGAATCTTGTTGAAGTGGTGCCGCCTTGTAAAAACTCATGGTGAATTACCCCACGTTGGTTCGAAACAGCAAGAATCAACGTAAAATTGGGACCTCTGGAACCACCGACAACCCGCACAGCTCTTTCACCAACAGGCGCTCTTCCACGTGTTCTTGACAAAAATAAATTGAACCCAGACTCATCGACGAAAATGAGTTCCGTGTGATTGATGCCATTCACGACATTCAACAACCATTCTGCATAAGATTTCCGTGCTTGCAGAATGTCCTCCCGATTTCTGTCTTGTGGGACAGTTTCTAGTTTCTTCAAAACAATCAGCCGGTTTTTTAATGTCTTAGCAATAGTTGATTCGGTAACCACTGGCTTATGTGGAAGAGCAGATCTTAATTCGGTGTTGATCTGAACCAAGGTGTATTCGGCATGTTCCTCCACGTTCTCCATCATTTTAGCAATCATCTGATTGTCAACTTTCGTGTTTCTTGCTCCACCACGTGGACGAACCACAAGTCCAGTCAGCTGGAATCGCCGGATGATTCCCCAGGCTGATCTGTCGATACCAAGAAGTGTAGCTGTTTGAACATAGTCATCACCATTTGTGAAGGCCTCAATTATCCGACGCTTGTTTTGTTCTGCAATTCGACTTCTTGACACTGTGGTAGCTCAGCATTCGATAAGAATGCATCCATGTGGCTTATATTTCTATTGAAATCCTAATGCCACTCATGAACATGCTTCGTTTCTACAAAACATCACAATGTCCGAGTTGAAAGCCTTTTGTCACTCATGAAATCAGATTGTCGATAACCAACGCATTATGTCTCTATTGAAATCAGATTGTCACTGATGATTTCTAGGCAGTCCTTCTTGAATTCCGAAACCTGTATAATAAAGTGACTCCAGATCTTAAATAATTTCACTACATGGGATACTTTATATAACACGTGGAACCTGGAGCTGCATGAATAATGGATTTAAATGCAACCTGGGGCCTACTACCAGAACATTTGACAATGGATCGTGGATAATAAGATAAATTAGCGGCACGCGATGAATTTTGATTAACGTTATATTACATGGACACTCACTGAAATGAAAAAAATTGATGACAAGTTTGGCGAGCTCATTGTTCCAGACTCTTAAACGTCAGCTCGCGGTCATCAATGCAAATCTCAAAATATCTGAAATAAAACTGTAGTGAAGAGAGTTCGAAATTAACGTCGCAAATGACTGGAATTTCCTGGCAAGTGAATAAGTAAATCTCACTTGAGTGAATCACGTCGCAGTCAGTGATCAAATACTTCGTCACAGAACTTTTGTCGCTATAGAAAAACTTTTATTATGCTGCAGCTTAGAATTCTTTGACCGCTTAAAGCTCTCTTGTGGAGGTGAGATACAGACATATGCATTTATTATTATTGTATGTCATTATTGTATCAATGAATTTTTGGATGATTATTTTGATTGTCTGTTTTCAACCTGCTTGTGTTTGATTGACTTTGAAAATGTGGCTAACATTATCATAAATTAAAAAGTAGGCCTACAACTCCTAAGACTAGCAAATAAGTCATTAAGCGTATTAATGCTCATCGCACAAGACACGCTATCAAATTGCGAATAATTTTATCGTATAATGTTGCATTGTAGTAGGTAGCTCCAATAAGCCTACCATTCACGCATTTCATGCATGCTATGAATTTCATGTATGCTCGAAATCGGTAGTCCAGTGTTGTACACTGACCATTCGCTCCTCAAGATAAAATTGAATATTGCATCAGATAAAAAAATCACTACAAAATATAAGAAACCTCAAAGTAAAAAAATAATTCCGTTTAAATGGACAAAAGAAAAAGCCTCAAAATTTGATATAGACAAATTTGACTTAAAATGTACTGCATTATCAAATATATTGATTACTCAGAATATGAACGCAAATGAAATATATACTGAATTACTAGACATAAGGAATAACTCAACTGATTGCAATTATAAACCTCAAACATCAAAATATTCTGAAAATATTACAAACTTACGGAAAATTTATAGAAAGGAGGTTGCCATGTTCAAAGAAGATAAATCCAATGGCAATTTGAATAGATTGATGTTATCGAGAAAGCAACTGCAAAAGCAAATAAAGAAAGAAACAAGAAAAATTAAATCTAATCATCTGAATAAATTGATAATTGCAAAAGAAAACAGTAATCACAAAGAATATTGGAGCTTAATAATTTTTCTTAATGGAAAGAAAAGGATCACTATTACTTCTACTCTGAATATTAATGATTTCAAAATAGAAATGATAAATTCTGATTTATCTAGATATGTTGAGACTTGTATTACCGCAGTAAATAATGAAACTTTCAATATAGTAGAACAACCGGATGAAATCCTTGACGTTCAAATTACCATGAATGAGCTGCAAAGTAATCTTAAAGACACAAAGAACTTAAAATCAAGTGGTCCCGATGAATTTGTAGCAGAAATATTTCAAATAAATGACAAAACATTGCCTATACTACTGAATTTATTTAACGAACTCTTGCATAATCATTATGAAGTAATCCCATTTTCTGAAAGTTGGGTAATACCTATTCATAAGAAAGGCGAAAAAAATATGGCAAAAAGCTATAGGCCAATAAATTTAAGTTCAAATATAGAAATATTGCTAATCAATATAATGAACAATAGACTGGCTAAGTGATTGAAATAGAATTGTATCATCCATCATTGCCAAACAGGATTTATGAAGGGAAGCTCTACAATGGATTATATATATATATATATATATATATATATATTTGTAAAGGTTGGCAGCAAATCATTATTTAGGCAAGTGTTGTTGTATAAAATATCACAATCGATCTTATTAACTTTTAGATAGTGATGTTCCATTTGTCTATATAGTTTCTTTTCGTGAATTGTTAAAAAACGCAAAATACACTTTGATAACCATTTTATAATCATGCAACCGGTACTTCGGACTGTTACAACGTCCATCCTCAGGATTACAAAAATCTACTTATACTAAAATTTACAAATGTCCTTAAAATTGTAAATATTTAAAATGAAGCTATGGAAAGTATAGCACAAAATCACTAAAAGGATATCTGAATATGGAAATATAGAAATAGGAAATAGAGATGAGTTGCTTGCTTCCAAAGAAAAACATAGACATAAAAGATATGAAAATGTGTGCACAAAGTGGCTACATGACCATTAGTCGGTGGGTCAAACTTTGATCTTGTTTATTCAGGATCGGTTGATGTTCTTTTATCAGGAGGGCTTCGGCAATTTCCAAGTCTTTTTTGAAGTTATATCTGACAATTACTTTTGTTTTTGTTTCTATTAGTTTATAGCCTGGTTTGATGTTTTTGTGTGTTAACAAGTGGGATTTGATTGATCCATTTGACATGTGCTGCTGACATCTGTGTGTGAGTGTGTTTGTTGTATAGCCAATGTATGTGACGCTATTACATTCGTCAGACGGACAATGAAATTGGTATACAATATGGTGATTAACTCCTTTGAATGGATTAGTGTTTTGTAATATGTGCTGCAACCGTGTCATTTTGTAATAGATTCTGAGTTTGATTTTGTTCGTCGATGATGAGTTCATTGGAAAACGAAGTAATACCAGAATTCTCTGATGACGTTATTCTTTACAGGAGGTATGTCGACGATTCCTTCCTGAATTTGAACAAGAATTCTAGTATCGAACAAATTAAACAAAAGCTTGAGGAGCATTCCTGCTTGAAATTCACCCATGAAAACGAGGCAGATGATGGATTGAATTTTCTTGATATTTTTGTCGGTAGAAACGGTTCTAAACTGACAACCTCGGTTTACAGAAAAGCGACAAGTTCTGGTGAGTGCCTCAATTATGAGAGCTTTGGACCAGAAACATACAAACGTTCTGTAGTTCTATCTTATCTCCACAGAGCTTACAGTCACTGTTCCAGTTGGCCTGCATTCCACCAAGAAATAGTCAAAATCAAGCAAATACTTGCAAACAATGGGTACCCCCAAAGTATAGTTGAAAACATGCTTCGAACATTTCTCAAACGAAAAGATCAGAACAATGTGACCAATGACGAATGTGAAATAATATTTTACTACCAAAGCCAGTGGACGTCAAGTTCAATTGTTGAGGAAAAACGCTTGAACAAAATAATAACGACAAATGTGAGTCCTACGAATGACACGAACAAAATCAAACTCAGAATCTATTACAAAATGACACGGTTGCAGCACATATTACAAAACACTAATCCATTCAAAGGAGTTAATCACCATATTGTATACCAATTTCATTGTCCGTCTGACGAATGTAATAGCGTCACATACATTGGCTATACAACAAACACACTCACACACAGATGTCAGCAGCACATGTCAAATGGATCAATCAAATCCCACTTGTTAACACACAAAAACATCAAACCAGGCTATAAACTAATAGAAACAAAAACAAAAGTAATTGTCAGATATAACTTCAAAAAAGACTTGGAAATTGCCGAAGCCCTCCTGATAAAAGAACATCAACCGATCCTGAATAAACAAGATCAAAGTTTGACCCACCGACTAATGGTCATGTAGCCACTTTGTGCACACATTTTAATATCTTTTATGTCTATGTTTTTCTTTGGAAGCAAGCAACTCATCTCTATTTCCTATTTCTATATTTCCATATTCAGATATCCTTTTAGTGATTTTGTGCTATACTTTCCATAGCTTCATTTTAAATATTTACAATTTTAAGGACATTTGTAAATTTTAGTATAAGTAGATTTTTGTAATCCTGAGGATGGACGTTGTAACAGTCCGAAGTACCGGTTGCATGATTATAAAATGGTTATCAAAGTGTATTTTGCGTTTTTTAACAACTCACGAAAAGAAACTATATAGACAAATGGAACATCACTATCTAAAAGTTAATAAGATCGATTGTGATATTTTATACAACAACACTTGCCTAAATAATGATTTGCTGCCAACCTTTACAAATTTCAAATTACATGACAATGCAGCACGCAATGAACCTGAGACGATAGAATTCAAGAAACATCTAATATCAAGGCAAATCGATACTCTAAGTGATAAAAAGAAAATTGAAATGAAAGGTCTTGGCATGACCATGCTAAAATTGATGAAATCGCTTTCTGAGATTCGTTTTCTTGCTTTATTGAATTTTATGGAAAACATCAACGCGAACAGTTTGGAAACTGTAAAATTCCGCCATTTGCGAAAACTCGAAGGACTCTACGGCTCGAAGCTGTTTGTGAAAGAAAATAGTGATAAGGCTTACATCAACTGCTCTTCATACAATCCAAACAACGATGAGCACAACTTCTTACAAAAGGGACCCAGCTTTTGTATAAAACCACATTTTGATCCTCTGCTAAAGCAAATTGAGGTTGAGAAACTGTACTCATCGATAACAAGAGAAAGTCAGTCATTTGGTACAATTAGAATTGAAGACAAAGAAAAGCTAAGGGCTGATTTGAAATCATTTGCTTTAACTAAAACTAGTGATCATCAAAAGAATCCACTATCAAGAGATGATAAAAAGGCATTGAGCTCATTGAAGAACAACAAAGACATTCACATCTCTAAAGCAGATAAGGAGGTGGATTCATTATTCTGAATAAAAAAGACTATGAGAAAAAGATAGACGATATCTTAAGTGATACATCTAAATTCCAACGTATTAACCAAGATACTACCCCACATATAAAAAAGGAAATCAATTCGACATTGAAGAAACATCATGTCTTGACTACAAGGTATAATTGCGAAAAATTGGTTGGTTATTTCAGACCTGGATATGTGTATGGACTTCCAAAGATTCATAAAAATGCCACTGATCCTCCCCTCCGTCCCATCATATCACTTCGTGGAACTGCAACTCATGGAATTGCACAATCGTTGGTGAAAATGCTCCAAAGTTATATTCCTTCACGATACATTTGTAAGTCTTCCTACGAATTCATCGCTTGTTGCAAAGATCTTGAAATCCCTGAGGATTCAAAATTTGTATCCATCGACGTTGAAAGTCTTTTTACAAACGTTCCAGTAGAGGAGACAACTGATCTCATCCTTGATTATGCGTACAGTAATCCTGACCTCGCTCCAGTGGTACCAAGAAATACTTTGCGACATCTTCTTCTTCTTTGCACGACGTCATCTCCCTTTATGTGGAAGAATGCACTTTTCAAACAAGTCGATGGTGTCTCAATGGGGAGTCCACTTGGACCGCTTTACGCCGATTTTTACATGAGTTCATTGGAAAACGAAGTAATACCAGAATTCTCTGATGACGTTATTCTTTACAGGAGGTATGTCGACGATTCCTTCCTGATTTTGAACAAGAATTCTAGTATCGAACAAATTAAACAAAAGCTTGAGGAGCATTCCTGTTTGAAATTCACCCATGAAAACGAGGCAGATGATGGATTGAATTTTCTTGATGTTTTTGTCGGTAGAAACGGTTCTAAACTGACAACCTCGGTTTACAGAAAAGCGACAAGTTCTGGTGAGTGCCTCAATTATGAGAGCTTTGGACCAGAAACATACAAACGTTCTGTAGTTCTATCTTATCTCCACAGAGCTTACAGTCACTGTTCCAGTTGGCCTGCATTCCACCAAGAAATAGTCAGAATCAAGCAAATACTGGCAAACAATGGGTACCCCCAAAGTATAGTTGAAAACATGCTTCGAACATTTCTCAAACGAAAAGATCAGAACAATGTGACCAATGACGAATGTGAAATAATATTTTACTACCGAAGCCAGTGGACGTCAAGTTCAATTGTTGAGGAAAAACGCTTGAACAAAATAATAACGACAAATGTGAGTCCTACGAATGACACGAACAAAATCAAACTCAGAATCTATTACAAAATGACACGGTTGCAGCACATATTACAAAACACTAATCCATTCAAAGGAGTTAATCACCATATTGTATACCAATTTCATTGTCCGTCTGACGAATGTAATAGCGTCACATACATTGGCTATACAACAAACACACTCACACACAGATGTCAGCAGCACATGTCAAATGGATCAATCAAATCCCACTTGTTAACACACAAAAACATCAAACCAGGCTATAAACTAATAGAAACAAAAACAAAAGTAATTGTCAGATATAACTTCAAAAAAGACTTGGAAATTGCCGAAGCCCTCCTGATAAAAGAACATCAACCGATCCTGAATAAACAAGATCAAAGTTTGACCCACCGACTAATGGTCATGTAGCCACTTTGTGCACACATTTTAATATCTTTTATGTCTATGTTTTTCTTTGGAAGCAAGCAACTCATCTCTATTTCCTATTTCTATATTTCCATATTCAGATATCCTTTTAGTGATTTTGTGCTATACTTTCCATAGCTTCATTTTAAATATTTACTATCTTAAGGACATTTGTAAATTTTAGTATAAGTAGATTTTTGTAATCCTGAGGATGGACGTTGTAACAGTCCGAAGTACCGGTTGCATGATTATAAAATGGTTATCAAAGTGTATTTTGCGTTTTTTAACAACTCACGAAAAGAAACTATATAGACAAATGGAACATCACTATCTAAAAGTTAATAAGATCGATTGTGATATTTTATACAACAACACTTGCCTAAATATATATATATATATATATATATATAGTTAAGGAAATAATGCAACTTTACAAAAACAAAAAATCTCCATTGTGTATGTGTTTCATTTACTTATCAAAGGCTTTTGATACGGTTCCGAAAAACATTCCTATTGACAAGATTGGCAGTATACTTCCTCATGGCAATTTTCTGCACTTATTGAAGCGACTGATCAATGAGAAAAGTTTCAAAGTTTTATATGATGGCAATTAATCTTGCAAATTTACTTTGAAAAATGGAATACCCCAAGGCGACAGTTTGTCATCAACGTTATTTTCAATTTTTATAAATGACTTGTCAAAGGAGATTGATGCTAATCTTGTCAATTTGAATGTAGTAAATATCGGCGAAACTCAAATACCTTGTTTAATTTATGCTGATGATATACTTCTGATGAGTTCCGATATAAACAGTCTAATGAACCAAATACAGATAGTCAATGAATATTGTAAACGTAACGACCTGGATATGAATTTCGATAAAACTAAATTAACTTTTCAAAATATTAGATATGAAAATGATCACATAGAACTTAATTTGAACAATGAATTGAAACGAATTGATGTAGTGCGCGAATATAAATATCTTGGATTTTGGATAGGAAATAACACTAAAAAACATTTTTCTTCACTAACTAAGAATGGTAATAAATCGGCATATCTAACCGCTAATAAAACTAAAAGAAATAGGATGTGCGAATGGAACAATAGTGAAAGATACCTTTAAAATGCTGACATTATCAAAAATGCAGTATGGTGCTGAATTTTGCTTCTACAATAAGTTATCCGAATTGAATAGGATACAGTTTCAATTCTATAAGCGTTTCTATCATCTGATAACTACCACTGCAAATTATTGTTTGATAGGGGAGTTTGGACTATTTCCTCTCGAATATCATTTTGAAAAAGCTGCAATCAACTTATGGATTAAAATTATCTTTAATGAAAGTAGTAGCATCATGAAAAGATACCATGATCATGTTTCAAATAATTTAGACAATAGCAATTATTCATATACATGGTGCTGGAGAATAAAGCATCTTTTGAAGCAAATTAATTTATCACATCTTTGGTTAGATCAAAACAGCTTAGACATAAATAAGCGCAAATGTAAAATTATAGTAAAAACCAGACTAATGGAGCATTTTAGAGCCCTTTGGATAAATGATACCGAGAAAAGTAGAACCGGAATAGACTACTTGGAGTTAAGTCAATTCGATTGCAGCATGAAAGACTATTTACAAGTAACTCTGAATCAAAAACTAAATAGCACCGTTGTTGAAATTGCGATGTGGGAATCATGACCTAGTAGTTAAAACTGGATGTTATAGAAATCGATTGAGCTATGACGAAAGATTGTGCAGTTTATGCGATGATAGAACAGTTGAAACTGTATGTCATTTCATTTGTAAATGTGCATTGTACAATGATATCAGGTTGCACTTCACACCATTCTTTGTAGATATCTCGAAGCAAGATTTCTATGTAATGCTAGAAACTTTGGAAATAGGTAAAATTGTGACATTAACCAAATACATAAACAGTGCAAATAGCATCAGAACAGATAAATTGCGTCAACGATCAATGACATCGTGATAAGTATTCAGATGTGTTAAAGGTTCTGATAGCGCAACATATCGTTCAATGCGAATTAGTGAGACGAACAGCAAACCGAGGTCCGGAACGTATTTAACAACTTCACGTTTCTCATTAATCGATCCTATTACAGGTAAGACGATGCGAATTGCTGAATTTTTTAATGATCACAAGATGATGTTAGTGTTTCATGTATGTATATCACCTATCGTTCCGAGCCTCTTAATAAGTAGGACTTAATAATTAGGCAAGACGAATGCTGGCGTGCGTTATTAATTTTGAATACATATTCCGATCTGCTCTGATATGCCGTTTTTATCAAACCTTAACATTTTTCATTGCAAAAGTATGATGGTGCATAACTTTTACAGATGAAATCATGACTTGCTTAAACATATTAAATATGAATGAAAATGTCCTCTCCTTCCAAACAGTGTCATGTCGTATTTCAATGTCATTACTTAATCTCACCTCCACTTTATTGTCATTCTGTAAATTTCTCAATCGCCTTGTCATCAATCATCTCATTCATTCTCTTTTGTATACATGTGCGTGTTTTTCAATTGAAAAAATAGACGTTCTGATATTCTGATATGTAGAAATTCAGTAATGTCTAATGGCATAAGTTGACAATTATTGTCTGACGATCAAAGCCTTAAACAACCAGTGCAGAGACGCCAGCCACCGTCCCGGCCCCGGCCGGTTCCACCCTGGTGTACACCTCAGACGTGATCAACCGTCAGCCTAATAAATAATAGCCAATAGGATTTTGAAGATTCTATGAACCTGATAACAATCATGTAAATTCACTAAATCAAAAATGAAATAGACGTTTAAGCAAAATGAGTAGCAAAACCATAACTACCTTGCGTGAACTGAGATACTCTACGGCAGCTTTCTTTCTGATATCATATTTTAACCTTTCCCTCGTTTACTTCTGATACTCGTATTTGAAAGGTAGTCAATTTGCTCTGAAATCTGATCGCTTATTTAGATCCATAAAATTCCTTTAATTTCAACATTAGAAGGCGCATCCTTTGAATTTAAATTGTATTGTTGATTATATCAATGAAATGACAATGTGAATGCTTGCATAAATCAGGATTGAATACATCAAACTCAAAATAATCTATTGCAAATCAAGTTTTGTTTTCTATCAAAATCCCATGAGATTAGTCATATCTTCTCGTCACCCATTATCGGCTATTGCCTTCATTGAAATTCTGTGATGATAAGACTCGAAGATAATGCGAGTATGAACATTTAGCTTTCTCTGCTGCATCATGGATCGTCGAGCAATCTGGTCTGGAAAGAAGATACAAGATTTACAGGAATTGCAATTTTTTACATTTTTTGGCGGTTATACTTATACATCACAATCTAAATTGCGTTATCGTTTTTAACACTGACATTGGAGAATACTTGATAACAGCTTCCTTCCATCAAACAATTTCAAGCGACTAAAAATGTGCAAACCACGGAGTTAGACAGGTTGTCTCTACTTCCGTTTGACTAGAAAGGAAACATTGGAACATGTAACGTAAATGAAATGGCACAATCTCCTGACTAAATACCATAGCAATCGAACAAGCCACCATAGCCAGTTCAACATTAAACACGCCAAATTGTGCAAAGTTTCAGTGACTTATCAAGCGGATCACACACCAAAGAGACAGTCGATGTCAAGTTCTACAGAGAAGTTTGTGAACGTTTTTTCATGCGCCTGCTAACTTTTTTTAAAATGATCGAGGGCCCAACATTATCGAGTAAACTTTTACGCAATGATCTGAATTCTTCGAATCTGAAGGAGTCGTGGCGATCGGAGCATTTTGAAGGAATTCAGAGCTATTCGCAAGCGACGCACGACTATTTTTCCTATCTCTGTAAGGTATCAAAATTTTCTTTTTGCCCACTTATTAAGTTCCTGCATGTGTCATCTGTTTGAATCAGTTTCCACTTCTAGCAAAGTGATACGATTAAACAATCTAATTCTGTGGTGCAAACGCTGTGCAAAAATTATGCAACAGTTGTGCTTAAGGTTGGTCGGAATTCGGGATGACAATCGCTCGCTCTTTGAACTGCTAAGTCAAATGACACATACCACCGTTCTTATACACGCAATTTAACTATATCCCTGTAACACGTTTGTACCAATACTTTATTTTTCAGAAACTGCAGATTATAACATATTGAATGGCAGGCGTACCTTCATTTTTTTAGAAGGTATGCTCACTGCTAGGAAGACACGCTCACTCTTGAAGGAATGCACAGTCCACATTTGCTAAATCGGCATCCGCCTTTGTTTTTTCGTAATCCCATACGGATTCTGTGAGCTCTTTAATTTTGGAGTCCAAACATGCTTGGACATGATGGAACTGACTTAATTCAATTGTTTTGAGTAGGATATTTTTTCTAGTTTCGTCTTGCGTTGAATTATATGAGTGAACATTGTATCGTCTTCTTGCTCTTTATTTGTTTCCACTGTGACACAATTGTTGTCTCACTGTTCTTTTAAAAGCATTTCTTCATCATACTTCTATAATTTTGATGATGTATCATTGCTCATATTTTCTTCATTTCGTTCTAGTAATTCAAAACATTGCAAATATTCATATTTTTCATCTTTAGATGAAGAACCAAATGAGCACTCCTTCTTTTTATTGACCAAAACTCGAAGTATAATAAAGAGAAATATACATTATACAACATTGCATTATGTATTTCCTCTTATTACACGTCGATTATTGATTAATAAACAGAAAGAGTGCTTACTTGCCTTTTCAGCGAAAGATAAATTACAAAAACCTCCTGTTGGCAATCATCAACTGCATTGCAAATATTTGTTATTTTCGGTTTTTGTACCAGTATTTTCTCTAGCTTGATTGATCCAGTTTTGGTTACCAGACAAACTCCGAATGTTTGATATCTGGAATTACCATGTGAGTTTCGTCCTTTCAATTCTTTCTGCTTAATGTTTGGAATTTCATCGATCTGCAATAGCCTTCAATTTAGATGATGTTTAGCATTTTTGAGAGCATCGAGATCTCATTTAACGGCTTTCTTCAGCAAATCACTGATTTCAGAATTGTAAGCTGATATATGGCTGATATGGATCACAGAAAGTCTCCTAAGAGTATACTATCTATTTTTTGCTGCATCCGATGATTTCTTTTTCGATCGATGAAGTATTGGTTCTACAATTCATTTTCAAAATTTGTAGGAGAGATGAAATTATACAACCGTCTTTAACCAACAATAGAATTGGTGCGTATGACTGGGGAAATCATGACATGAATCATGGACTTTATTGGATATCTTGATGTTGTGTGCTATGTGACATGGATATCTATATAGAAAAGTAGGGATTGGATACGTAATGGATAGAGGATGGCTATGCGATTCTCTGGGATATAGAGAGGGATATATCAAATAATTTCACGAGCTATGTCAGAGAATCGTATAGCTATCCTCTATCCGTTATAAAGTATGCCAGATTATAAGGACCATAGATGTCCGCGATGAAATCCCACAAATTTTATCAAATATAGAAGGGATTCTGAAATACGATTCTACAACTATGTATTCGCCTCATGTGCTATGCCCCTAATGCAATTAGGCGGTCGATTATAATTGAGTAAAATACGCTTAGATATCCATATTCAACATGTATATTTTGAACTGCAATATCTTTCTCAGGTAATCTACTGCAGTAGATTGCCTGGGAGTAGATTACCTGTAATGTGTTATAACACACTTTAACGATTGAAACAGTACTATGATTGAAAACTAAGTTCTGACTCACCAAAGCGAAAAGAATTAGCTCTTAAATGCTCCATGAGAGCTAGAAGATGTGCCAGATTCAAAAAATTGAAGACGGAATTGTCTTAGACTTCTAAACCACTAATACACTCTTACAGATAACTAATAAATTATTAATAATTACGAGATGAGTCTGAGCTTAGTTTCCAACCCAATACAAATAATAGAGTAACACATCATAAAGTGCAATTGTTAAAAGTACATCCATAAAAATTGATAGACTTGTTTTCTCGTGTGTTTGTGTTGTTTGTAGATACAACATTGTTTGTTGTAGCTTCATATGATCCATACAGCACTTTCGACATATCTTTCTCGAATACCTCGGCATGAATGTAGGCACTATCTGCTTTTTCATTGATTCGACCTGTTTTGAGTGCTGCAACCTCCTTGGATATGCCGCCTTGTACAAGTCGAGTCTTAGCAGTGCGTCGTAAAGAAGTGTTCGTAAAGAATTCGCCGTCTTTTGCAATATTTTTCATCAACGTTTTATTGGTATTTTCAATTTTATGAATCCCCATTGGGCAGCGTTTGTACCAAACAGCTCCTTTTATTTGATGTTTCTGTAAGGGCGTCAGATAAAATGCTTTGCAACCACCATCTGGTCTATGTCGAATGTACTCTTTATATAATTTGATCACACATCGATCTGGGTTGTCCGTGTTCTGATAAACTCGAGTCTCTTTGGGGTCCATTCTGGCACATTTTAATCCATAACGCTTGTTTTTTGACATTCTTTCAACGTATTTCAAATATTCTTTATCATCACTGTCTTTACAAAGAATTAATTGAGATTCGTCTCCAAATTCCATATCATGATGTTCTTTAGCCGCTCTAAGGCTCAAATGAACTCCCAAATAATAAATAAGTGTGTGGATTAGCTGATCTGGATTTGAAATTCCAAAACTACCATTTTCCCACAATTCGTTCTCTTGTTCTAGATCAATTGGCAATGCTCTTTTCTTTGGTTTTACGTTACCGCGTTGAGCTGATTTTTTCATCTGAGCATCAAGGGAATCACGAGCACTTTTGAAATCAATGTCCGTAAAAATAGAAATTTTCCATTTCATTTCTGTATTGAAATATAGCTGTAGCATCGCACCAATGCCTTTCAACGATTCTGGAGGATACATATCTCCATCAACCTTTCTGACCTCAGCGAAGAAGTACTTCAAACAGTGATTGAGATCGTTTGGTGTAAATTCTTTCACATTTTTATATACTTTCAAAACATTATCGTCAATTCTTATTTTCCAGTGGTCATGCCAGGTGACAAATAGCTTGAATGCCCATCTCATCTTATTCCAAGTACTTTTTGGTATTTTATTATCGATATCAGAATTAACTTCTTCCTCTGACATGTTTACAAATCTCGACGTCATTCCTATGTCATTGATTAGTCAAAAGTAAAGAAAGGAATGCTTGCTTAGATAATTAAGCTGTTTCAAAATTCATGAATTCAAATATGAAATATATCCATGGAGTCATGAGATATCATTCAGCGAACACATACACTGTAAATCGCTGGATACGAAAATTACATACAAACACATACCAAGTTTACATACAATTTGAAACCAACATTTGATACGAGATTCTGGTATATATAAAGAAATCTGGTATGTTTTTCATACGAATGGCCATTTACTTTCGTATGTGATTGGTATGTAAACGATACGAACTATGCTAACTGTGATTGGCTGTTTTACGTTGAAATACGAATTCTTGGTATGTTTTATATACGAGACCCGATGCAAATTGGTATGTGTTTCGTATGTCTTTCGTATGAATAGCTTTATGTCATATGGCAAAAAATATGTTATACTACATACTACTTACAAATAACTTTTTTCCAGTAATACCAGCCGTGAATATTTCTTTGTGAAAGTGTGGTATTTAACTAGATTAGATTTATCGTGGAATTGAAGCTGCATGTCATCTTTGCAACTTGTCTTATAGCATTCACAAGACTCATAATTAGCTCATTTCCTTGAACTAAGTTGATAAACATCATTTCAATATAACTATAACTTTTCAGCAACCATGTTGACTTATATATCTCAAACATAACTATTTTTGCATTTAATGAATTATAATGTGTTTTTACTTCGGATTGATAATATGCCTTATTTCAAAATTACATGATACATAATTGTTGATGGTCAAATACTTATTGATTATTTATGAAATGCCTCGGACTTACATGTATTAAAATCGAATTCAGCATTTAAGGTATCACTCTTGAATGTCATTATCTAACTACTTACAGAACAGTAGCAACATTAATGTGATCTTTATTGACAAAAGTCCTTAAATCAACATACTTTGGACATGATTGATGCTTTCTTTTAACATTGTGCTGGTATGGCTTTAGTATGTAAAGCATACCACACTTGAAATAACATGCGAAAAGCATACAAATATATACCAAGATCATACAGAAATATACCAAAAAAATATCTTGGTATGCATCCTTCGTATGTGATTCGTATTGAGCGATTTACAGTGTAGTATTATTACACTGACTTCTATGTATCACACAGCTCAAATCTACTCATATGATGCTATGGTATTCTCCTCGCCTTCGGCTCGGAGAATACCGTAGCATCATATTCGTAGATTCTGACCGTGTAATACATCGAAGTCAGTGTAATAATATTACGTAATAATCTGGTATACTTTATCTATTACATAAACGGGGATTTTTTAGATTTGCTGAAATAACGAGGACAATTATACCTTTTTGAATTCTATTTTTGAATAAGTGAATTCAATTTCTGCTGACTTTTTCCTATCCATATACCTATGCCTATGTTATGACAACTTTCATAGATTTTAGTGCATTCATTTTCGTCATAATTATTTCCTATTTCTGATTAATATAAGATGACTATGTTGGGCAACGACATTTTATTCGAGAATCATCCCTAAAAGTAGGATGAAAATCTGAAAGACAAGAAAAGTTCAATGGAAAATGATTTTCCGGATTTTACCAGTGTTTTTGCTATTTCATGGCCACTTAGCTGTCCTTGGATACTAGGATTTTGCACGATCCCTCTCGACATAGCGTCATAGTGTAAATCCGCTTCAGGCTGCGATAATGCCTTGTCAATTACAGTCGTAAATTCTTCTTCAAAGAGAAATTCACTGATTTCAGATAAAAAGTCAGAAACTATTGGTCATCATTCCGCCTTCAATCATGCTGAATGAACAATGTCCACGTGTTCGCTTAGTCATCTTGGAAGACTAATGTCTGCATGTCAATGTATACAAGCCATTGTATAAAGGCATTGCCTTCTTGTTTGATGTTCGGCTCTTTCCATTGGATAGGCGCCGATCTTAACTACTTCTTGATAACAAGTTTCCCCTCCAAGCCTCGACTTATGGCTTGGATGTAGATAGATGGGCTTCGTGAAAACTCCTGCTGCCCTTTCTCTTTGATCTCCAACAAGGTGATAATAAACTTCTCTTCCAATCATCTCACCAATGCGGCTACCATCGATTCACTCACCTTTGTATAAGTACGTGCTTATCAGATAGTCGCTTTCAGTATTTCAGAAGTGCTTCTTGCATTCTGCTTGTGAATGCCTAACTGATCTGCATGCTGCAAGTAGTCTGACTCGGATTGTCAAGCCGCTATCAGACGATCTCTAACAGTTTGCGCAAAACTCATGCATTTTCTAAGTCTAGTGTCATCACATGTATCGTCACTCTGCGTACTGATATATGACATACGAGTGAGTATAATGCCAGACACATTCCCGGTTAGACGAAAGAGTGAGATGAAGGTGACAATATCCAGAAGCTCCACACGTAATCTTCCAGAATTTGAATCTCAGAATAACGATATTGAATGTACTATGAATGCATCTTTGTTCTACACTGTAAATCACTCGATACGAAAATTACATACAAACATATACCAAAATTACATACAATTTGAAACTAACATCTGATTCGAGATTCTCGTATGTTTACAGAGATCTGGTATGTTTTCCATACCAAATCTCATTTACCTTCGTATGTGATTGGTATGTAGCGATACGAACTATTCTATCTGTGATTGGATGTTTTACACTGAAATACGAATTGTTGGTATGTTTTATATACGAGACCCGATGGAAATTCATCCTTATTCGTATGACTCTGGTATCCATTTGGTATGTGCAGCTTTAAGTCACATAGCAAAAAAATGTATGTATTACATACTACTGTCAAAGAACTTTTTTCGGTAATACAAGTGGTGAATATTTTTTGTTTGATACAGTGATATTTGAGTACGTTCGATCTATTGTGAATTTTATGTTCCATGACTATGCGGTCGATGCTAGATGTCTAGCAACATTAACAGGACGTTTAGTTAGCTCTACTTTATGGGCCAAGTTGATTAACGTCAATTCATTCAAACGATATTTTTCGTGCAATCATGTTGACTTATATATCTCAAACATAACTATTTTTTGCGTTCATGAATTATAATGTGTTTTTATTTCGGATTGATAATGTGCTTAATTTCAAAATTACATAATGCGTAATTGTTGATGATTGAATACTTATTGATTATTCATGAAATACCTCGGACTTACGTGTATTAAAATTGAATTCAATATTGAAAGTATGATGTTTGAATGTCATTATCACACTACTTACAGAACAGTAGTAACATTAGTGTGATCTTTATTGACAAAGGGCCTTAAATCAACATACTTTGGAAATGATTGATGCTTTCTTTTAACATTGTGCTGGTAGGGCTTTAGTATGTAAAGCATACCACATTTTAAAAAACATACGAAAAGCATACAAATATATACCAAGAGAATACAGAAATATACCAAAAAAATATTTTGGTATGTATCCTTCGTATGTGATTGGTATTGAGCGATTTACAGTGTATGAATAACAGATTGAGATGGAGTATCTAGAAATCGGACATGATAAATGAATGGATATCTTGCTCAGCAGAAATTGAATTCACTTATCTAGAAATAGAATGCAAAAAGGTATAGTAAACTGCCCAGAGGGCAGTTCACTATGATAATTGACCGAGATATCAGCAAATCTTAATAAATCCACGTTTATCCGTTTTAAACTATGCCAGATTATCTCTATGCTCACAGAGCATGTTTACAGGGACGGTTAACACATAGAGGTCGGATAGATTTGAATTTCTAATTTCATTGCATTTCCTTTTACGCTACATGAAGGACAACCAAGGCATGTCTGACTTCCTGTTCGATGAATCAATTTTGAAGAATTACTTAATGATTTATATGCGGCTGCAGCATCAACCGATGCACATTGCCACAGTCTCATCTATTCGACTCAAAGCGGTCGCCGGAAACCGTGGCATGAATCATTGAAATGACAGGTTGGACCTAATATCAATTTACACTTATTTGACATGTGCTACGTATTTGATTTCAGTTAAGAAATAACCTTAAATTTCCTAAAATACCTGCTACAATATTTTTTGTATGAAATTGATTTGAATTTATTGTGCATCAGCTGCAGTATGATTGCACTTAAGCTAGATGCATTTCTGTAAGATATTAGCCATTATTCATTTGACATTGCTTGTATGGTTGTATGATTATTGAGTATGAAATATTTTTTGTATGAAATTGATTTGAATTTATTGTGCATCAGCTGTAGGATGATTGCACTTAAGGTAGATGCATTTCTGTATGATAATAGCTATTATTCATTTGATATTGCTTATATGGTTGTATGATTATTGTGAGTACATACGTGGTGTGATCCAAAATGTCCCGGACTAACCTACTTGCAGATAACCTGTGATAACGAATACTACTTCAGATGTAAATTTAGGTCTTTAAGGCATGAGAAATATGGTCGCCGAAATTTTTCCGGTCAGTTTTCTATTTTTAAAAAATATTTTTACATTTTAACATGAATTTCTGTATTTTCTGAATTGATCGAGATCCGATTTGTCTTATTGTTATAGTTAGATTGATTTTGATTTGTACCTTATTTGACGGATATCTTTGCCATGAATATTGCACGTCTTTTGTTAATTGCTTCATGTGTTACGATATCAATCAGTGAAGTTCATTCAGCACGCATTCATTAAGAAATCCGTGTCAACGATGGTTCTTTGTTCTATCAGTTTTCATGATGGATGTGACAAGCGTGTCTTCAGTCGAATATCGCAGTGTGATACGATACCTCCTGATCCGCGGCTTCGCTAATGGTGACATTCTAAAGGAATTAAGCCTGGCATATGGAAGCAAAGCTCCATCGAGAACTACTGCTTATTTCTGGATAAGCGAATTTAAACGCGGAAGACAATCTGTGGAGCAAGATTTTTCAACTGTTGGTCGGCCGCAGGAGATTCCGGAAGAGAAATCGAGTCAGTGCGATGAAGTGATTACAGCACACAGAAGGATAACCATCCGTGAGTTGTCAAGAGAGTTGCGAATCAGTTATCACTCCTGTCATGACATCATCGAAAGACTTGGATATCGCAAACTGGCATCACGTTTCGTACCGAAGTTTCTGTCACCTGAAATGAAGGAGAACAGACTTCTGGCGGCACAGTCAAATTTGGATCTCCTCGAAATGCACGGAGATCAGTTTCTGAACTGCATCCTTACAGAGGATGAAACACCTTTAAGTTTGTATCTGCCTCAAAGTAAGCGAGAATCTGCAGAGTGGCGAAAATCAGGCGAGTCTGCCCCTTTGAAAATGCGATCCGGAACATCACATCGCCGGTCGTTGATGCTGACGGTCTTTTGGAACGCTTCGGGAATCCAACTGGTTGACTTTGCGGATAAAGGAGTAAGAATCAATAGCGAATATTATTCCAATCTGTTATCTGAAGCGAGGAAGAAAATAAGAAAGCCACGAAACATTCCCCTCTACTTGCTTCATGACAATGCTCCGATTCACACCTCGCAGGAGACAACCAATGCCTTAACGAGAAACGGATTTCAACTATTGAGCCATCCTCCTTATTCACCTGACTTGGCCCCAAGTGACTTCTATCTGTTTAGATTCCTCAAAAAGCATCTTCGTGGACACCATTTTGAATCGCCAGTTGAACTGCGGGATGCAGTTACTGAGTTTTTTGATTCTTTGACACCGGAATTTTTTCATAAAGCTTTTTGTGAATTGAGACTTCGTTGGCAAAAAGTGACGAATGCTAACGGCTCATACATTGAAAAGTAAACTGTTTTCTGGAACAAAACATTTGTTTTTCCGTTAATTATTAGTCAGGTTATTAGTGATAGCTTAACTGTCAAGTTAATCTAAATATATTAATTCTAAATCGCTAGAATTTATAGGAAAATCTTGAAATTCAGACAAAAATGTTTGAAAATTTTGAAAAAATAGAAAACTGACCGGAAAAATTTCGGCAACCATATTTCTCATGCCTTAAAGACCTAAATTTACATCTGAAGTAGTATTCGTTATCACAGGTTATCTGCAAGTAGGTTAGTCCGGGACATTTTGGATCACACCACGTACATGCACATCTGAATCATTCATTATACTTCAACTGACAATGTATAATCAATTTAGTCACATCTGTATTTTCTCATTTTGTTTGAAAGCCTATGAAGAATAAACATTTTGATATACATTCTCGAGATATTTATGCAAATTCTTTATGACGGGAAAATTTGTTCAGGAGGTGATGACAAGCATTGTCTTTAAGCTACACGATAATCCAAAGTAGACGAATCAGGTAAATCACGATATATTGAAAGGTCAAGAAACCGGATAGATGTCATATCGTATGTGAGATGCACTTGGATGTGAGGATCTATGGAGTTTAAATGGTCGCGCAGCTGAAGCAAGGAGTCGAGGCCGTGAAAAATATCGTCCTGATATCTCTTCCAGAGTGATGGAGCTAGGTGAAACATAGATAATGCTGTCTCTTCCCAGTAGCCAAGATAAATATTTGCGAAAGAACCTCCAAATGATTTAACCCATCGCAACGCCCTTTGTTTTTCAACCAATATGTATCACGAAAGCAAAAATCGTTCCGCTCAAGAGAAAGACGCAAAGAGTTGTAAAATTGCCTCTTTTGGTCGTTGAGGTTGAGGAAAACGGTCGAATGCATGTGAGACCCTGTTGATCCCCTCGCTGATAGGAATATTAGTATACAACGATCTCACGTCAAAGGTGCAAAGTATTGATGAAGGTCGGAAGGTCGTCGATCGGAGGATAGCTATAAGGTGGCTGGAGTCCAGAAGAAAGCCTTGAAAACTGCTTGCAATAAGGAATAAGTAGAATTCGATGAACTTTGCGATGTTACTGCTTTTGGTATTGACGTCAGACACAATAGGTCTACATGGAGGTCTGATAGGAGATGGCCATATTTCTTTGTGGATTTTGGGTAGCATATCAAAGCGACGGGTAGATGACACTGGTTCAGGCATAAGGAAAATTCCTTCCTGTTGATATTTCCAAAAGAATGGAGACCGTCCAGGACTTCTTGATATGAAGAATCGGAGTCGGATAGCAAGATCGGCAGAGGTGTGTAAAAGTCGAGGTTAGAGAGATAGTGAGTGCATTCGTTTAAAACTGAGTAGAATCCATCAAAACCCAAGATCCACCTTTATCGGAAGGCCGTATAATAACGTCGCTATTGGAGCGCAAGGATGTCAAAATTTGAAATTCAGGATGGCTCAGGTTGGTTGATGAGTTGCAGAATGCTGCTCAAACAAAATGGAATTGGCAGCGGAGAGAATGCGACGAGGCAATAAATTTTTAGGTTCTAACATTTTTCTGAAAACTGTTAGGGCAGATGCTTCCCTTCTTAGGGATAGGGGGTAAAGCTATCACAACTGCACTTTGGTCCGTAAATAATTTTGTGAGAACGTCGCCGAAGCTTTTCCAATTTTTCAACATTAAACTGGTTCAGTCCAACGAGGAGGGCAGCATTGTATTCCAGCGTTGAAAGGACAGTAACAATATAAGTCTGAATGAGTTGGGACACAGAAAGGCATTGTTTTAATCGATTTATGACATAAAGACGCTGGTTGGCACGTTTGCATAAATTGTCGGCAAAAGTATTCCAAGATAGATTTGAGTCATAAATGACTCCAAGAATCTTTATACTATTTACAAAATGAATATCACGAGGTACTAAAGAATTCTGACTTTTAGCGATAAACATGCATTGGGTTTTTATCACAATTTAGTACTAGTCCATGTTAGTTACACCAGTCTTTTAAATGATTGATTTCGTCTCGAATTTGGAGTTCGATATCCATTGAAGGGAAGGCAGGTAGAACAATCACAATGTCGTCAGCATATTTAGAAGTCAAGGCATGTGGGTGTAGAACTTTGAATGATCTCATATCGGTGCAGAAAAGAAACGGAGAAAGTTTTCCTCCTTGCTGAATACCTGAAGTAACTGGGTGGTAGAGCTCGTACAATGTCCTAGTTTCACATATTGATTACGGTTCACGAGAAGATCACTCCACCATAAAATAAAATCCTTGGGAAGATCAGCCTCGATTAAGGAGCTATAGACTCCCATGATTAAGACGGTCAAATGCTTTGGACATGTCGAATGAAAGTAAAGCGACACCAGTACAATACAACTCGTCCAATGATAATATTGTGAAGTCGTGAATGCGGATGTTTGCGTGAAGCGTTGAGTAGGACGGTCTAAAATCAAATTGGTCGGTACCGTATGCGTCAATGAGAGATGGCTTGATCGAATCAATTACATATTGTTCGAGGACTTTTGAGAATGCAGGTAAGACCGATATAGGGCGGAAGTCATTATGTTTCTTTCACAGTTGTAATGCACCTATCACTGAAAATACTGCTCTAGCTCTCAATGATCAATTTGTGTCTGCATTCTCAAGTCCGGATTTGCATTTGTTTTCTGAGGATCGTCCGTCGACTTCTCCAGACTTTTCTTTAGTATGTCCGTTGCAGGTTGCTCTCATGATTAAACAATGTAAGGCGAACTCCATTGGTCCAGATGGAATCCCAGGATTCTTCTTTCGTTCGTTTGCCGTTGAACTTGCTGAGCCTTTGACGAACATTTATAATCGTTGCTTGGCTTCTTCGACTTTCCCCAATTTTTGGAAATCGGCCAACATTCTTCCCATTCCCAAATCCAAGTTCGACTATCGACCCATTTCGGTCCTTCCTTTCTTGAGCAAAATCCTTGAAAGGCTGTTTAGAGACAAGCTTCTTCTCCCTTCCCTCAATCACCGTTTGAATCCCTCGCAGGGCGTTCGACTCTGTGAGTCATTCCGTTCTTCTTAATTCACTGATAAAGAACTTTGGTTGTAATCCGCTGGTAACTAAATTCATTTTCAGTTTTCTTGAAAATCGTGTGCAACGTGTGTGTTTGAATGGCATATCTACGCCCTGGAAAGTGGTCACTAGTGGGGTTCCTCAGGGTTCCATCCTCGGGCCTCTTCTTTTCGTTATTTTACTTGATGATCTTCCGCACCTCCATGACACTAAGATAATCGCCTATGCCGATGATGTCGCCCTAATCCATCTCGGTAATGTGAATGTTGTTGACAATTTTCAACTCTCCGTCGATAGCTTTTGTTATTGGGTCGAAAAGAAAAAACTTGTTGTAAATGTTGATCAGACGAAATGTCTTACTATGTCACGCAAGAATTCTTGTCCGCTATGTTTGCCCATTTTTATTGAGAATGTTGAGCATTTGAAAATTTTAGGTGTTCTATTCTCCAGTGATTTAAGTTGGAGTGTGCAGTTTGATAGCTTGTATAATCGCTGTTGGCGTGCTATGTCGTTTGTAAAACGTTTAATGTTGAACGGTAATCGTGGTCCAGTTATTTGGCAGGCTTACATGGCTTTTGTCTTCTGTCATATGGTTTTTTTGGCCAGTCATGTGCGACATCAGCAAAGGGAAATTCAGAAAGCTTGAACGATTACATGTCCTTGCTAGACGTTGGGCCGACGTAACTGACAAGACCAGCCTTAAAGACTTACTCAATAAGATTTGTGAAAAACTGATACAAAAGATAGCCACGAATGCAAATGTGCATCCTTTGGCTGAGTTTTTTAAATTCGCCAGAATAACTGCAATATAAGACGTACAAGAGCTCTAGGTCCCTTCCACAGAAGAATGGCTCTTTACAACAATTCGTTTGTCAAATTTTCCATCATATCGTGATTTTGTTCCTGTGTATATTTCTTTGTAATACCGCCTGTTGTATTCACAAATACAGAATTATTATTATTATTATTCTTTTTGGAGATTGGAGTTACTCTAGCAATTTTCCAGGCATCGGGCACTGACTTGGATTCGAAGGATAGGGCGATAAGATGGGTGAACGGAGCAGCTAAGACATCGCAGGCAGCTTTTACTAGGAATGGCGGGATGTCATCACTACCGCAGGACTGGTTTGCTTTCAATTTTTGGAGTAAGGCATAGGTTCTTCAACATTCATTTGCTTCAGCCTTTTCTTCAACTCCTCGCAAAATATCAGGCCAGTTAGGAGGAGGGGAGAAGTTCGATGCAAAACTGGCATTGATAGTCTCTGCTGCATCGTTTGAAATTGAAAGACTATTTGATTTGATATTATTCGTTGCACTGAGTACTTTCCATAATCCATTTGGTTTACCGTTTAGGCTCTCAATCCATTTCCTTTTTGCGCACTTCATTTCGCTTGTGACTTTCTCTTTATAGTGATAATACAAATCAAAATTGCCTCGAAATTCTCTCGACCAGACATTCTTACAGTTTGTTGTGGGATGTTTTTTATAGCATTGTGCAAAATGCTATAAAAAATATTACATTTTTCTTTGAAGAGAACATCCATTCCATAAAATCTTTGCCAAGGAAAGGCATCTAATGAATGAAAAAATTTGGCAACATGACTATCACGAAACTCATAGACTTTAGCAAGATAAAACTTTTCCTTAGCTTTTTGCATGACATTATTGCAAGCTCTCAACGTAACAGTGCCGTGATCAGAACCTCCAATTGGGGGTCCTACTTTGGTAGGGGAGTTGAGACATACAGGACATGCTTTACAATAGTAGGATGAAAGGACAGAGTCAGACAGAAGGATTTTATCAAGAATATTATTACCTTTCCGTGTAGGACAGTTGACTACTTGCTTAAGATTCAAACTTCCCTCAATACAGTTTGTAGGGAATCTATTTAGGTCTCCAACAATCATGAGTTCAAAAGATGACAATGAATCGCAAACATATATGATAAAATCATTCACTTGATGATAATTGGAGCTATTCAAATTCCGAGGAATGTATGTGACCAGTAAAGCAATACTTATTGAATTAAACTTTATACAAAGACATTCAATAAAATCCAGATTATCAACTAAAAGTTCAACAGTATGAGGAATGTTGTTTCGTACGTAAGCACAAACGCCACCGCCTCTTCTGCCATCATGTCTGTCTTGTCTATGAAGACTGTATCCTGGAATTATTAGCTCGTCATCAGAAATATTTTCATGTAACCAGGTTTCACAGAGGGCAATAACATCGGGTGCTCTAGCGGAAGAATTTTCACACAATTCGTCGTGCTTTGGACGTAGGGATTGTATGTTGGATAAAAGGATATAGGGGGTACGCAACATGAAAAACAATCTATTGAAAATTCTTGATATCATCTTTCCTTGTAATTTTGTTTTTGTAGATGACGATGTCTTCCCCATTTCCTCTTCTGGTTTTCAATTCGTCACGAAGAGCCTTTTGTTCCTCCCTTTGTTTAAATGTCAGGTCATTATTTACAAATATGTGACGATATAAGTTCGAACTTCTGAGGGACTTAGAATTTTTCAAAATCGACATTTTCATTTCAGAGTCAGACAAAGTCACCCACACAAGTCTTGATCTTTTGGAACTAGGCTTCCCGATTCTTGCTACAGAGAGCACAACTGCAGAATGGTTGCCGAGCTCGCGAAAAATTTCTTTAACTTTCGTTTCATCGTTTTGTTTCCTCTCATCGACAGATCCACTTTGGTTCTCTGCTAATCCAGATATAACCACATTCGATCGTCGATTCATCCGTTGCTCTAACTCATTTACAATATCATCAGAGTCAAAGCTGATAGACTTGATGGATTTAGATTTCTCCTTCAACTCATTGATTTTGATTTGGAGAGAATCGCACGTGGAGCGTACATTCTTGAGACTCTATGCTTTGCTAACCTGCCCCGGATTTCCAGGGATAGGGATGGCTATCAAATTTAACCAAATCTTTAGAAAGCAGAAATACATTACAAGATAATCTGGCATAGTTTAAATAATAGATATTGCATAGATTTGAGGTCATTATTTCCTATAATTACAGAGAGCCGAAGGCTCGAGGTTATTATGACAAATAATTACCGAAGAAATCTATGCATTATATGTCATAATGCATGACTTTTTTTATAGAAGTCTGCATCAGGTTAATAATTTCCAACCAGGAAAAAAATTACCTGCGTCGCATAACTTATTAACCTGTGGACATAGAAAGCCGTACAAAATCATGCATTATAAATTAAAATGAGTGATGGGAGAATAAAGATATCCGTGTATGTGAGACAATTAGATGTCCCTGACCAGATCTACTCCTTGAATTTCTAGGATGTTAGAGCTCTAATAAAAAGTATATCAAAAATTAAATGCAGATCATTCAAATTCTTTTTGTGCTATGATACAATGCTCTAAGTCGGATAGAGCACTCATTTGGATGATATCTGATTAAAACAGGGATGCGGAGTCCTATCATTTTGATAAGACTACGACTCCGGGGGTTGATAGGACTCCGGTTTTTGATAGGACTCAGACTCCGACTCCGGGTGGCCAGTATATATAGCCTAGTTTTTTTTGAAAAACTGGTGACCTACATCATAGATCAATATAGGCCTACCTGAACCTATCTTTAGTGGTCACTGCTGTATCAATCATCAATCATTTTCGATGAATGTTTATCAAATGTCGCTTGAACTTGGATGCATACGACTGGGCTCCTTCCATCTTATTGATGTGTGCCCTCGGTTTTTCTCCAGACTCTACCAGGCAGGAAAATCCCCCATCCTTCTCCAAAAAATATGAGTACACTTTCGATTTTAATATGCGTTTGGAGGAGACATCACACACGATTAACGTGAGGGTAAGAGGTTATGTCCTCAAACAAACTAATATTTTACTTTTGTCTCCGATTTGACTTTTGGTGTGTGGGTGTGATCGAGGCTAGGAAGGCTTGTCTTCTCTACTAAATCACCGAGTGAAAACACAATCCTTTTTTCACTATCACGGTTCATTTCCTCAACTATTATAAGCTTTGCATGCAGCAGTGTCTCTGTACTTTTTGCTTGACGGAGAAAGTTGACATCAAGACATTGACAGCCATGCACGAGAATAAATAATTTATTTGTATTATGTTTCGGGTCTAGTTATAGGCCGGAGTCTGGAGTCCTATCATTTGATAGGACTCCGACTCCAGCAAAAATGATAGGACTCCGGGACTCCGACTCCGCATCCCTGGATCAAAAGCACTCCAACTTCGTCGTCGAGCTTCCTTTTTCAGACATCATCCAAACATGTGCTCTGTCCTATACTTAATTTGCGTTTTTTGATTCATTTAGCTTGTGATGCAGGGTGCAACATAAATAATGTGACTAAATCTAATTTTAGTAGAACTCGCCGGCAGCGACGCTTGAGAAGCAAGCTCAGTCATTGAGTGCTGTCGCTTTGCTGCAGGAGGACAAAATTCGTCGCAGTTGGCATGATCCAGCTCGGGTCCTCTCTTGTTTGATGTTTTCTCAACGTCGATTGCTTTCATTAGTCCATGTTTTGTTCGGAAATGGGATGGTAGACCTCTGGTTGACATATCCTTAGAAACATTAATTTGTTTGTCACACTTTTGGCACTTAGCAGTTTTATAATCAGAAGATTTCACGGAAAAAATTCACAACTGGAATTCTGTAGGAGGCATGGCTTTCTTTTGGCGCAGCAGAGCTGTGTGATCCTTTAGCATTAACGGCGAGTTTTACGTTAACGAGCATGCCAAAAGAAACAGCAGTGTCAGCAAACCTGTCAATACGTCCAAAGGGGATGCATGAAACATAGAGATAGCAGGTCATAGTTGTCTAAGAAGCGTTGAAGTATTTATCTGAGAGATGAGTGTTTACAAGTGTGAGTGCAAATTCATTTCAAAACTGTGCATGTACTGGCGTAATAAATTATCTGATGATAAGTTTGATAGCTACGACGTCTTGCTTTATCTCGTAAGGTGGACGTGGGCCGTGGTCATGTTTGTTTTATTTGACTCTGTTTAAGATTTATTTGAATCTGATACTTTCTATTCTCTCGATATGCCGCGCTGGGTGTCTCATACGACTGACGATAGCACGGTGGGAAGAATTGAGTCATCCTCGTCTGTTTGCATGAGATCAGTCGGATGTTTCTTGGTCGTGATGCTTGTATGATTGAACAGGAAGTCAAATATGAAAAGTGCGAGTTTCGGTATATCCCAATTCCCGAAAGTAAATCCCGATCCCTGTCCAAATCCTGATCACTCATCCCGAACCCAAATCCCGTCCTGAATCCCGAACACCCCTGTATCGTTCAAAGGAGCATATGCAACGAACTGAACGCTTTTTGATGAGTGGAGAATTCATTCAATTATCATTTTATCCATTATATATCCAACTATTCCCTGGAGATCTCTTGTACTTATACGGTAAATATCAAAATATCAAAAATCTGATAATATTTCTATCCACATTCCTGTCCACGTAGCATCTAGATATCCATGGATAATGAAAATCTCCGCTAATGATATTCGAAATCTCCGGTGAAAGTATAGAAGTGTATGGTATATTTCTATGGAATTGTAAATTTCTATGGGTGGAAGATAGATATTTCAAAATGATCAAAGGCGCTCATGTCTATGTTACAGCTGCAACTAGGCATAGACTATGAACTAGGAGTCGCTGGAGATATCAGATAACTACCTCTATGGCGGAGACATGAACGAGACGCGAAGCGTCGAGTGCTTTTAGTAACATAGACAGTAAGTTCAATTGCATGTCAGTGTAATAATAATAATAACTTTATTACGCGTCAAGGAAAGACAAATGCATTACAAATGATGAGAACAAAGCAAATAGATAAATAATGAACGCGCAGGCTCCGGGAAACAAAATACCGTTCGCAGACTATCGACGATGCCACTCTCAGCCTGAGGTCCGAAAGCAACAAAGATATCTATATAACTACCGGGACGTACAACTCTCTGGCAATGGGCTGCCAGCCGTAGGCCGGTTTTTCAGGTGACGCAAATATCTATCTTATGTGAAATTACATTGACCATTGAAAGGAACATGCACATCTGCGCAAGTCATGTATCATTTTCAATCATAAAAATGCCAAGCAAGCATAGCGTGGCAGAATGCTGCACTAATTGCAAATCAACAAAAATGAAAAAGTCTGTCTACAAGTTTCCAAGTGATCCACACAGATCTGATCAATAGCTGTCTGTCTCGTAACATGTTATCGAAAAGGAGTTCATAACTAGGAAAATGGGCATATTCCGACGATATTTGCCAGATGTTGGAATGATAAGGAGTTTCGGATATCCACATTTACAAACTGCTCAAAAACCTTCCAACGGCAAAGTTCGAGCACTTCCGATGGCAATGTTTCTAAGAGAGCTGTTCCAAGTCATTCGAGAAATTCCATTTCTGATCAATTGGACTCATTTGGACAGAATGACATGCTACCTACATGTGAATATTTCTGTCAGTTTTTCAGTGCTTAACTTACCAATCAGTTAGTACACGAATCAACATGCATCTTCCAGTAATTATTGGAATCATTGATTGACAATTATTATTAGAATTACTTATGAAAAAGTAGTTTACATGGGCAATGAAGACATACCGTACTTTTTCTTCTAGTTATCATTTTTGTGCCAAAAACTGTGATTCACTCAATGAATTTCAATGTTTCCTTTCGTGATATTGAATTTAGTGTTGCTATTCATGGTAATATTCGCTGTCACTTCAATGCAATCATGTCGCAGTTACTCTGCATTCCTTTCGCGATATACTTGGTTTCCAATATCGTTTCCAATATGGTCTCTGCTGGAAGTGTTAGTGGTGAGACTAAAGAATTTCAAACCTTTAAAAGACTACGTTTCTTACGCCATATAGCACTTAGCACATTTCTTATTGACAACTTTTAATGAGCTTTATGTAAACGTTCTTCCTGATCTCAAAGAGGTTATCTTCACGGGTATTTCCTTGATGATCCAGAAAGCCTACTCGTACACTGTTGGCCTTTATGGTGCGGCAGATTTTCATTAAAACATCTTTGTTCTTCAATTTATTCCAATTTGCAAATTTACCAAAGAAATTTCGTTACATTTTTTGATGTGTCAATGTCATTGACATTATCGAAGCAGCATGATGGCGTTCTACCTCTTTCTAGTCTGATAATCTCTCTGTAAATCGAATGTTAGATGGATTGCTTCGATTACGGTATAGGCCATTTGATGATTTTTGCACTCTTCATCGATTCGAAGCGGAAAGAATATTATACCTGCTTTTGATTCTGTTCGTCTTTTGAATAATTACTGCAACTGGCACACTGAGAAAACTAAAAGATTGATCTTTCGTTTATCAAACTGGTCACATCGCACAATTGGAGGATTTGATAGGGAAATGAAATTGATACTGATGAAATTCTATTGCGCTCACATTTCTTCATCCATCGTCGATTGAGAAACAAAAAGTTTCATTTGCACTACAAATGTTCCAGGAAAATACTGTAACTACGCCCTTGTTGAAGTTGATGAAAGTGACACAGTCCGTTTTTTATAGCATTGTGTGTGTGGAAAATATTTGCCAATAAGTCTACAAACGCTCTTGTCCATGTGAGCAACCAAGATAGAAGACCAATTACCTCAAAGTCTGACGAACACTTTTAATTTCCCGACTGATCTGGCAAGCTTGTTCGGTGATATGTCACCAAATGGCAGTGATCACCATATTTCTATTCGGAAGTCTGTGACCGTCATGTCACATACTAAGGAAGCCACCAGCCATAGAGTAAGAATGTTTAGAGAGTGTCGACTCAAAAAAGTGTCTGTATACAGTGACGATTTTTATATCAAAAGATTCAGTTTTTTGTTGAGATAACGTTCCTGCTGTCCAAAAAAAATTTGAGCTTCTAAAAAACTAAAATTTTTCAAATTATTCCTGTATTAATATACTACCGAGATGACGTCCCCTTTATAAGTAGTGTGAAACAAGTTGGATATGAAAGGAATTAATATTTGCTAACAGGCATCATAATTAAACGGAAACTAAGCTGATGATCAAGGAAATCTCATAAGCTGCATTATAATGCAAGTTCCTGGAAGTCTTCAGGGAAAGTTGAGATCTTATTGAAAACCTCTTGGCTGAGATGTCATGTGTTAAATTTAATTTTCAGCGGCATGATTTTATGATTCACAAGGCGTCTTTTCTTGAATCTGAATAGTGCTGAATAGTAATGTTGACCCATTTACACATTTTAAAGATCATTTTCTTTATATTGATACTTTTGCTCTTTCAGTGGCAGGTATAGCCTGCGATATGATCACACTAAAGAAAATAATCTTATTATAGGAAGACATGAGCTTTAAAGCAAAGGTAAGCCATCGAATTGCTAATATAATAAACCATGCATATTGCCTCTCAAGGTTGTCATGATATGGAGGATTTGTGAATTACTTCTTTCTTCTGTATTTCTGTCGTAATAAGTCAAATTCGTGTGCACTTCTCCAGAAATGCAAAAATTCGTATATCTCACATGCGATGTTGGGTATCGTGTCAAGCTCATTTTATGAAATCGAAAGTGCATATATATTGGGATTTAATAAATGCTGAGTAAACACTCTACCTAAATATGCTTACTCTATGCCACCAGCAGTCTAGCACATACCCTCAGAGGATTTTCTCATCTTTGACGAAGCCTTGAGAACACTGAGGCATTAGCATGTCTAAATTATCATGATGCAGTAAATGCATTTCAACGATGTAGATACATTTGAGTCTACTGCCAGAGAGATGAACGTCCCGGTAGCTATATGTACATTCCTATATGTCTATGAATGCATCCACTATATTTGAACAAGACTTGATTTTAACTGCACGAGCCCGAAGGGCGAGTGCATAGTTCAATCAAGTCGAGTTCAGATATCAGTGGATGCAATCATGGCCATATGGGAATACATTTCTATCACACTTTCCGAGATCTATGTAATCATGGTCATGGCCAGATCTATGATCTTAGTCAGTGATTACATTATTCACTTCAAATTTCAAATCTATACCATGGTAGCCTACAATTTGACATCATAATATAGTAAACAAAATTAGTTATTTCTCATTTCTCGAAGTGAATGAACAAAGATGACAACTTTACGATTTGCAACACCATTAGATGAGGATATGATAGAAGAAATGATGAGATCAAAGATACCAGATGGTACGAAAAGAAAGATGGGCAATAACATTATTCAAAGACTGGCTGAAGAAGCGCAACACCGAAGGAATATTACAGGAAGGACAGCTACATGTTTTTAAAGGAGTCGATGAACTAACAGCGAATGAGTTGGACTATTTGTTTAGTTTTTTCATATTGGAAATTCGCACCTTCAATGGGAACCGATTCAAGAGCTCCACTTTGAAAAACGTAGCATCTATGATACAATATCACTATAACAAGTAGGGAGTCAAGCGGTTAATTATAAATTAACCGGTTAACCGACGAGAAATTAACCGGTTAACCGGTTAACCGATGTAATACTAGTAATAGATGTTTTCAATTCCATGTGACTATACAAGGCTTATATAGTCGCACTGAGTATAGTGTATGAGTAGATGCATGTTTACCTGTTATACCAGTTGAGTAAGCTCGCTTACTTTATGGACATAAACATTTTCTACTGATTGCTTGTAGGTCTACTTCCTTAATATTTTATTTTCAAGAATACTGTTATGTTTTAGTATACCCTCGTGAATATTTGAGTTTATTCCGTCTGGCTAACTTGAACCTAAAATCAATTTCACGGAATGTGCCTAATTCCATGTTAATTATTCAAAATAATAAATTATAAAATCTAAATCCACTAATGATAATAATAATGTATATTTTACCATAAAATCTGTACAAAACATTCAATGTGAGGTACCAGTATGGTAATTCACAACTTATATAGGATGTGGCCAGATAATATAAAAACAACGGCTACACAAAGCTATCTTTAGGTTACTAATATATTTATGTTATTATTGATACATCAATATTAATATGTTGAATTCCTTGTAGATGGTCATGTGTAGAAGACTGATATCAATTAGAATTACTTTTTCCTAATACAAGATCACTTGATATTCCTCTACTTTTAGATTACTTATAATGAGCCAAGACTTATCACAATTGATGTGGTTAGGTAACTCATCACAAGTAACAATATACCCGGTAGGCTATATCATTATTCTCTATTGCTAATCAAAACATCAATCTTATCTGGAATTAAAACTTCCTTGTTATCATAATGGAATGGATCTTGGATGATCAGATATCAACTATTGTAACAACAAAATATACGTATAAGAGTATTTTATCAAAACCAATTGTCTGGGAAAACGAAGAAATCGGGTAGAGTTATTGTGATGCAGAAAAACGATGGCTTCTGCTGTTTCGAGTCTCACTCCCTTTCCAGGAAATTATTATTTGGCAATAGCTTACATCAGCAATGAGATATTATCGAAATTGGAAAATGAAAACTAAAGCAATGTAGTTGCAATGTAGCAGAAAAGTTGGGAAAGCGTCGGTTAACCGATTAATTATTTTTTAACCGGTTAAATTTAATTAACCGGTTAACCGGTTAACCGGTTAACCGCTTGACTCCCTAATAACAAGCATTTTAATAAAGGTTGGTCCATTTTCAAGGACAAAGATTTCCAACGGTCAAGAAACAATCTCAATTTATCAATGAAGCTCAGTCGAGAATCTGGAGTGGACGGTAACTCCAGAAGAGCAGAAATCATTGAAGAGAGTCATGATCAAATTTTGTGGGACAAAAAAACTGCTGAGATCAGATACTCCGAAGAAATTGGTCCATACTTTGGTCTATCTTTTTGGAAAAAAACTTCTCTTTGAGAGGAAGAGATGAGCACAGACGACTCCAAATGTCAATGATAGAGGAGCAGTACGATAATTTAGAGCAACGCTGTTTTCTTTTATACACTGAAAACACTTCAAAAACGAGTAAAGGTGGAATTCATGATACTAAGAAAGAACCAAAAAAGACCAGAGCATACGAAAATCAATTAAATCCGGATAGATGCATTGTCCAACTGTACAGAAAATATTTGACCCATCGTCCTCCAGGACTTGAAGACTTCTATCTGACACCTCTGATTAACCCAAAAGATGACATATGGTACAAAATTACTCCCATGGGAGTGAACCAGCTTGGTAGTGTCGTGAAGAAACTGTTTATGAACGCCGAAATTAAGGGACGTTTCACCAATCATAGCTTAAAAAGAACTGCACGATCCCAACTGTCTGCTGATGGATTTGGTCGAGACGTTGTGATAAAGAAAACAGGACATATATCGGAAAGTGATTTGGACTATTTGGAGGTGCAAACAAGAAATTGGCATGAGTGACTCAATCAATTACATTCGAAAGGAGCAAACTTCAACAACAATCATGATGAATGATAGCAGGGAAAATATCTGCGCATCTATCAGTAACTCATCAGTTACAACTTTATCAAAGCCTACAAAAATTGTTATAGAAAAAATGGATGTAAAGTATCAATTTTCATGTGATGTCACAGTTCTTGACATCATTTTTTGACTTTCTGATTAATGCTATTGTCATAGTTTTGTTGCGCCAATAGGTCCCAGATCCTGCACAGTGCAAGAACTTCGATTTACAATTTCATAGTTCAAGAACCAAGAAATTTTGCACTATAGATATCATGCATAAAGGGATATCTTAAGACAAAGTGTGATAGAAATAGATGTCTGAGTAGTCCCTACGTACAGGTGGAAGCACGACAAGCTATGCGGTATTATATTTCCTGCATGACATTTAGTTCTTGCACTAGTTGGATGAACTGGAATATCAAGCTGGAAATGCACATAAACAATCGACTCGTCTCCGCTTCGCGAAGACTCGTCAATTCCCAACGAATATCTTCCACATAGAGGTGCTATCTAATACATGCATCTCAGTGATGATTCCATAGAAGGCGGATTGAAGATACCTATCTATGTTTCTTAGAAGGGATATGAAGTATCTCCAACATGTATTTATTACGGAACATTACTTATTCAAAGCATATCCATCTCAGTCTGTCGATGTGTCATTTAAAGCTGCATAGTCTACAATCAGTTTGTGGACTCATTAGAAGGAAGGTTTCAATAGGTATTTTTACTCACAACGGACGTTCGCAATAACACTATGCAACAGCATTTCTCATTGAAGATTCATCGCATCAATAAATTGTAAATGAAATGAGACCCTGCAGTGTTAATTGCGAACGATTTGTCTTGAAAAGTCTAACGAATGAAGCAGAATATTCTTGATATATTGACAAACTGTTGTATAGTTTATAAATCAGTTTGTGGACTCATTAGAAGGAAGGCTTCAATAGGTAGTTTACTCACGATGGACAAACACAGTAGCAATATGCAGCAGCATGAATTTTGCAATTAGCAAGTTAGTGACATTAGGAATTAGCAAGTTCGACAGGCAATCATTAAATAGCTCTTTAAACACACTACTGATTAATCGCCTAATTAAAGTTAGTGTGCCTGAAATCAATAATAATTGCTGCTTTTTGTTATTAACCCGGGCATGGCTGCGACTTTAAATAGGGAGTTGTGTCGATGTTGAGAAATGTGAACTAGGCCTGTTGATGATTCCTGATATTGGATGAAATGGCAGTTATTCAGGTCTGCTCCCATTTTTCAACTGAGGATGCAACTCAATATTTAATTTTTTTGCATTATCTATCCACAAAGACAGAGAACTGCTGAAAGACCCGCTGTCAGAGTCCAGACTGCTGCCACCCTAGTTATCCGTTGTCGTTTTTAGACTTAGAGGACAACAGTATAGATATCTGACATCTATGGTTGAGTCTCAGTACAGTCATGGTAATGTGTTGTACACTCAGAATGGGAACAGGACCCCGACCGTCCATTGTTGGATAATTTGCCTTGACGTCCTCCTAAACTTCACATTTCTTTTATACTGCGTTGTTACACAATCGAGTATAATTCGTTCTGTTTGCAATCATGCCTTTCACGACGAACGCGTATATCATTGGAAATTGAGGTTTAGGACACGAGCTTCGTTGTCACACACCTATCCTAATCTCCCTATGTTCAGTCCGTTCTGCACAAAGTAAGTCATGAAGAACAATTCTTGGGGGACATGACATAAATTTCATTGGCGGGATAAGATATGGACAACATAGAAGCTCCCTTTACGGCGACAGTGATACTGACAGTTTGAAAGCAAGCATGTGTCTGCACATTTGGAATTTTGAATACGAATACGTTGACCGTTATTGCAAGAACTTATGCTTGTGAATATGCACAGGCTATGCCTTCATTCTGAGCAGGAAAACATCCTGAGTGAACCTTGTAAATAGAATTTGTTTCGGCCATTCCTGGATCATGCGATTAAGCGAGAGGAAAGTGCCACTGGCTATACTCAGGAATTGTATATTCGCAACACCGATATTTCGTCTTTATTCAAAAGTGATGAGATTCACATTGACGGAAAAGACTAGATTTAGTACTAATCAAGCAGACATGACCGATCAATACACTTGTGGAGAATGAACATGAAAAAAGTCCAAAACAAGAAATTACTAAAAGTCATAATACTTATAAAAATGGTTTCACCCACACACTCATTCATCAGAAAGAACTCATCACAAGGATATAGCACAAAAAATCTATGGCTTCCTGCTTATGAAAATAAAATTAATTGTCTACCAACAACCAACCTTCTTACTTACGTTTGCTGTTGTTGAGAATCGCCGTCCTGTAAACAAAACATAGTCATTCATTGCAAAGCATGTAACTTTGGCATGTACTACAATGCTCAGTGCATCTACCTTCTACAATATTTGTCAGTAAAAGGATATAAAATCTCTAACAGGTCTCATAAGTGCTCAAATTTTGCTGCCGTTACATGCAATGCCTGAATCAGATACGAATTTTTTATGATTTAAGTTTCCTTACTCCTGTCTATAAAATCCCAACAAAAGCGAATGTACAGTATCGGTAATTGCTTATGCATCTTCTGTTGTCGTTGGGGATTTAAGCTCGCTCCATTTGAAATTGCACTATTTGTCCTAACAGAACAAGTGCTCTGCAATTTTGACCAACATGATCTTCATTATGTTAACCCAGTGTATTTTTAAGGAAATCTCACCGGACGACATTCATGCAAAATATGTGCCGAATGGCGGAATGTACTGGATTTGTTCGCTTTTTGCCTGAATGAAAGCCTATATATTCTGTATCCTGTACGTATGTTACATATCAATATATATCAATATATGCTTAGTTATTAACAGAAAGACTTTTCAGATGATGGCCTAGAGTTTCTGAATGTTACTCTCAAAAACCTTACAAATATACGATTCATGCACGTTTCTGAATTCATGAAGATTTCCGGTTCCTGCGGTCTTTCTTCTGACGGAACTTTGTAACTGCAAGTCTCTGATCAAAGGTTGCCGGTCCCGAACCATTCATGGCGATGGAAATTTTGCTGTTCAATGTATCTCGCAGAAGCCGTGGTTGTCTACAGCTTTTCAAGATTGCATGGCATGATACAGCTCTCTCCGGTCCGCATCTGTGTGGACATAGTGCATTATATGACTGCACTAGTTTTGAAAAGAAATGCGGTTTTGAATGAGACCATTAGTCATAGAAGTTCTTTAAGAATGCCAAGAATGGATCATGTACAAAATGACGAGAAAATTCTGTGCGCTCACATTGTTCATGAGACAGTGTGACTTTAGCTACTTTTATAAGTGAATTTTAAAAAATCAAGATCGCAAACTCACGTTGTTATCAGCGGGCTTCAATACCGCTGATCCTTCGTACGCACAGACAGCAATAACCAAAGCAACAATTACCACCAATCGACTCATATTGAACTTTTCGCCGTGCTGAATTATTCTTGTTTGATTTGAGATTCTTACAAAATCTGATAAGTATACCCTTTGAATACACGGTTAATTTGACTGAACTTCATAATAGCAAGCTGTTCCTTCTTTTAAACTCCACTTTATTTTGTTCTTCTATAATTTAATTTTCTCAAGAGCTCATTAAAAAGTTATTATAAAGAAAATGTGAATTGCAACTTCAGTTCAACTTGACATTTTCAGTCAGGTTTTCAAGCAACTGTTTTTGTGTCTTCACTAACATAAGGATAAGCCTTTTTCGTCAGTTGATTGACAGATGTTAACTATTCAACCACATGCACATGTTATGCTTAGACTCCTTTAACCTCCTAACAAATATTATCATCAACTAGTGATGCAAATGGAAAATTTTCCATTTTTTCAAAATTTTCCGGAAAAACTTCAAATTTATTGAATTAAATTTGAATTCATCTGAATTCATCTGAAATCTGAATTTATTGAATTCAGATTTATTAAAATTAAATCAAATTCGGTGATTGACGTTTTTCCTTTGTTTTGGAGACTTATTATAGTTGTTTGAAAAGACTGCAATATTCAAAGACCGAAAACTTCTCTATCATCCCTGTATGTTAACTTTTGGAACCTGCAACTGCACCTTTTCCATGTCTATTTCAGATCTTTCCAAATGAATTTCAGACATTATAGGGATTTCAGATTTCTCTAGCTGAATTTCAGATATCTGTCAGAAGCACAACTTTGAAAAGCTCTTAAATTCAACTGGAGATCTCCAATTCATCTGGATTATATCTGAAATTCATTTGGGCAGATCTGAAATCGATTTGGAACTATCTGAAGCATCTGAACTAGAAATGGAGGATGTGTATCCTCAAAGAAGATATCGGACATCAGGGATGCGGAGTCCTATCATTTTGATAGGACTCCGACTCCAGCAAAAATGATAGGACTCCGGGACTCCGACTCCACATCCCTGTCGAACACTACGCCAGAAGATAGAAGCTATCATAGATATTCTTTTACTCATCACAGATATCTTTAGTTTCCAAATATCTCACGAGTTTACAGTCTTTATATCTTCCAATATGGTCGCTCATGAATGCTGCGTGGACTGTGTGCTTATACTTATACTTCACATGTTCATCAACACATGGAGAATCTGTATCACTATGATCAACGCTGCATAGTAAAGCTTAACTTTCAAGCTAACAATTAGCAAACTCCAAGATGAAGCAGGCCTATATTATTTTTGCTCCAGATCTTTCACATTGCATGAAATTATACCCCTATTGTAAAGCAAGATCCACGTTATCCCAAACGGTGTCTGTGTGATAATTAAAAATGATAACAAATTAGCATAAGCCTTTTGGTGGCAAAGGAATGTTCAAAAATCCACGGACGGAACTCGTATTGCTACGATCGCTTTAATCGAAATAATGATGAAATCAAGAGTTTCAGACCCAATTTATTGAAACGTAGCTGCCTCGGCAGTAGAAACGCTCAAAATATAGGGATATCAAAATTTTCCAAAATTTTCCATAATTTTCCACGGAAAATTTTCATCACTATCATCAACTATATATCCTTAATCAAAATAGGTAAATAAAGCAACTAAGATGATTAAATGATACCAAAAATAAACTCAAAGAAAACACGAAACTCTTTAAATTCCCAACCGGCTTCGCTCCCGAACTTGGGAAGCTCATCACTTTATTTTCAAAATATTCTATATACACAAATAATATATCAAACTGAAAATTCAAAATCAAAAGTCACTTGATAAAGGCTTTAATAGAGCTTTGATGCGGCGCTCCATAGATTCCCTGTCAATCTTTGTACTTTCAGGTGACATCTGGAATAGAGGAGCAGCTTCAAACTTAGATGCTAGATCTTTAGCACAGCTCACAATATGTTTACTAAAGCACAGAATGCCATATTCAGAATGAAACATCTGCTGTCTATGACAGGGATGCGGAGTCGGAGTCTCGGAGTCCTATCATTTTTGCTGGAGTCGGAGTCCTATCAAATGATAGGACTCCAGACTCCGGCCTATAACTAGACCCGAAACATGATAATACAAATAAATTATTTATTCTCGTGCATAGGTGTCACTGTCTTGATGTCAACTTTCTCCGTCAAGCAAAAGTACAGAGACACTGCTGCATACAAAGCTTGTAATAGTTGAGGGAATGAACCGTGATAGTGAAAAAGGATTGTCTTTTCACTCGGTGATTTAGTAGAGAAGACAAGCCCTCCTAGCCTCGATCACACCTGCACGCCAAAGGTCACATCAGAGACAAAAATGAAATAGTTGTTTGTTTGAGAACGTTGCCTCTTACCATCACGTTAATCGTGTGTGATGGGTCCTCTAAAGCGCAGATTAAAATCAAAAATGTACTCATATTTTTTGGAGAAGGATGGGGGATTTTCCTGCCTGGTAGAGTCTGGAGAAAAACTGTGTAGGTAGGGCACACATCAACAAAATGGGAGGAGACGAGTCGTGTGCATCCAACTTAAAGCGACATTTGATAAACTGTCATCGAAAATGATTGATAATTGATGCATCAATGATCACGAAAGATATGTTCAGGTAAGTCTATAATGATCTATGATGTAGGCTACCAGTTAATTTTTCAAAAAAGGCTTTATATACTTGACACCCGGAGTCGGAGTCCTAAGTAGTATATAGTGTGACATCCGGCGCGACGCTTCGCTTCGCTTGCGCCGGATGTCACACTTTTGCGGGTTTTTTCAAAAAAATCAAAATTTCAAAAATTTCAAAAATCTAGGTAGACTTCAAATTTCACGTGGCCGAAGGCCGAAGGGCGAAAATTTAAGCGTTTTTAAAAATACCCAATTTTCAAAATCTCAAATTTGAAAATTGCAATTTTCACCCTTAAAATCATGACCGTTCCAGGACACCGAAAATCATAAAAGTTGAGAATTTCAAATTCATGAATTTCATCCATCTTTCAGGTTTTTAAAATATAACATGTGACTAATAATATTTCTTTAAAAATGGAAGAAACAAAAGTGGATGAAACCGCAAGAATATATCCTTCGTTATCATATGAACGTAGTTCTACTTTAATGGACATTGAAAAAATGAATAAAGAAAAACACAAAGATAGAGTACGTTATATGAAAGATAAGGAATCTCAATTATTATTAAGATTAGAGCATTATAAAAAGTTAAGAAAGAGATGGTCTAAAGTTAAGAATGTAACACAAGGAATTGGCATATTCTTAACAATAAGTTTAGGTGCTTTGACAATTGTTATATCTTCAGGTGTTTTAGTAATTCCAGTAGTTGCTACAGCTTTAACAGGTACGGGTGTTTTTGCAACTTCACTTGTTACAATGTTAGATAAATCTTTAATAACTAAGAAACGAAAATCATTAAAAACTAAGCATTTACATATTAAAGAAGTCTATGATAAACTACACTACTACTTTCAAAGAGTATGTGATGATAATGTTATTACGTTAGATGAGATTGAAAAATTTGATCAAATAGCTAATGAAATAAATCAAACCTTTCAATTACAGTCCGAAAAAGTTGATGATAAGAATAGACAGGATGGTAAAATTTCTAGTGATCATAAAATTTCTAATGAAGAAAATGACAAAATTTTTTTAGAAGAGCTAAAAACTTTAAGCGAAAATTTAAGCAAAACTTTATTAAACAAAACTTAAAACGAGAAAACTTTAAACGAAAAGATGTCAGACAACAAAGCAATAAAAAAATAATTTGTTCAGTAAAATGTTTTTGTTGTATTCCAATGTTACCACAAAATTCAAATATTATATTTTAAAAATGGATAAAATTAGAGCTGATAATTTTAAAAGAATAAAACAATTAGAAGAGTTAATAAAACAAAGAAATATTATGAAAGAAAATCTTCTTCAACACAGAATGATAAAAGCTGGTATTCAATCTGATATGTTTGAAAAAATGCAGCAAACCGAGCAAGTAAAAACTGATTTTGAAAAAACTATGAAACCATTTAAAACTCTTGAAAAAGAACTTACAAATAATGCTAAACAAATTGATTTAACAGATCCAGAGCACAAAACTATATTAGATGACTATGGATTACTAGAATCAAACATTAATAAGAAATTACCAAAATCTATGCAATTTGAACATTCTATTTCATTTATAGATGGAAAAACAATACCTAGATTTTATCTCGGACAAAAAGAAATATTTCCACAACCTTTTCGAGGTTTAATTTTTTCACCAGATAAATCTCCTTTTAATTTAGATAGAAATTTTGTTAATCTTTTAAGAGGAGCAGATTTAAATAATTATGCTGTAGAAGATCTCATAAAATATAAAGCTATGTTAGATAGAGTTAAAGCAGGAAAAACTCTTAAACGTTATAGAGAATTAGAAAATTTATTATCAACGGGAGTTAAAGTAGGGAAAGGTTTATCTGAAAAACAGAAAACAGAAACAACTGTGGTCTTACCAGATGATCCACAAGAATTACTAAATAGATTAAATATTTTAATATCTGCAATAAAAGAAGGACATAATTCTAGTTTCAATGAAATTCATGCTATATTGAAAAGACTGTTAGAAAAGAAGATTCTAAATGAAGAGGATTATAAAAGTGTAGCTGAAATATGTTGATTCTAATTTTTTATTAAAAAAATATTTCATAAAACAATATTTATTTAAAATTTTAACTAAAAAATGTGTTCAGCAGATTTAGACAAAATTAATAATCATTTAGAAAATTTGACAGAGATTTTGGGTTCATCAAAATTTAGTACGACGTTAAAAATTATAACAACTACTTCATCACACACTTGTAATTTAGAACAAAATAAAAATTATCAAATTGCATTGACTAGTTTCTCTACATTTAACACTATTCAAAACGTTATCAAAGATGTGAATGATCAATTTAGATATTCTACTGATAAAGGCAAAACGTGGAAAATACTAACTTTTCTTCCTGGTTCTTACGAAGTTGAATCAATATCAAATGAAATTAAGAGACATTTAGGTATACCATTTAAAGATAAGAAACAATTACATTTTGCAGTTGAACCGGCAGTTAATAAATTTTCTCTTACTTTAGACGAAAATCATCAAGTTGATTTTAATCATGATAGATCATTGTCAAAGCTATTAGGATTTAATAAACAAACCTATAGTCAAGGTTATCATTTAGGTGAGAAGATTCCAAAAATAACTGAAATAAATTCAATTGTTGTACATTGTGACATTATTGAAGGAGGATATATAAATGGTAAATTGTCCAATTTAATTTTCAGTTTTCCAGCTTTTACTGTACCCATTGGTTATAGATTAAATGTATTTCCACAAACATTAATATATTTCCCTATTACAAGAAAAAGTATTAGCAACATTAACATTAGAATCACTGATGAGAAAGGACAAGAAATAAATTTTGGAGGTGAAGAGATTATGATAGATCTTTTGGTTCGGGAGGTATAAACTCCCACGCGAAGCTAGAGAAGTTTAATTTTCTTCTTCTTCTTTAGAAACAAAAAATAAAAAAATAAAAATAATTTTTTTTTATTAAAAAATGAGTGAATTACCTCCATTTAATAAAAAAAAACTTAAATTTAATCATCATCCAAATTTATCTAATAAAGTTTTGTCAGTTATTTGTGGAAGATCAGGTTGTGGAAAAACGTATCTATTGTTTAAAATTTTAACGACTCCAAATTTTTTGGATTATAACAATCTTATAATTTATACAACAACGGCAGAACAACCCGTCTATCAATTTTTAAAATATGGATTTGAAAATAATCTTAAAAAACAGCAATTGCTTCATTATTCAAAGAATATGAAAAATCTGAAGATGAAGAAGAAATAAGTTCGTGGTGTGAAGAAGCAGCAAAAAATAAGCAGTTAGTAGAATCTAACAAAAATAAGCATATAAAGATACAATTAATAGATGATAGTGGTAATATGCAAGATCCTAGTAAACTAGATAAAACAATGAAACATTGTGTAATTTTTGATGATTGTGTTAATGATAGAAATCAGTCAGTTCAGAGAAATTATTTCACAAGTGGTAGGCATAATAACTGTAGTGTTTTTTATTTAACACAAAGTATGTATTCATTAGACGGAAGTGTTATTAGAAGGAATGCAAATATATTTATACTATTTGAAATAAATGCAAGAAACTTAAGTGATTTGTTAAGAGATTTATGTGTAAGAAATAAAGATGAATTTAAACAATCGTGTAACAATGCTTGGTCAAAAGATTATGGCTTCATTAAAATTAATATTGATAAAAAGATTCATGAAAGAGTTATAGAAAATATTTTCGCGGAGTGTACGAATAATTTTTTCTTATAAATTTTTTGTTAATAAAAATAAAAAAAATATGTTGAATGATTATAAGATAGAGCATGTACCAGTTTTAAAAGATTATCGTCATCCTACAAATCCTGTAAATTCGAAGAAAGAAGTTAGATTTTATTATCATCATAAATACGTAGCGCTCGTTACAGATTATAAAACAAAACATGGTATTAAACCGTGTGTTAAAACAAAAGACTTTCCACTTTGTTTAAGAAGTTTCCGAGTATTTTTGGCGTATAATAATTTATGGTGGTTGGTTAAGAAAGAACATTTAACAACACATGAATTAGAAACATTACATCCATTACATATTCCTGTGTATATACAAAAACGGAACCGAGGTTCTATGTAAAAATTAATTTTTTCTTTTAAAAAATATGAATCGTGAAATGTCTCTCGGACAAACGTCTAGGATTGATGAATTAATCAAGAAACAAACTGCTGAGTTTGATGCGCAAATTAAACATAGTAAACGTAGTAAACGTATTAAAAAACAGAAACGTTCTAGGCGTAGTATTAGACGCAATATTAAAAAACAGAAAAGATGAACAAAAGAAATATTAGAAACTCCTATTAGTGATATCTTTTTTGATGATAGAATTAAGGATGAACTTGGTGATGATTTATGTAATTTATTTAATCCAAATGAAATTAAATATGAAAATGTATCTTTTATTAATGTAGTAAATGATATGCGGAAACTTTTAGCAAATGGTAATATTATTAATTTACTTGGAAAAGTTATTAAAGATCAGGAAAACATAATTCAAAATTTTTACGTAACCTTCTATAATAAAAAATCATTTGAAACATGGTTTTCGAATCTGGATGAGAAATCCGATGCTAACGAATGGATTTTTACAGGTAATATTAAATATGAAGATTTTGGAATGAAGTTAGTACAAAGATCGCATAGAGGGACAGGGATTAATATGAAATATAGAATCAAAGAATATTTCGGTGAATATTGTTATATTCCTTCTGAAGATTTTTGTTTTATTAAATGTTATAATGTTTTACGAGGTTTTAATGAAGAACAAGGAGAAATGATGAAAGAAATGTTTAATAATTTTTTATATAAAGAGAAAGCCACATCTAGAACAGGAGTAATGTCAAACTGCAAATTTTCTCAATTCAATAAATATTTTGGAGAATGTGTTCAATATTATAGTCCTGCCAATCGTCATTTAAATCCTAGAGTAATTGAAACGTTTCATAATTATGTTTATGACAATTATTTTCACGCAGGTTCAACAATTGGTCACTATTGTTTAATTAATAAATCTCATAAATTAAAAGCTATTAGAGAAATTGAAAATAATTTCAAACCCATATATAAAACAGTTACTGATGAAAATCTAACAACGCGTCCATATAAAATCATAACAAAGAAAAAAATTGACTATAGTTCAACATATATTTGGGATCTCGAAACTTTTCCCGATCCTAACTGTTCAACAGCTCATCCTATTCCTTACGCTGTAGGAGCTATTAATTTTAATAAATTTATATGTTGTTTACCGAAACAAAGATTGAAAGAATTAGAAACACATTTGTTAAGTGATATGATTAAAATTAAACGATCAAAAGATGAAGATGAAATTGAAAAACTTAAAAAACAGATTAATGAGTATAATAATTTAACTGAATTAGAATTTAATAAACTTCAAAATTGTGTGAAAATATTTACGAGAACTGAGGATGATGAATGTCCAATCAGGGGAAACCCAGAGGACGTATGTCCGATCCATCAATTTTTTAAAACTCTTGGAAAATTTAATTATTCGAGAGTAACTTTAATAGCTCACAATTCATCAGGTTTTGATTCCTATTTTCCGATAAAAGCTAATTTTAAATTATCTAAACCGCCTCTTAAAACTTCAAGAGGAATATTGACTGCTTCATTACAAAATCCTTATACAACTGAATGTGTTAGTAGATACATTCAAAAATCTTTTAGATTTAAAAACAATATGAAAAAAGATTCACCTTCAGGTAAATTACCACTTCAAACTATTATAATGAAATGTAGTTATCAACATGTAAAAACAAGTCTTTCTAAATGGTGTGAGAATTTTAAAATTCCTACGAATGTGTGTAAATTAAATTATGAATTTGGAGACATAACACATGAAAATTATAAAGAAAAAGAAAATGAATGGAGACCATATTTAGTTAACGATATTCTTTCCTTAGCTTTTTGTATCTACAAATATAATAATGTTATGCGAGATTTAGTTGGTGAAGATATAACTACTAATTTAACATCCTCTGCCTTAACATTTAACGGTTGGATGAAAAGCGTACAAAATGACAATATAAATATTCATTCTCATATAGATTTATGGGCTAGAAATTATATTAGAAAATCTGTTAAAGGTGGAAGAGTTTCAGCAAATATAAGAAAATACATATCGCCATTTTGTAGCATCTTGTTACCAATATTAAAACAGTATTTACCTGGTCGCTGCGCTGGGGGGACTTTGTCCCTTGGTCGCTACGCTGGTGGGGCTTTGTCCCCTGGAAGTAATTTAATAGATTTAATGAAACAGTATCGAGATTTAGGAGATAAAACTGAAATTTGTAAGAAAATTTCAAATCAACTACTTGAACAAAAAAATGAATTTCTAATGGCTTTTGATGCAACATCTTTATATCCATCAGCTATGTATGATGAAAATTCAGAATACCCTAAAGCTGAATCAGCTAGAAAATTTCGTCAAGAAGAAGAGCGGGAAATAGTATATAAATTTAATACTCAAACGTTTAGACCTAAAACTGGAATATTTACAGTTGTGTTTCAATATCCGAATGATATGTTTTTTCAACCAGTTCCTATTAAAGATAAAGTTAAAAATCAAAATAATAATTCTCATGTAAAAGTAATCAGGTTTAGAAATGGTATATGTTATGATGTATTAACTTCTGTAGACATACAAGAAATTGTTAGATGTGGGGGAAAAATCTTACATATTACTCTGATGGTATAATTTATGAAAAAAATTATCAAGTTTCACCATTTCGAAATTATATTGAAAAACTTTTTAATTTGAGAAAAAGATATAAAACAGAAGGAAATACTGTAGGTGATGAGTTAATTAAATTATTGATGAATTCGCTATATGGCAAAACTGTGCAAAAAGATATAACCACTAAATATCATTTATGGAATGAGAATACATTGAGAAAAAATTTCACTCAAGAAGTAAAAGATTATGAAAAATTAAATGATGAACAATATTTAGCGAAAGTAGAAATGGAAGATGATGAATTTCTCAAAACTAATATTGTAAAAGATGGGAAGACGTCATTCATGCCATCGCACTTAGGTTCTTTCATTCTTTCTCACTCTAGAAGAATCATGAATAACTTTATTTTAGAAATTAATGGTTTCAAAGAAAAATACATTCATTATACAGATACTGATTCAATATACATTTCTAATGAGCTCTTCAATAAATTAGATGCTGCTGGATATGTTGGAGGAGAATTGTGTCAAGGGAAAAATGATTATGGAAATGGTGGAATTATTTTTGCAATGTTTATTGCACCTAAAGTAAAATACTGTATTACTGTAGATGAGCAAGGGAGACTTAGTGAAAAGAAAACATTCAAAGGTTATTCACAAAACAAAGTAAAAGTAGAAGATTTTCTAAAATTATATTCGGGGAAAACATTATCGACTACAGTTAATAAACCGTGGAAAAGATCTTTAGAAACTGGAATTAGTATTCCTGATAAAAATAATAATACTGAAGAAAAAAATTTTCTGGTCAAATAAATATTCTTAAACGTCAAGCACCTGATGAAAATGAAATTATGTTACCTTATAACGGAGAAGATATTCAAGCTGAAATATTTCAAACAATCATCTGTGAGAGTAATTTAAGTGATGATGATGACACGTGGGAATAATAATTTTTTTATTACATCTAAAAATTTTATAACATCTAAAAATTTTATAACATCCAAAAATTTTATAACATCTAAAAATTTTATAACATCTAAAAATTTTATAACATCTAAAAAATTTATTACATCTAAAAAATTTATTACATCTAAAAACTTATCACATCTAAAAACTTATTACATCTAAAAACTTATTACATCTAAAAACTTATTACATCTAAAAACTTATTACATCTAAAAATTTTATTACATATGAAAATATATTTATCGAATATTTTGGTATTTTCTATTAAGTTTTATCATATTAAGTTTCATCATATAATGTTTTATCAAAAGATAATTTAAATTTATTTTCACTAACTATTGATTCTTCATCATCATAAATTGATTCTTCATCATCATCATAAATTACACTTTTTGGGATTGGATACCATTTCCTGATAGGATACCATTCTCTTATTGGAATATCTAATTCTAAATTACATTTTTTATCTGATAATAATATAATAGAGAAAAATATTGGTCTTTGATCTTTTTTGGAAAATTTAATAACACCACCATAATCTGAATCACTTTTAGTTTTTATTAAAGATGATAAAATTTTAAATTGATTAGATGTAAATCCTAATTTAAATTTTGTAGACCCGACACATAGTTGTCTAACAGTATCTTCAACTATACCATCATTATTATTTTCAATTGTAAGAAAATGAAATTTATAATCTTTTTTACCATTTACACCATTTTCAGATGTTTCTGAATCATCATCTATATTATCATCATCTATATTATTATCATTATTATCATAAGATTCTTTAAGATCGGGCAAAGCCCTAGAACCTTCGGTTCGTTTATTATGATTATGGTCATTGTTAATAGTACAAGGTGTTGACCACATATAAATTTTCTCTTGTTGAGCTAAACCATTTATATAAGATTTTAATAAATTAATATTTAAGTTGGAATATAATCCTATATACGTATCATCATCATATCTTTGCGGCATTTCTAATGTTTCCTGTTTATAAATTGTATCTCTATAATATACTTGACATAATAATTCTTCGTTATGCTTTTTACTCTCTATATGAATGTTATATTGATTTTGTTCATCAACAAATAATCTTATTTTTTCTTTCGAAAAAGATTTTAATTTTTTAACTAATTCTTTAATATTGATATAATTAATAATTTTAGTTTCTATCCAATCAGTATTACTAATCGGCAAAACTGCTCTAATAAAACCATAAACATTATTATGACCAATAATAACCATATTTTCTTTATTTAATTCAACATAAGCTACATCATTATATTTACTTACAATCTCCATAAATTTAATAAATGGATCACCCGGAAAAATACAATAATTGGTTTCTATAGAAGCTAAACCTTTAGTCTGTTCTCTAAATATTTCGGCTTGTAATTGAAATAAAATATTAACATCTATACATGGATTATTATTATTATTATCAAAACATTTATTTTCAAATCCCGTTGATCTCGTCGAATAAGAAGAACAGGATGATGCGGACGAATATAATTTTTTTAAATTTGGTTTTTCCATTTTTTTATTTTTATTAGAAAAAATTTTACTTTTTTATTGTTTTAAAAATGATGTTACCAAATATTGGTGGAGGTGCATATATCCCGAATAATCGTGAATTAGAAATAGAGATAGAAAATTATATCATGAAAACTGGAGACGTTTTATCTGGTCCATTGCAGCTTTCTATTCTTCCGCAACAAAATACAGAGTTAACAAATAAACAATATGTTGATACACAAATCAATGACTTAAAGAAAATATATAAACGATGTTTTGGTTCCACTGATGAATGAATTAAAGTTGCTAAAACTTAATGACAAATCATTAAACGAAAAATTATTAAAACTTGATAAAAAGGATAGAGAGCTAGAAGCAGATATAGCAAAACTTTTTAAAAAGATTTCTGAACAATCAAAAATTTTAATATTACTTTCTATAAATTTAAAATCTGCTGTAATTAAAAATAAACATCAGATAAAAATGTTAAAAGAACAATTAGAAGATGAAATAGAAAAACTACCTGAAAGAATTTAAAAAAATTTAAAGCAGTTACAAACTACATTCCAAAAAAGTGTTGATGAATTAAGTTCTAAAATTACTCAACAAATGAAAAAGATGAATAGAATAATAAATGAAGTAAACTCACTCAAACAAAAAGTTGATAAAATGAAAACTCTTAAAATCAATTTAGAAAATGAATTAAAGACAAATTTACAAGAAAACTCTAAAAAAAATAAAGAACAGTTAGATGCTGTTAAAAGACAATTAGATGTTCTTAAAATTTAGTTAAATGCACTTAAAACGGCATTGAAGATTAATCAGCAGAAAATGCAAGTTAATAGAAAAGAAATTAAAGTACATCACACGCTGCTTGACGCAATAGATAAAGTGCAACAGTCAATTAATAAAGTTATCTCGAAGTTGTTGTCCATTCACAAACGTAAATCTTGATCATAAACGTAAATCTTAGCGAAAACATTAACGTAAATATTTTTTCCCAAAAGTCAAATTTAATCCTAAAAAATGCCTATAATTTATAAACACAATCTTAAACATTTTGCTTCAAATCAAAAAATTGCTCATGAACCATCTATGAAATCTGTTTACCATTATGACAGTGTAGAAACAATCGGAACACAAAAGTTCCTAGGCACCGCAGGTGCCGTCCAAAAAGAAGGGGCTGGCATCTTTTCTGGTATTGGTAGTATCGTTAACTTAATTAAAAATAATGAAGATTTGATTACATCTGCTGCAAAAGGAGCAGCTGCTATAGGTAGTACAGCTAGTGCAATATCAAATGCTGTTAAGTCTCAAAACGAATTAAAACAACTAGAAGCTATTCGTAAACTTAGGAATGATTCTGAAGAACTAAAAAATTAAAAAAAACTTTCAGAGGAAACAAAAAACAAAATTGCTAACATAGCTGTAGGGGGTGAAACCTTGAGGAGCGGAGCTCCGTCTGATAGTAAACATAAGAAGACATCAGGCGTAGCCATAAAACGTTCAATTGAAGAAATAAGAGGTAATGGTATTAATAGCAACCTTCGGTCTAACCAGCAAAGCAGTAGCGGAGCTGGTCTAGCAAAATTCTAAAATTATGTTTTAGCAAAATTATTTTAGTAAAATTTTTAGCAAAATTATTTTAGTAAAATTTTTAGCAAAATTATTTTAGTAAAATTTTTTTGGTGAAATGCTAAAATTATATTTCAGTAAAAATTTTTTTGTGTGTGAGAAAAAACAAAAAGTCAAATTATTTTTTATAAAAATGTCTTCGCTTATCGAAAATAAATTTAGATTAGACGATCCTCCGTTCTTCAGTTACAATCAAAAAAAGAATGACTATATAAGAGTTGCTATGAATCCCGGATCTTCCAGTAGAGTAAATATTGGAGGTGATTTAATTTTTGAAGTTGATAATCAACAAAGTTATTTATATCTACCTGATTCATTTTTACACTGTGAATATTCTTTATATAGTGATGCCAATTTTACAACACCATTACCAGATACCGATAATATTGCACGAGAGAATAATTTTTTTCCAAGATTATTTACACAAATGCGTTTAGATGTTGCAACTCAAAATATAGAAACAATAAGTGATTCTCCAGGTGTAATTGATACAATGCTTAGATTTATAACAATTGGTGAAAATAATAAAAAGCATGAAATCGAAGGTTGGTTTCCTGATACTAATGATGGTATAATTGTTGATGATTTAACTTACGCTGGAACAGATGCCGCAGGAATTGCGAAAGATGTAGAAAATATTGCAAAACATTTAAATAAAACAAATAATGATGCATATAAAGAAAGACGTGAATTTAACAAGAAAAGTAAGCAAACAGTAAATTGGTCATTGTCTCCATTATTCGGATATTTAGATTATGATAAAATATCATATCAATTAAAATTTAAATTAATAATTCATCGTACAGCAAATAATGAATTAATCTTTTTTGGTAAGACTGGAAAAAAAGCATATCTAAAAATTGATAGACTTGAATGGTGGATTAAGCATATTACTCCTAGTTTAGAGGTTGAAACAGCCATTGCAAAAAGATTAAATACTAACAAACCAATTCCAGTTAATTTTCTAAAGCGTACTGCTAGTTCAGTAACTTTTTCCGAACAAAGATTTAACTGGCATTTTACTAGAACTGCGAATACTCCAAGATGTTTATTACTAACATTTCAAAGAAATAATTCTCCAAGTTTTGATAAGAACAACAATCTTTTTCATATTAATACAATTCGAAGTTTACAAGTTTCATTAAATCAAACCCGATATCCAATTGATCCATTAAGATTCGATGATACCAATAATCAATTTATGGAAGGATATGATTCTTATCGAAATCTTTGTATAGAATTTGGAGTTGAACCACAATTAACTCCTGGAGATTGGAGACATTTATATCCTGTTTTCTGTTTCGATTTAAGTGCACAATCTGAAGATATTATCAAGACTGGTTGTGATGTAACAATTAATATTGAAAAGAAAGATTCCACAACTTCATTGATGGCTTATGGTTTATTGCTAGAAGATGTAAAATATTCTATTGAAGTTCTTAATGGGAAGATGGCTAGAATAAATTAATTTAATTTTTTTTCATAACTAGAATAGATTAAAAAATTCTTAACTAAAAATTTTTCATAACTAGAATAGATTAAAAATTTTCGTAACTTAAAATTTTTTTATTAAAAATATCGCAACCGAAAAGTAATAATAATAAAACTGTTGAATTAAAATTACGTAATATTGTTGACAAAAATACCCCTAAAACTATTACGATTAACAAAAAAAAGTATTACATAAGTAAACCAATGATAGAGAATATTCAATTACAAGAAAAAAAGAATGGCGGGATTCTCCCATTAATTCCCCTAATAATAGGTGGCATAGCAGCTGCAGGAAGTGTTGCAGGTGGGACAGCTGGTATTGTCCAAGCAGTAAATAAAAATAAATCAGAGAAGGCAGCATTAGAAGAACAAAAACGTCATAATAGAGAGTTAGAGAAAACTGCTAGGGGTGAAGGAATAGTAGATAATTTTATTAGTAAATTAAAATTAGTTGATGAAGGAAAACGAGTTCTTAAAAATATTCTCCACAATGTTGATGATTTAATTGAAATTAAAGAAACTAAAGATGGTTCTGGAATATATCTAAGTCCTAGTATGATTCGGTAATAACCTCAGGACCTTTGGTCCATAAGGTAAAACATTTATTTTATCTTTTAAATTTTTTTTATCTTTTAAAATGAATTCTAAAAATTCCGAAAATTTAATTAAATTAAAAATTTCTAATTTAGATTTATTGAATTATCTATTAAACAAAAATAAAAACTCAAATTGTCAGCATATTGGTGGTGACATACAAAAGGCATTAGAAAACTTTCCTGGATTTATTTGGAGTAAATATTCGAAAGAAAAACATCTTCCTGGTCATTCATATACTGGTCCAGGAACTCGATTAGATATAAGACTAGATGAGAATAATAATCCTAACCAGGTGAAGAACCAATAAATAGAGTAGATGCCGCCGCTTATAGACATGATTTAGCTTATCGAAATCATGATCTAAGTTCTCGACATGCAGCTGATAAGAAGATGATACAAGAATTAGATAATATTCAAAATCCTACATTTAGAGAAAAAATTGAAAGAATGTTTGTTAAGAAAGCTTTACAAGCTAAAATATTATTCGGTCAGGGTTTAAATGAAACGACAGCTAAGCTGTCTGAGAGCAACGCTCGAACCTACGCGTCTGAAATTCATAGGGAATACAGAAAGCCGAAATATTTATTGAAAGTAAAAGTATTTAATAAAGATGATATTTGGAGTGCTGATCTTATTCATATGCCGAATGAAAGGGACTACAAATACGCATTGACCGCTATAGATTTATATACACGATACGCTTGGGTAAAGCCTTTAAAAAATAAAAGTTGTCTGTCAGTTAAATATGCGTTTGAAGAAATCTTTAAAGAAAGTAAGAGAAAGCCAAAAAAATTGTTTGTTGATAAAGGGTCGCAATTTTATAACAGAAACGTTCAGCCACTATTTGAAACTGTTTATTCAACTGAAAATGCAGGGAAGGCCGTAGTGATAGAAAGATTCAATCGGACGTTGAAAAATAAATTATTCAAGAAATTTACTGAGCAAAGAAATCAGAAATGGTTGAAGATATTACCAGGAAATGTAGAAGAGTACAATAATAAAGTTCATTCTGGTATTGAAGAAACTCCAAAGAATGCGTCTGTCGACCCTGATTTGATAAGAAAAAAAATATTCGAGAATAATAATTTGAATGAGAGTAATCCGAATTTGCAGAAACTTAAGCCGAAATTTAAAATTGGAGATAGAGTTAGAATATTTAAATATAAGAATAAATTTGAAAAAGGCTTTGTTGGATATTGGACTAAAGAAATATTTGAAATTTGTAAAATAAAACAAACTTATCCGGATACTTATGAAATTAAAGATTTAGATAATGAGGATATCAGAGGCCGTTTTTATCAAAATGAATTACAACGAACTGATTTTTAATTATCATTATTATTATTATTAGGCGTAGCCATAGAACCTACGGTTCGTTCAATTCTAACATAATATCAAGAAATGGCACTCCTTCTTGCAATCTAAATAAAACATAAAGACATAATTGACCACAATAAGTAGTTCCCGGTTTTTGAATTTGAAACGTATTATAAATTCCATTGCCAAGTATTTCTCGTACTTCATTCGTAGGTGGAAGTCCGTATGAGTCAAAATAATAATTAGAACAGTTTATATTTCTTTGTCCTGCTGACCAATGTACACCTTTTTCATCTGACGTATGAAGATTTGTTATGAAATTTATAGTTATTGATGGAACTTTGTTCCGGGAACTGAAGGTTCCTGTTGGCTTATTTTTTAGGAATTGTAATTCGTTTCTCATTAGAACATGAAAATTCTTTATTCCTAATCGATTAGCGATTTTCTTTAGGTCGAAATTCGTTGTCGTTTGTGTTCCATATAATTTCAAAAACTCATTTATGTTGCTCATTTTATAATAAAAAAATTTCTTAAGGGACCCCTAGAAGTCAGAAGGGAGGGGGTATTGATTTAAAACTGTTCTCTAATGATGTCTTTCCTTACTACTTGGGGGGGTATTGATTTAAAACTGTTTCATAATGATGACTTTCCTTACTACTTGGGGGGGGGTATTGATTTAAAACTGTTCTCTAATGATGTCTTTCCTTACTACTTATTCGATTTTGAAATGATTTAATTTAGATTAAATTAAAACGTTACATTGTTGCATTGTATTAGTAGAGTTAGTGTTTCGCACATCTTTTATCAATAGTAATTCATTACTCATCAATATGTGAAAATTCTTTATTCCCAATTGCTTAGCAATCTCATTTAAATCGAAATTCGTAGTTTGTTTGCCGTATATTTTTTGGAAGTCTCTAATGTTTCTCATTTTTATAGAAGATAAAATGTTTCTATTATATTCCCGTAAATGAGAAATTAAAAACAACACATGGATATTTCAATTTGGTTACATCCACTTTGCATACATTCAATTTGGATACATTGAAATACATGTAAATTTGTCCACGGGTGGACAAGGTTTCATTGGTTGAAACACTCTATTGTATTTACATGTGCAACAGGAAATAGCATTGCATATAAAACAGACAGATACAAGTTTTCTAAACAATGGGATTTCTGTCCACGGGTGGACAAGGTTTCATTGGTTGAAACACTCTATTGTATTTACATGTGCAAGAGGAAATAACATTGCATATAAAACAGAGGGGTTTCAAGAATGATAAATTTTCTTCACAGCGCGTCTAATGTTAACGCGTTGATTTGATTAGTTGAATGGCGCAGTATTTTAGCTGAATGGCGCACCATTATTCAAGAGAATATAATGAAATGGCATAGGTCTAACATTGAAAATAAAGTGTCTTGCGGCCGTATCGCAATAACAATAGCGGAGTTTAACATCCAAATTCCATTGAATATGTCAGCGCGGTATTATCGCTAAATGACGCACCATTGTTTGGGAGAAGAATGGAATCATTTGGAATGACACATAATTGCTTTACACAATGAAGTCAATCTTCCGATAACGTTAGGTCGTGACTTTTAAAGTACAAGAGAAACAGACACCCTACAAAGCATAGGAAAATTGTCTGCCAATTTACCTAATCTCATTGCAAATGAAACTTCGGTGCGTGAATAATTGATATGATTTTGCTTCAAGAGACTATAAAAATAAGACTTGTCATTATCACAAACAGAGACCAGATAGTGCTTACCGATAAAAATTTTACACATAACACTGAGTGAATTGTTTCTTTTTTCATGCAACAAGAATTTGTGTAAGTTTACAATTGTATTATTCTCTCCACCATTTGGCTCTATGAAATCACTCAAAGTATCTGTAAATTCATGCCTCTCCAATTCCTCCCGTAATTTTTTCATCCTCCCTGGCAACGATTGTTTTCTTCTATCTTCAAATTTATCTTGTCTCATTTTGAGAAATATATGACGAGAGCGTTTTGACACAACCTTCACTGACAAGAAACACTGTTAAATTAAATAAGTCTTCAGCACAATTGTTTGAAATAGCCATATCGATTATTGTTGTTGTGTATTGTTTCACGGCATTGCAGCCGGAGTAGGATTTGCTGGTTATATATTCCACGTCTTACAAATGTCTAAGTGGGTGCAGCAGCTGTTTGTTCTTTCATACATTGTTTCCTTTCAAATGTTTGAGTGGGAAGTCACAGCTCTTTACACTGAAATGCCTTTTCTTCATAAATGCGAGAAGCAGATGTTCTCTACAATTGAGTGTTTATCTGAGTGCAAAGCAGTAGATAAATTGTAAGAACGCCAGGAACGGTCATGATTTACAAGGTAAAAATTGTAATTCTCAAATTTGAGATTCTTAACTTTTCTGATTTTTTTCGGTGTCCTGGAACGGTCATGATTTAAGCGAGAAAATTGTAATTCTCAAATTTGAGATTTTGAAAAATTTGAAAATTGGGTATTTTTAAAAACGCTTAAATTTTCGCCCTTCGGCCTTCGGCCACGTGAAATTTGAAGTCTACCTAAATTTTTGAAATTTTTGAAATTTTGATTTTTTTAAAAAAACCCGCAAAAGTGTGACATCCGGCGCAAGCGAAGCGAAGCAAAGCGAAGCGAAGCGTCGCGCCGGATGTCACACTATATACTACTGTCCTATCAAAATGATAGGACTCCGCATCCCTGGTCTATGAACAGCTAATCTGTTTCTGAAACTATCACCTGCCTGACCAACGTAGATATTTTTGCAGCCCAAGCCCCAGATGAAATAAATAACATTTTTGGAAGTACAAGATTATAAGTTGACGTTAAAGATCTTTTCAATATTTCCAGCCCTGATAGGAATATTTTTCCGACAACTAAAGTCTTACAGCAACAACACCTCGGCCTTCGCACTTGAAGATACCGACAATGGTCCGTTTTTGTTCTTACTCAAGAGGTTTAATAAATATTTAAAAGAGTTTCGAGTTTTCTTTGGGTCTATTTTTGGCATCATCAATTATATATGTATGAATACTCCAGTTATAGGATTGAACATTAGACTAGAAAACATGGTGCCGCTTATTATTGTTAAACGAAGTGTAAAATACAATTTTGTCAAAAACATGCTGACATTGCGATCAAAACAAGAAATATGTTTACCTGAAATTCAAATCGACAGGAATGTGACCGAATATTGCTTTACACATTATGAAAAGTAGCATTTGCCAATGGTCATCAGAAATGTCGATGTTTGCATGATTATCTTACCACGAAGTTCAGTTGATATTTTGGCAAGTTAGTAATATGTACAGAGATTGATAAAGACATCCATAAATTTAGACAGCCTTTTCTTCCACTGAATATAGGCAAAGAAAGTAAAAATAAACTCATAATAATTAATTCAACATCTTTCGCACAACTATGTAATTTGAATTTCTACAGCTTTCATTGTCAGATTATTTAGACTCCTTTTGTAAATGACATTATATTATGATTAGAGTCATCTAAAGCGCTTAATATAATACTTATTATTACGAGTTTATTTTCATTTTCAGACTCGACTTGGCACGAGGACACAACAGCAGCAATAGGAATTACAAACATTTTTTGTTAAACAAAATCTTCAAATTGTCATCGAATTTACACCTTACTTTCGACATATATCACATCATTTGAAAATTAATGTTTCGCATTCCATTTCTTATTATTTTGGAGTTGTGTGGCATCCAGCTGTGGTAAATTGGAAGAAATATCAAAACGAGAGCTAACCATGTTTATGTCAAATTTATGAAAACGACTTGTATACTAAGGTGTGATAAAAAGCAATTATGCACTCCTACTTCAACAGTCAGTAATGTCCCCGTTCGTCATAGCTGTTCATGAATTTTGATGTGACTTTTTCAATGGTCTAAAAACTTCTTTGGGTTCTTTCTAAAAGTACTTTCGTCGACTCCTCAAGATTCATCTACATGTGTTCCTATGAATGAGCATGCATTTAAAAGAAAGCTTCCACATGAACGATGATTTTTGTTCATCATTTTTTTCCGTTGATGATAAGTTTCCGACTTCGGCTCATGCAAAAGTGAGTGACTTAAGAATTTGTATCATTCATACAAGCATCCAACCTATCTATGCATGCAGAACGACTTCTACAACTGAAGGCATTTATAAACAGAATAAAAGTCAGTAAACGCAATGAAAATATATGCACGTACATTCCCTTTCAAATGAAAGCCCAAGAAATCGCATCGGCGCGTAGATTTAAACTGCGTGACGATTTGAAATGATTTGGATGCTCTGGTTTTGATTCAGATTTTGACAATATTTTGACGTTCCTGACCTAACTAATCTGCGACTATAATCAGGGTTTATCATGACCTATAACTATAATCAAGTGCTTTATTTCTTGATTTGTTATATCTTTTTATTTTTCTTGTTATTTTTTGTACAAATTAAATCTTTCGAATTGTGCTAGTGCTCTGCGTTAGCCTTAGAAACCATTGAAAGGAATATAGAGTTCCTATTTGGTCAATGATGATGTTCGTCCATCGTGTTTCTATCGTGATATTTTATGAAATTGCTTTTATTTTACTAACTCGATTCAAATTCGTATCCCTTCCTATCACCTTTGATAAAACATAAAGAACAGTGCAATAAAATCGAATGTTGCGCTGGCCACAGCTGGAGTCGCATTATCCTTGATCATTCTTTTTCATCAGGCGCATTGAAGCCGTGCAAAGGAAACTAGAGGTCTGATGCTGTCGTCAGGATTTAGTACCTGGTGAACTTTCCATGATGCGATGACACAGGTGTTGAATACATTGACCCATTATGGTCAACACCATTTTTTACCGAGGCCCATAGTTTCCCAACAAACGGTCATAAACGTCCACTCCAATAAACGTCCATTGTAATTTTTTTGTTAGATCGATCTAAGGCTTTTGAAAGAGTTTTGTCCAGTTTTGTGATCAGGTCGATTACAAAAAGTTAAGTTGAAGAGTGTTTCCAGCTCAACAAGAATTTTACCTTCCGGAATTCCGCAGGGATCAGTAGTCCTACTTGGTCCGGCATTATTTGATGCGTTTATGGGAGCATTGAGGGTTGCTGTGGAGTTGTGGTGCTATATGGAGATGATATCACATATTGATTGAGCCAATATTTCGGGATGGTAATTCGCCATGTATTCAAAGTTGGATGGACTGTAGTAGAATGTCTCTCAATTTAAGAAAGTCCCAACAGCTTGTTTTCCGCAAAGGATCTGCTGTGGACTGTGCTTACACCAATATCAGCGTGGCCAAAGAGGTCAAAATCCTCGGTGTGATTTGGAGCGACAAACTTGCTTGGTGCTCTCACTTCGACAAGATGCCGAAACTTAATAGCTTCACATCGTCTCTACGTACTTCGTGTAGTGAAGCCATTTTTGACTGTGATAATTTGCGCATGGTGTACAATGTCATTATATTGTCAATTATATTGTATGCTGCTCCATTTTTTTATGTGGCTTCCAAAAACTTTAGAACAGAAGCTTGAATTTTTTCACAGAATAGCTCACAAAATTATCTGTGGTGGGAATTGTGAATGTGATTACTGTCCTTCAATTTTATCAATGAGAGAAAAACGCGCACTCGAATTTTTGCTTAACTGTGAATCGTTGTGTTCTCATCCACTCTATCCATTTGTACGGTAACTAAACGCATGCCAAGATCCGGCCAATTTTGTTTGCCTCTGATCAATAGTTCTCTCAGAATCCATTATTTCTTTCCATGGACTTCTATTTTAGTTAATTGATGTTGATCGTGTCTTTTCTTTCCCTATATTTTCATGCATTACTTGAGCGAATGTTAATGTGCTATTTATTTTGGATCAAATATGTTTGCCGTGTCATTGCTTTTTATGCTTGTATTTGTCCGAAATGTCTTGATTTTCAATTCATAAATAAACACTTCACTTATGCTTATACTTACTTGTGAGACTTGATCAGGGCGAGTTTGAGTAAAGGGAGTTGCAAGCATATCATAAAAAACTACTACTTTTACTATAGGGCCTACACGCGAAGGTCATTTGGCATATTTTCGTTTCGGCCTTAAACTGAAACAACTCATTGCTCGTGCAGGATCAATTAATTTCTAAATTCTAGGGATCTCTGAGAGAAAAAAGAGACTCGCATCGATTTGACAAAATTTCGTTGTATTATGGAAGTCCCTCATGCAAAATTTCAAAGAATTATGAAAAATTCTATTCCTGATCGGACGAATATTCCAGAAGTGGAACATATGACCACAGACTATTAACCTACTGCATCGATCTTTTTATAAAAAAGGATTTTTTTTAAAAAAAAAGGACCCCCCAACACGCCCCAGAATCAGCAAATAAATTTAATTGGTGCGCGTTCTACAAGGTGTCCGATAAAGGTTATAAGCGCTAAAAACGGAAAACCACCTTTATTTTTCTGATTGCTGCTGTTCAGATTGCAAAAACTGGAGAGGTCAGTTTATTTACATTTTCATTGCTCAGGGCTTGCAGTTTTTACCAAAGTTTTTACAGTGTAAATTTCCGATTGGATAATCAATTTTTAAAGCGATTTGATTATCCTATTATCCAAATAGAACAATGTATTTTTTGTAAGATTGGGGCTTTACAAAATGAATGCAATCCATAGCAAATTCAATAATGAATGTGCTAGATGAATTTCTTCTCACTATTGGATCGAAAAATCGGACAGACAGACTACGTAGACAGCATTTATTAGAGTACCTTAATTTTCTATGTAAAAGACAATGCCAAGAGAAATATATAGATAGTCACTCAATTTCATTCGAAAACACCAATTGTTTTCTTCAATAAAATTCAAATATGTCATCTAAAATGGGATAATGGAAATTCTGCCTGTTGAGCTGTTGTTAGTGATGAAAATTTTCCGGAAAATGTTGAATCAAAATTTTCCGTGGAAAATTATGGAAAAATTGGAAAATTTTGGAAAATTATGGACATTTTGGAAAATATTGAAAAATTTTGAAAGTTTTGATTTTTTTATAGCCCCTATAATTTGAGCGTTTCTACTGCCGAGGCAGCTACGTTTCAATAAATTGGGTCTGAAACTCTTGATTTCATCATTATTTCGATTAAAGCGATCGTAGCAATACGAGTTTCGTCCACGGATTTTTTAGCATTCCTTTGCCACCAGTGGCTTTGTACTAAATTGTTAGCATTTTCAATTATCATACAGACTACGTTTGGGATAACGTGAATCTTGCTTTACAATAGGGGTATAATTTCATGCAATGTGAAAGATCTGGAGCAAAAATAATATAGGCCTGCTTCATCTTGGAGTTTGCTAATTGTTAGCTTGAAAGTTGAGCTTTATTATGTAGCGTTGATCATAGTGATACAGATTCTCCATGTGTTGATGAACATGTGATGAAGTATATAAGCACACAGTCCACGCAGCATTCATGAGCGACCATATTGGAAGATATAAAGACTGCAAACTCGTGAGATATTTGGAAACTAAAGATATCTGTGATGAGTAAAAGAATATCTATAATAGTTTCAAACTTCTGGCGCATTGTCCGATATCTTCTTTGAGGATGCACATCCTCCGGAGTTCAGATGGTTCAGATAGTTCCAAATCGATTTCAGATATGATCCAGATGAATTGGAGATCTCCAGTTGAATTTAAGATCTTTTCACAGTTGAGCTTGTGACAGATATCTGAAATTCAGCTAGCGAAATCTGAAATCCATCTAATGTCTGAAATTCATTTGGAAAGATCTGAAATAGACATGGAAAAGGTGCACTTGGTACCAAACGTTAACATACAGGGATGATAGAGAAGTTTTCGGACTTTGAATATTGCATAGTCTTTTCAAATGACTATAACAAGTCTCCAAAACAAAGGAAAAACGTCAATCACCGAAAAATAAATTTCAAAATTTTCCAATGGAAAATTATCCAGAAAATTTTGAAAAAATTGGAAAATTTTCCATTTGCATCACTAGCTTTTGTACCTCATGCACACCAGTGCATGATAAATATCACTGAAATAGACTACCAATTATCAAAATGATTACCCCGCATGGTTTTTCAGTATTAGTTTTCGTATTTAAACACTCAGTGGCTCAATATTTCATGGTATGGCGCACATTAATTTTAGTACTTTCGCAGTTAAATTATGGTCTTTGCTTTGAACAATTCATGTATGATGTGCGGCGCACGCATTGGTGGCAAAAGGTTTATGAATGCTTATTAAAAACATGAAACACTAGGAGAGAGGATAGGGCATGTTGGACTTATGCGCTGTAACATATTGTACGGATGCAGCATACTACTTTCAACATGTCCACACCGAGATGTATAATAGATTTCATGAGAAATTTCCAAATTTTCGCGGAGCTTGCATTGCAAATTTGTGAGGACATAAGTTGCATGGTAAGCCCTTGCCTGCGACCGTTCAGATCCCTTGAAGCAATATATATATGCTTCTCAGCAAGGATGGCATGTCATCCTAATCCATATAAACAAGCGTTGTGTCAAATATCGTCATTACATGCCCACAGTCGATGTTGGCATCCGCTGGCGGCATCTCAACGACGAGCATACCCGAATTCTATCAATTTTTTCTGGTAAATTTGCGATAATTATCTAGATCAATGATCTGATAACTTTTGACCATAGTTCCTGAACAAGATTCTGAAAACCGGGTTCAACACATTGCACTGCTGTGGCCTCTTTCATTTCTCAAGATACTTGATCCTCATGCCTTAAGCAAATGTCAATCCACACCTCGGCAACGAATGCATGATTTTCAGGTACATGTATAAGCTAATTTAAGAATATTTTACGAATCAACGTTTGTAATTGTTGACTTCATGGATTTTGGCGTTTAAATCATTGTTTCTTTTGAAAAGAGAACATAATAAATTATTGTCAGCTGATTATTTGCTGATTAGGTTACTTCGAGTGGGTTTAGGTAAGAATCGAGCACGCGAGCGACATGGCGATCTAAAGCCTCAGCAATGAAATCCTCAAATTATCAAGAAATCTATCTGATGGTGGATATTGTTGCCATCTAGTATTTACATATGGCACCCAAAGTCTACATATATGTGTGTATGAAACGTACGAAAGAAGGCGAAGTGAAATAGAGGTCAGTCAGGCAAAGCCAGCTTCGCATGCCATGATCAACACCGGTCATGTGACATCGCATGCCAATTGCATGGCATTGCTTCTCATGGTGACTGAGTTGTGGCCTACCCAGCTGGAGCTTTCACGCAAGTCGTTTCGGATAGTGCGCCGGCTGAATCCATCGGCGAAGTTTTCTATTTAAAGGTTTTTCTAAAAATCGAGCTCCCCTGACGTGTGCTCTATTTCCAAATACAGGAGCGTCGAAGCCAGGGCATACAGCCTACGCGACACGCATGATACATGTTTCGAATTACTGAAGACAAGTGTGCCAAAGCCGACCATGTAGTGCGCGCCGTGCTTTCAGAAGTGCACCGGAGAAATCTCGTGTTTTCAGAGTCTAAAAATAGATAATGTGAATCCATGCGCTCAATCTCGAATCTTGCGCGCGTGGCTCTGGCTTCGGCGCGCTTTTCTTCATGAATTCCGAAGATAGACATACTATGGTGCGCTAAAATTTTGGAAGAATCTGTAAACAGAGAACTCCAGAATAAGCTGCCACACTCTCCAGTGTGATATATGTAAAGATTCCAGCTGGGTTTAGTGCATGAAGATTGCGAATATCACAGGTACAGACAGAAGGCGGTTCTTTGACCCATCGGTGTCTCAGTGGGTCACAGCCGGTAGGATAACGATACTTATCCTTGATATGCAGCGGCGGAACTTGTGGTTAAATTGAGATCACCCCCACTCACCCGCGGCCCTGGCGTTGGAAAAGGAATATCTGCATTATGTCTTACTGATAAATGATTGCGAGATTTGAATCGCCTTTGCCGACGTGCACAATTTCCAATAAGCTTATCGCAGGCCTATAGCAGATGATCGCTTGCACAAACCCTTGGACAAAGCCAAGATCTGAGCATTACACCAAATTACCACTTTCAATCTTCAATCCTCCAAATCTGGATCGTTATGGAAAAGGCCTTATGTCTTATGGTACCTACACAAGATCTATTACATGGCGTTTGATGTTCTGATGAGATTTCATATTATAAAATATTTGAATTATAATTTGCATTGTAAAATTCCCTAAAATGTAGGCCTACTCTAAAAATGGCATCGTGCCGCTATTCAATATGTGATTGTCATAAATTCTGGAATATCAGGCATACCTGAGAATTGCCTGAACTATATTTTGAGTCAATTGCACTTCTTCAAAAAAGATTAGAAATATATTATGGAAAATGCCTGTCCATAGTCACCCTACTATAAATGGGCAAAATGGGGTAGCTTTGGACACTGTGCTTTATTATAGCGACTAAAATATAGCATCATTTTCTAGCATCAATCACATCATATCAATCATATTATAGCATCAATTTTCTTTTCAATAGTACATCAAACTGACTTTCCCTGCTATCATGGTTTCAACGGTTCTGAAATCGTCTCAGATATTCATTCTTCAAAATTATCGCTTCCGTGATGATTGTATTAATTTTTTCCAATAGGCCCTACATTCAATTTGTATCACGTAATTTTTCTTGAAAATTTCATTCCGGATGTTTTCTGTTTACTCCGTGACATATTGCAGTACCGTATACTAAAATATCTTAGCATCATCGCGGCTTCCATCGTTTCTTTTTGGACCTCGGTAAGAGCTAATCAAATATTCCCGTTTCTTTTGCTTTGCCACACTCACCATCAAACCCCTGTATAGGCCCTACAATTTACACGGAATTAGTTGGAGTTGAATAATGTTGAACATTAGCGAGCTAATAACATTAAAACATGGTATGGAGCCCTACATACTTAAAGAAAGTAATACAACTACTATCAACTCTTCTGCTGTAAACCTGTCAACCTCATGAAAATATAAGGCCAAACATAAGAAAAGTTCTCTGAAAGTATCTTGATTAATCTGAAACCTAAACATAGAGCTTTGTACAGGCATATGAATAGCCTGAAAATTATGGGGAAGGTGTCCGAAGGATTTTCACCGCACATTTGAAACACTTTGATATGTCATTCTTGTAGTTTTTATATAGCTTACATGTACATGTTCAAAAGCTTATAGGCCTACATAGTTTTCATGCTGACTTTTTCTTATAATTGATTGAAACTAAATATTGCACTGTATATTTTCCGGATAAAGGAGTTTTGATAACCTTTATGAACCCTCATGAACCGATATACTAGTTTGCCAGTATAATTTGTGTAAAACATCTATTTTTCGCTAAGTCAACAAGTAGAGCGAATTGCAGTTGAAAAATTTGTTAAGCATTTGTTAATTTGCAGTTTAAGCATGGTTGGCTTGTATAGCAGAGCTCACCTCGAGTATCATACGAGTACCTTCGAATGCCAAAGTTAAATGATCTTCGATTCAATCTTTCTTAGTGGTGAATTCATCAAGCGGAAATATTATTCACATCGTTCGACTACTTACGACCTTAAGTTTCCTGCTATACATGTTTCTGAAATGGTGTTTATGTTCTGTTTCGTCAGAATTTAGACGTGTATCTACATCACGTTCAACGGCAAAATTACATTCTTGCCCCTCTGGACCATCAGTGTTCCAAAGTGGCTCTATGAGTAGGCCTACTCTGCCTGATGAATGAAGTTAAATAGCCTTCCATACAGTTGCATGGAAGTCTGCACAAAAGTGAAGATGTGTCGTTATTGTTTTAATTTCTATGACGATAGATACAAACCATGAGCTTGGCTGACCCGATGTTAGAAAAGACAACGAGGATAATAAGAGAAAGAGATACATTACTCAATGATAATGTACGCAATAATCGAAATATTATGGCCTTGCTGATTCAGGTCACACGCCAGATTTTGAAAACGCTGTCGTTTTTCATTGCTCGCACAGTGATTGAAACCATTACTGAGCATTCACCGAAGTAACTACTTATGAAAATGCACATTTTAAGAATTCGAGAAATCTCGAAAAGTTCGAGAAATCAGGAATTTTGTCTCGAATAAAATCGAGAATTCTCGTCTCGATTCTCTCCCATCTATAGTTCCGACGTCAGGGCGCTTGTTCACAGCGTTCTTCTAATGGCACAAGTCACAATAGTGAAAATACACTGGTGACCCTTATTCACCAGAAGATCGTCATCACACATACAAGCATCGGGTGAAATGCGACGAAAGACTTGTGCGAAAGCATTCTAGTTATTAAAAAATGTTTTAACGCCCATCTACAGCTGAAGAAAGATTGGAAGAGAACTTTGCCACTCTTTCACCGAGTGAATCACCAATGTTTATTCTTGTACGCAAAGTCAAAGGTAAAAGACGTACATACATCGGATGTTTCTAGAAAAGGTCACCCAAACACAGTTTTCAGTGGATAGCAATGATTTAGCAGCAGTTACATTTGTTCAATGTCTCAAAAAATCAAACTGCCTAGCATTGACGGAGCTGAACATGTTTCCAGGCTCTATCCATCGCACCTTCAGGTCTCACAGACCAATTTTTCCTATTTGTGAGAATGTCTGTATTTTTAATTCAGATCTCCCATTTTTCCTATTTTTTCGGAATTTCTCAAATTTGCCGTTGCTTAATTCATTGGTGCCGAGTGACATGAATATTCGTTATACAACTGGTCTTCTTTTTTTCCAGAGTTCCCAGCTCTTTTGTGGAATGCACTTCTTCAAGTTCTCTGTCTCGGCTGAGTGAGACTCGATTTGATCATTAGACGATCGAATTTTTCTTTTCCCCGCTCCTACTTTTTGGGTGTGATTTCTTCAGTTTGCTCTGTGTGGACAGAATGAGAGACGTGCTTTGACATAACACCAGAAAGCTTTCCTTAACGTACATATTTCTGAAAATTTCCCTAATATTCAGCACGTCTTGATTCTTTGCGGACTTGCTTCGATCTTTGGATACTCGACTACTTCTTTTCCCGCCCCCAGTTTTGCAAATTCCTTCACTTCATTCTATCTGTATTCCTGGCTACCTGATAGACTCAACAAAAAGTTCCATTTTCTCAATCTTATTTTTGGAGAATTTCTTCTATTAGTCCGGGAGCTAGCGTGAAGTTGTGCAGGGAACGAGGTAGTACATAAAACTTTCGCATAGCATAGTACACCTCTAACATACTGCAAAACTTCGCGTCTGCCGGATCAGATCATTTGTTTTTCAGAAATAGAGAGGATAGCACAATCCTATGTATTTCTAGTGGTAAAATTGTGACATTTAAGGTGTCGACTCCATTTTTTCGAATTTTTGCTCATAAAAGTTACACAAATTGGTATTTTGTTGAACTGGTTATTATAGAAATCATCTACAGATCATGATCTTTCAAATGAGCTGTCATTCTGTGACAGAAGATGAAGTAAAGTGTACAAACAGACACTTTTCGTTAAAGTATATCAACAATTTTCCTGAAATTTCTATGTTAAAATTTTCAGTTACACCAACGAAAAGTGTCTGTTTGTACACTTTACTTCATCCTCTGTCACTGAATGATAACTCATTTGAAAGATCATGATCTGTAGATGATTTCTATAATAACCAGTTCAACAAAATACCAATTTGTGTAACTTTCATGAGCAAAAATTCGAAAAAATGGAGTCGACACCTTAAATGTCACAATTTTACCACTAGAAATACATAGGATTGTGCTATCCTCTCTATTTCTGAAAAACAAATGATCTGATCCGGCAGACGCGAAGTTTTGCAGTAGGTTAGAGGTGTACTATGCTATGCGAAAGTTTTATGTACTACCTCGTTCCCTGCACAACTTCACGCTAGCTCCCGGACTATATCTCAGTTAAATTCTCAGCGTCTTATTTTTCCAATCCGTTGCTTCCTACATCGTGAGCCAATAGGACAGAGTCAGTCCCCATTGTATCCTCTTGCTAGGACGAAACGGTTAAAGAACTCCTTTGTACAGTTCTGCGCTTGATTTACTTTTCTTCGCTCCCTTTCTGTTAGAATCTGTCTTTTTCTCATCCATTTCGATCTCTGTTCATTCATGTCTGTGTTACTTGTGATGCACTCACCGATTTCTTGCGTGAGTCCAATAAGGATGTTAATAGTTGAGATGCTGCTGGATTATCTCCTGACTATGATACTCATCGCTTGGCGCTTGTCACTAAAGGTACTGTTACTTTATCAGATTTGCGAGAAGCTCCGTGCACAGAAGAAAAGCGAAGGAAATCTGACCAGTGTGCCTTCGCAAAATGTTATATTAAGTGCTCGTGGATTTGCAAATCCGAAATAACCAAAGGTAAATCTCAAATTAGTCCTTGTTATGGTTGCGGTTATTTTGGTCATCTCCATAGAAACTGTCAACAAAATCCTTGCATATCAGGAAATGACAGAACCAAAAGATTTGATGCCAGAAAACGTCACAATGTCAATTAAATACAGTGTCACGAAACGGAAAATTATAATGAAATTATAATGCATATCTGTTCCAAGAAGACTGAAAGCACTTGATGAATTGGACGTCGAGCAATTAATAGCAGATCCACATGTACTTGCTCACTCCTCAAAATACTCGAGTGAGTGTAGACAACTATTCTCTCGAACAAAGTAGCGAGTGTGACGGTATGATTTATGTTTCGGTTTGTTTCCTGACGGTGGCTAAGCCGCAAGCCAGCATCACTTCAAATTTTTTGATCAATGAGAAAACTTGAACCAGCTCTTTCTCGAATATTTTCCATCACAGAAGGAATTCCGAAGTTCTACCCTGTCAACTGACCGATACAAACAGGTCGCAAGTGAACTATAAAACACTTGATCTCAAGCATGCCTAGCCTTCTGAACTTTCGTCAATCAGCATTTTGAGGCATTCGTGCTGAAGTTCCAAAGAAGAGAACATATGATTGCATTTCGTATTGACATTTTTGTTCCTGGAATTGATACAGAAGTGTATCAAGAAGAAGTTGCTATCTTGATCTGACAAGAAAAAATAAAATGAAAATAAATAAATAAATGAACGTTGTTTTTACTCGGAAGCACATTAGGCACGGAGCCTTTCTTCCATGTGGCCGAGTTGTCATTTACCACTCTCATTCTTTTTCGTGCTGAGTGTTTAGCAAGAATGCAGAGTATGCCTATTTTTAAAAATCCTAGGTTTGACCCGACCAAGATTTGAACCAAGGTCTCCCGGACGCAGAGCGAACACTCTACCACAAGGCCACAGCGCCGGTGAAACGACGCAGAAAACTTTGAAGTTTGTCGTGAATCTGTCAAAAATTGATCATAACAGCAAAACCTGAAAGTAGAAAGTCTACCACATACACGATGTTGGAGCGAAAGCCATGTCGTATTTATTGAATAATGAAGTTTGTGATGACGTGGAGGTATTCAAGAATATCTTTGTTGATATGCAGCTGTCAGCAACCTATTAAAGTCTCTTCCCTTTGATTCATGATGCTGGATTATCTCTAAAGAATTATCAGGACAAAGAAGAATCGAGCATTAATGGGAAAAGGCATCAGAAATCACAGACGAGTTCGGAAATCCAAAGTACAGGTGTATATCAAATCTAGGAAGAAAGATATCTACTGATTCTTATACAAGGTAATTCGCTCCCTGAATTAGGCGTTTTGCTAAATAAAGCCACATACTCGTAGATGTTCACGGGGGTTCCCTTGGACGAAGAGGCGCATGTAGCGCTGAGCACAATCAGGGACTCATGCGCTCGGGCAGGCAGATTCATAGACATGAAATCATCAAATGCTTGATACTTTCAATCAAATAGTCTTCTGAAAAGTACAGCGCAGCATTTGAAGAGAAGATTGCAAAAGGCTATCGCTAGAAAAGAGGCGGTGGAGCTTGACCTGAAAAGAAAACGTGAAAATGATGTGACGGAAGAAATTCATTATGTGAACTCAGAACTCGTAGAACATTTGAAACTTCCAGTAAGTATTCTCGAGTGAAGTTGTGGAAAGTAAACAGTCAACTGAGATGGCTATCGAGCAGGAAAAGACCATCACTTGAACACTCCAAGATCTAGAAGTCAACTCACAGTTTTCAGCTGACATTTATTGTAGTTGATGCTAACATAATATGCAAGTCTCCAAATAGTGATCTATATCGAATCCCAAAAAATGTCTTTGCTTTGCCTTACTATTTGAACATGCTGCGCATTACCAATTGAACTATTGCGGCCGATGACAGACAGCAAAGCCACTGAAGCTCAGCAAAGTATTCAACTTTAAATACAGTCAAACGTATTGCATCGGGGAGCTAATGAGTAGAAGGAAGAGATGAAGAATGAAGTGATTTTTTAAATAATTGAAGCAATATTTTCCGCTAATCTATTGATTTTTATTCTTCAAAACTTCAACCCGTGTGCAATTGTTTTGTTGCAATTCAGTGAATTGATACTTGGACATAAATTATTATTAGCTTCATTGTATTATTGATACTACTGTAAGTTTCATCTTCTTAATCGATATCGTCCGACCAAATAGATTTGATGCAAATATTTATTTTGCAGTAATATTGTTTCTTTTTCATAGCTTTAAATGTGTGTTTTTCTAGCAGTAACTATCTATCTCACTGTTGACGTCAGTAAATAGAGTAAATAGAGCAAGCTTATATAGTTGTTTGCTATCATATTTCCTTTATAAGGAATCGAGATGGTTCGGTCAAATAGTTCTAGAGGTAATTATTTGTTTTCAAATATATCTGCGTTTTTCATGCTTGCTTTTCTATCAGTAAATGTAAATTGTTGTTTGTTTTTCTATCAATAAATGTCATATGCTTCAATATGATACAAAAAATAAAGTCAAACATGCACGTAGGATTTTGTACTTCAACATTTTTCTCATGATGGGTCAATATCTGAAATGAATCGAGTTGCAATTAGTGGGATGTTGGCATAAATTTCAATAATTATTCGGCGGAAGGGACTTGTAGCTGAATTGTTGGGGGGGGGGGGGGGGTCTTCTCGCCGAAATAGCATCTGTCCCATTTCATTTGCAAACAACAGGTTTGTGAATTGTGCCTCCAGGAAGCTGTACGAATCCTGCTTGTATCGCTCATCTCAGTCCCCCAATGTTTTGCATCAATTTCTTATATACACCGGGTCTCTTGAATACAACATAGTCAGCACTAGGATTTCCTTTAAATAAGGTTGTGCCAAAAAATTGAGCGCAGTGTTCGTCCATCGCATTATTCTGACTTATTTTATTTAGACGTTTTTCTGAAGGATGTGTATCTTGCTTTCTTCTCTGTGCTTCTTGTCTCAGGAAGCACTGTTAACTAGTCGAAATGGGCCTGACGGACATGTGCGAAGTTATGCGTTGAATGTTTTGCTAGAACTTGCTGTAAATTCATTTGGATATCTGTAAGCAAGGAATTATCAATGATAATTATTCATGCGCTGACTTTTATATGTAGAAAATTCTTATAATATCCTTTTTACCAAACTTTCAGGGATTAAAAGGAGACGTTATCTCTATTTCAAAAAGAAAATACATCGAAAATGTCGGAAACTCCAGTCTCCCGTGCGCTTAGGGTCTTCAATGATATCAGCAATTTGACTTCGAGCTCGACGTCCTTACCTGTGGATACTACGAGCACTCCAATGTTGAAAATGAGGGACAAAAAGCCTGGATCTCGTTCTCCATTCCTCAGTCCAATTTCGCATGGCAGCGAATTTTCGCCGAGCACTTCAAGTCTGCTTCACAGTATTCAGTCAGCTGAAAGTGGAGCTAAGGAATCTTTGTGTGATATTCAAAATATTTGGTGTCATGATGAAGACTCTTTCGACGAGAAATCAGATTCTCTCGTCTCGGAGTCTGGTTACGTCACTAAAAGCACAAAATCTGAGTGGACAGAGACAACTGGTTTTGATACAGTGGATGACCAAGTAGCTAAAGGAAATGAAAAGTTGGAATTCGATTTTAGTGCTCCCCTCCAAATATCAATTCCTTCTCCGCGATTGAAAAGCGATCCACCAAGTCCTAGACAGGAAATGTTTATGGCCCTTGACCGCAACTTCTACAGATACTTAAAATTGATGAAGACAGATCGATTCGTAATTGGAAGGTAAGACCACTTTTTCATGTTTTAGGTTGTATTTCTCGGTTCATTCAACCTTGTGTGATCTTTTAAAAATCAAAATTGAATCAATGACATGCAGGCTCTAGCATGCGGGTGTCACAGCGAGCCCTACTTTTCTATATTTTACCTGCTTTTGTACCAGATTCTACTTTCAGTTAGATTTTTTATCATTCTGAGTACATTTTACTGATGCTAATTCTTATCCAAATATGTAATCATTCAATTGACATATGGTATTCTAGAACAAGATTTCTGCTATTCGAAGCAACTTCATGTGCCATATCATTTCGGGCGATGCCAATTGCCTACTAAATGCTCTATGAAAAATTAATGTTATAGAAATATTCGGTACAACCGTGGAAATTTTACTTACCAGTTCGAAATTTAACCCACATATACGAGTTAGGCAATTTTGTGACTCGCCCCCGACGTTCACCAAGCTACTCAATATTTTAATTGACCAATCGACGAACGAAAATTAACTTACATGCATTAGCTCGGAAAAAATAATAGGTTCGAAATCTCTAAATAAGAAAAGAAAATGATCACAAAGACGGCGATTGTAAGCGAAAGAAGAAAAATAGGAAAAGAAAAGCAAAAATAATACTGATAAAAGTGCGCTTAAAGTACCATACACAAGTAATAAATGCAATAAGTTAAACAAATTAGGTATCAAAAAAATATGATTCATCTATCGTTTAGCAAACAGTCAGCTAAACATCTAAATACTAGTAATAAGCAGAGGCGAGAGCAGTTAATCGATTGCGCACGATTAATCGTGCGACGGAATCAATCTTGAATGACAAGGAATCGTGCGATTTTTTGCAATGCGACTTCTCAATGAAATTTGCTTGATGAGGTAAAAACAATGTTTCTATTCACTCTTTCATCGTTAGAGATAACTGTAATGCACGGATGCTCGTTCTTGAGATCATGTATAGCTAGACAGAGTTGCCGTGTGAAATCTCTATGTGGGAGCTCCCCTCATAACATTAAACACGTTCGCATTGGCCAGGTACACTATTTGCACGAATCATAGGCCTACATGTTACCAAGACTGTCAAACATAGCAGGTCCTATGGTGTTATTTCTCCGCATTGAAATCATATAAATACATTGATAGCAATGATTACATTTCACATGCACATTATGAACTCAATTGCACTTGTAGATTTACTGATTATTGAAGATTGTAGAGTTCCAGATCACCTGGACATAGAGTAGAGAGATGTTCTCAGACTTGAACAATTCAAGCACAACAGGGCGATTCCGAGCCTTGCTGACGAAATCTTGGAAGGCTAAACGCAGTGTCTAATGCTGTCACAATTTTGTGCTTAGAACTGCTCAAGTCTGAGGATATCTCTCTAGTAGATTTGCTAATGTTTTGAAAACGTTATAAGTCTAATTGTTTGATTTAATTTATGCATAATTGTGCTTATCTCAGGGATAATAGAAGAAACGGCAAATACCTGCACTCCTTCTTCATAGTACATGTACATGATGTAGCACTTCAAGTACGGTTTCTGGAAAACCTGGAAAAGTCAGGGAATTTGAGAAATTCTCTGGAAAATCTTAGAAGGAAATTTGATACCCCTGGAAAATCTGCTACCCGGGAATACCCTTGTGAAACCCGGAAAATGAAAATCGAAAGTCTATCGATACCCTGGACTTCCACAGCGAGGGCTTGGCAAGGTGGAATTAGTCGATATCCGAATCACTGCAGTGTGGTGCTCACTTCACGGTGGTTTTTTTTGGACAGCCATCCATTTGAATGTTGCACATTCATCAGGAAATTGTAGAGAATATACATTTCCAAACGCTTATTTCAGTCCCAATCTTAGCAACTTTTCACCAACATCTTCAGTTAGACTTAGAGAAACATTAAGTTCCATATTGACTGGAAGTCATATTCGGAATTCTCCTTAATTTATCCGAACTATCTTGGATTCATACTCAACCACATGTTCTAGAGGAAGGTTTTGTAAGTTACGGAAATTTATTCGGTGCATAGCGACAATCTCCAGCACTTGCCTGAATGTTTTTCTACAGAAAACGCACTTTTTCTGAACCTGGCCAACATAGCTTCTAACTTAGCTAAGTGACGAAAATGCAGACCTGAGCAATTTTGCTTGACTTCAGCTAGTTCTCTTTTTATTCAACTATGACATAGGCAAGACTGCCGTTTAGCTCTTAACATCGACCGACAGAAGGCGCTGGACGCCGAAGTAGTTTAATTTGTGATAGACCAATAAATGCTTATCGAGACAGTCCGGATACTTTATTCTGCCTTGAAAACCTTGAAAGCTACTGTATCACTCTTCATAGCTGCTCTGTACACTGACCAGAAGTATGCTGCCCATCAAAAGTTCCCGCACACATACTTAATAACCACAGTTCATTTTTTATGTCAAGATGATCTTCAACAAACATGCTAGCGTATAACTCGTTGTATGAGTATAAGAATGCCGAAATGCTGTCTTTGATACTATGAAAACGTTTCAAGGCCTTTTTATGCGAAGATAGAATATTATGCTGCTGTATATCGATTTGAATTCTACTATTGAAATTCTAAATCGAAGACAACAGATATCTGCACCGAGCCATAGGGAGAGAGGCGGAAGGCTTGTGATTCTAATTCCAGAAGAGCAAAAAATGTGACTGCTTCCGTGGACCTGAACTTCATTGACATTTAGTCAACTGGGGTTGATTATATAAAGGCTTCTGTCACCCATTATTTTGTGTAGCTCGATAAATAAAAGAAATTAAACATAAACATGCAATATTCCTGGCAACATTATTCGGTTTTATTAACAATTATTAACGTTATTAACAACGTGTGTGCTGGTGTATCGGCGAATGAAACTTATCATTTATACTGACCAGATATCTGAATCTGTGATTGTCTGATTGACGCATATTTTGTTACGATGTTATCCAAGTTGTTCAATGATGATGTTTTAGAATCTGATAGCGAGTGATTGCCATTGTTTTATTTGAAGAATTTCATAGTGGAAAATGAAAGAAAAAATTCTCATAAAACAAGATCGCTTTCACAACATCGTGACATGTAATAATCAGTAGGCCTTGAATATGACTTCATGATCCTCACAGTTGCTAAGTTTATAAATTATAAGTTTGGCTGATGCTCGGAATCCTTGTGACTTTGGTTTTTAACAATGAAGATGGAAAAATAGAATCTCGAATTTTTGACAGTTGTAGAGCTAGGGAAGATTTCGGACATCAGTTTTATATTCTACAAATTCATGCTAAGTATTTTGAAATCAGAAATTTAGTTTGATGCAAAATGGCAAATAATAGTCGATGGGTAGAAAGAAGTCATTATTTATTTTGAAATTTACTTATTTCTGTCAAATTTGAGGGTCCTTTCAAGAAAGAAATAAGTCAGATTTTTCGGAGTCGTATATAATGTTTTACTATAACTAATTGTACGAAATTAATAAATACTTTGAGGTTATTTTCACTCAGAAAAGCGGGTCTTACAAGCATTGGTTTACAAAAAGGAAAATTATTTTGACTGGTTGATTTCTAGCACTTATGCACGGTTCGTACACTTCCTGGAAACTCCTGGAAAACCGAACATCTTCCTGGAAATCTGGAATATTCTCCTGAGGGAGGAAGCAATGGACGTTGAAGTTTTGTGGACTTAGTGGTGTCATTTGCTAGAGACAATCACTCATGCAGTTCATCTAAGTAGAAAAGCTTTTTCAGAGGCTGTTCAGCGAAATAATTGCTCCTATTCCGCTAAATTAACTTATGCATCCAAAGGCTGGCTTATTTGCACATTTGGCCTCGCTCCCTATTCAAATAAATTCTTATTTGCAAGGAAGCATTGCAAGTTCACTAACTTGAAGCTTCCACTTGAGCTTTTATGCAATGATAGGTTGAGGTAGTGATTAATGACACCTCAACAAATATTCACAAACCAGTACATCAGTCCCGTCTTCGTAAGCTAAAAAGAAGTGCAACTTCGAAGAACGTTGTACACCTGTGAAGAGAATCACAAAATCTCAAATCTCGCTGGAAAACATGGATTTTGTCTCGCTGTTCTCGTCTCAACGCTCAAAAATCACTCAAGGATATCACTCGACCTCTAATTACTTATCAATGCATGCCAGTCCTTTCAAGATGACGTCGGCTACTCTGCCATGACGATACAAATGCATGTGGCAAATGACAACTGCTGTATTTCCTAAAATTGACTATCTACAGGCATTCAATTTCAGTAAGCACAGTCAGATAATGAGCTATTCAACTTAGCTATTCATGAAAGACTTAACGCAGATGTTATCGACAAAATGAAATCATGACCGACAAAGAGACTTTCAATCATGACATCATGAATGAATTAATGAAACAAGAACTAAATTTAAGTGGCATATCGTCAAAAGAATTCTACGTCACTTTCCATGTGAAAATAAACACAAAAGACAGGCAGGCAATAAGCAGACAAGACGAAAATTCACGAAATATAATTCGACAGGCAATGCGCTTTTAAAAGACGCTTAAAAATATAATCGTTACTTCGATTCTTCAAAGACTCCGGTAATGCATTCCACGCGCGAGTAGCAGCAAAGAAAGAGCGACCACCAAGCGTAGGATGCCGCATGAAGGGGATGACGAGGTCCGATGAAGTGGCCGAGCGCAGACGGGAACGATGAGGTTGGCTTGAGACAGATTAATTGTTCATGTAGATCAGCAGGTGTCAGATACAAAATACACCTGTGATATCTTGGACAAATACTATTCATGCCCTTTTGAATTCCTCTTTTCTTTATTTGACGTCACAATGTCACTACTGAAATCCGATGTCATTATCGAAGTCACTATTTTATTAGCTTAAGCTTAGATATCACTCTTGAAGTCCAAAACTTGTACTTCATTTCATGAATACAAGATTGATGGAGAAACATGTGGATTGCGGACCTAAGCATTGACAACTTGCACATTCAAGGCTTTCATTTATTCGAATTTTTCTTCTTCGGTGGACATCTTGATGCATAGACTACCTACTTAATTTTTTAGAATCATGCGTGTTTATGCATGTACCTAATGCGTGATTTGACAACGACGTCGCGCGGGGGATGCCGGAATGAATTTAGTAGAAGGTAGCAAGGCTTGATCAGGGCACGCATCGAAATATATTTAAAAGGCCAAGAGCCTCCAAAACATCTCAATTCTTCACACGAACTTTTAGATAGACTTGAATTCCGATCATTGGCTAGTCTCTTTTTGGTTTCTTCCCATCCATTTATCATTATTGAGTGGATGCTAATTTTGTGTTATGGTTGTTTTATGATAATGGCAAGTATTCCATGTCAGTGAATGTGAAATCAGGGCTTCCAGATGTATCAATTGATTTCTTTTCGAAATTCACTGTTTGAATTTGGAATTCAGGAACTAGTAGTATGACGTACATTTTCTTATCAGATCACACCGTCTAAAAATGGCTAGGCTGTGCGACAAAGAACAACCATAATTTTTGTTAGCATTTTGGGCAAGGAAACACTGTCAAAGTTAAAAGAATTCAAGAAATCAATTAAATCGATGAGGGGTGTGAGACGATGGCACAAAAGGGACGATTCCTGTATACCTCGTTCAAGTTGCTGCAACGACAACATTCAGGAAATTAGAGAATTAAGTGAGGATGACAGTTGATTATCATGTGACAGACATTAATCTTCTAAATATTGTTCATCCAGATAATAAGAAGTACTTGATTAATTAATCGTCCCATCATTGGCCGTCTGAAAGATAAATGTCAGTAATTTTTATTAGGCAAAAATGCTTTTTTACAGTGGTCCTGAAACTAGGTTTTGATAAGACTGAGCCAGGGAAAGTCATAAACTTGAATTTGAGTAATCCTTAGAGACGATTTTAACAGCATCTTAGTCTTAGGCTTCTGTTAAAATGTTTACGAGAAAGTCAATTTGTCTATTTCACCCCGTGGAAGTAGGCCTAAATAGGCTCACTTTCATGCTGTCAGAGGCTATTGAGTTTTCAGCTGTCATTCGGCCATCAAATCACTTGCTGCTCTGAATCGACCACCTTCAAGTCGTTGGAAGACTTTAAAATGGTACTACCATCCTAAAAATTGAAGGAGTGAATACCGACACCTAGAAGAAAAGCTAACATTTTATCGTCGTATAACATATGAATGCTGCGGTTGTAAGTGATACAGCTGTCTCAACTTGTAGCTGGTACTAAATTGTTACTAACAATAGTGGCACTCTGCGCAGACAGTTACCAGTTGGTATTTACGTTCCTTGTGGCATTTGAAAAGCATGAATTTTAATTATCAATTATGTAGACATTCGTATTTTCTGTTCATTTTGAAATTCATTTCACCTATGTCAATTCCGCTGTTGATTGGTAGGCCTACAATTTTCTTTCAAAATTTGAGGCTATATCCAAAGATGAACATTGATTTGCGGCAATTATGTAACGAAAATCTGATCGTTAAACCTTTGTCCTCCTTGAAATTCGTCCAAAAGCTCCCCGAATTTTCACCCTAACGTCCTAGAAAATCTACCTTGCTCATCATGCGGACCCTGCTTATAGGTATCTTCTGTAGTCGGTAATTCGTAATCGAAGTCGACAAACATGAAATTGAAGCGTTAAAATAGCTAGACATAATCTAAGTCAAGCACATCGATATTTATACCCGCTTCCTGAACATCTTGAGGAAAATGTGCCACTGAAAGTGGCGTAGAAACGTAGCATTGGGTAAGCTGGGTTGGGACACTGGAATGCGAAATGAAATATTTTTTGTTATTGGAGCACGTGCATATAGTACCTGTAATGTTGTTTCGGTGTCTTCTCTACTCTGAGATTGAATGCTTGGAGCACCTGGACACTGTATCTTCTGTTGATGGGACCAAGTGCGCACTTGATAATCTTCAAGTTCCCACTTCTCCTTATTCAACATAAGAGGGCCGAATACCACGATCACTTCGCTATCATGGGTCCGACTTAACCCTTAATATATAATGTTAGCCTGTATATAATCCTGTAAGATATCCTGTAGATGATCCCAGATTCAGCAGCATTCCAATGCGATTTTTAATTGTTATCCTTGGGAAGATTCATGATATTTACTTAACGACTGTGAATGAATTTATCCTGATATAATCCGAGGCTTTATCAAAAGTCACTCTTTGACCTACTTTGTAGACGCCATGGTTTTATCTGCCATATAATTAATTCTAAAACAGTTGAACTTTGGTTATGTGCAGAGTATAAAGTTACCAAGTAATGGTTTAGGTGGCTTCCAACAACTTCAGTTTTTATATTAAAAGTTTTGAACATGAGGAATATCTGATTTTCCCGACGGATCAGCTTCCACTACAAAACGTCTTAAAATTAAGTCATAGTTAATGTGTGCAAGAGTTGTAACCGGTCCGGAATTTTCGAGACCGGTACTAGACCGACCGAGCTTTTCGATAAAGTAGGTAGTTATAAATAGCTATTGTTGATATACATGTATATATAGGTTAATATATAACTACTACACCAGTTGATATTATCCTTTGTTAAGTAGGCCCTATGTTGCAGCAGATATGGAAACCTGCCTGAGGTTTTCGGTCCGATCCGGCGGCAACCTTCAAACTGGAGACCGAATGCGGAATACCACAATCCCATGCCAATAGCAACTCCCTGTATGCTGAACGAGGCTGTTGAACCTTAGAAAGTAATCAATCAAGATAGGCCTACAGGAAATCCAATCAAACTTTTTTAGGTCTTGTTACTGCTAGCATATGTCTATGGAAGAATCTTCTTTACGGAATAATATTATCACTCATACTAGGCTTAATAACATACCAAGCGCGTTGCTCAGATGAGAAGGCAGTAATGAGGGACTCGGTGCGAATGCGCTTCACTGATTGGAATAACTGGGCATTTTTATGGTTCTCCGCAAGTTTGTGTAAGGTTAGGCCTAGTAATAAGTGTGCGATACGATTTTCCAAATTTACCATGACAGTATAGATACATGTTAGCATCTAGTCTATTAATTGAAATAAGCATGCTATATCTGTTTGGCATCATCTTCACTTTCCCTATATGTAGACAGATATGCCATTGATTTTTGTATTATGTCCACACTCCAATTTATGGCTACCTAATAAGACTCATGTAACGTTGAAGTAAATTTAATGAGCAAAAAGCATGAATATTGACTAAGTATTAAAGATTTTCGGTTACTTTGGCACAGTAATCAACACAAAAACTGCATGTATTATGAACAATTCAAATTTACATAACTGATAGCGTGAAAATGTGAGGTTCCACGTACCCGGGTCGCTATGATTGAAAATATGAAAGAATACCTTCTTCTTCGGGTACGGTATATTAAATAAAAAAATGCAAATTTTCCTGACGTTTTGCCGTCCGGCTTGGTCGCAGGAATCGAAGAAACTGTTGTAAAAAACAGAATACAATTCATGAGGATGGCATGATATTGATTTAATACTAGATAAATTGCTATTAGACCTGTTAAACATAAGATACACAACCGTATAAAATTATTCATGCACCCCTATAATACTGCTATTTACAATCTAAGTATACTGATGCTGTATCACTACAAATAAGACAAAGAATACTAAAATGAAGTTAAGAAAAATGCTGGAGAAAGAAACCTGGTTCATGAGACAATGGTCAGCTTCCTCCCGGTGCATCCATTCATTAATTGATCAGGCTGGATCTCGTTGATGTACAGCGACTCAAGAAAAATACGTCGAGAATAGTTATGGACGTTTGAGTGAATTATCTCCCATTGAATGTTGACCTGACTATGGGGATGCTCCACGTGGAAATGGTCACACACAGCGCTGTCCAAATTTTTGCAGTTGATGTGCTCACTTATGCGGGTTCCCACTGTTCTTGCAGTTTGACCGATGTAAATTTTTGAGCATAGCCCACAACTAATTTTGTAAATAACGCTTTTAGTATTGCACGTATTCGGATGAATGGAAATTTTGCATGTTTTGCAATTGGGAGAACAAGACAAACGGTCTTAAGGGGAATGAAAACCTCTTTTTAATGGAGGAGCAGAAGAAAATCCGAGTCGAATCATATCATGTAAGCCCGATTTCCTTACGGAGCTTAACATTCCTGTGCAAGTGTGCGTCTGTCGGAAATACGTGAAATAGTGTCGAATACAGTCGAAATTTACATCGTTGGCATCCTCTCATCCTGTAGAATCGGACTTCGGTGTCATTGAGACTTCTCAGCCTCATTATCATTCAAAATTTATACATCTAAGGGACTAGTTCCGGTTTCCAAGTGAGTTGTACTTGCTGGTCGTTGCTGCAACTGCGGCTTGGGAGGTCACGTGATTTCAATAGCAATTCAATAGCAAGTCACCTGGAAGTGATGGAGTACCACCACGATTTTTGAGAGATTTTGCGCATGTCTTATGTGAGCCGTTAACACATCTATTTTGCTTATCGATTGGGAGTCATCAAATTCCGCAAATTTGGAAAATAGCAAATGTTGCACCTATTCCGAAATCAAGAAACATCGATCTTTTGTAAATGAAAATGAGCATTATTTGCCGAGATCTTTCGTTCATTCTCTTCAGAGGCATACATGAAAACTGGAATATGACATAGCTTGGAAAATTTGACATCGTTGAACAAATTTCACACGTGACAGACAATGAAATGAATCCGCGTCATAAGTAAAATACCCTAATAAAATTGACGATAGGATAATAGTACTGCTGAAGTAAATAAAGTAATCCGTAAACTTAGGAAAAGTAAAGAAAACAAAAATAAAAACAGGACAAGTTACAAAGTTACCAAGGTAAATAAAGACTATCTACAAATTCTTTTTGCCTACACAAGTCAGGCAAAAAGAATTTGTAGATAGTCTTTATTTACCTTGGTAACTTTGTAACTTGTCCTGTTTTTGTTTTTGTTTTCTTTACTTTTCCTAAGTTTACGGATTACTTTATTTACTTCAGCAGTACTATTATCCTATCGTCAATTTTATTAGGGTATTTTACTTATGACGCGGATTCATTTCATTGTCTGTCACGTGTGAAATTTGTTCAACGATGTCAAATTTTCCAAGCTATGTCATATTCCAGTTTTCATGTATGCCTCTGAAGAGAATGAACGAAAGATCTCGGCAAATAATGCTCATTTTCATTTACAAAATTTCTAATGGGTCATCATTTTTCAAAAACATCGATCTCAACAATCTACGTCCGATTTCTCTACTCCCTGTATCCTTCAAAGTTCTCGAGGAATTCGTTGTAGATTCAGTCAAGGATCGCCTCATAGACCTTTACGGAATTGAACAATATGGATTTCGCCCGACATCATCGACCCTACTCGCTAACATCACAGTACATGATCATTTGACCCGAATTTTAGAAGACAGCTCTTATAGCGGAGGAATTGTGATTGTATTTGATTTAAGTCGTGCTTTCGACAAGTTAAATCACCACAATCTAGTTGGATCACTTATCGCTGGAGCTCTTCCCACAGGTTTCATACACTGGTGCATTAGTTTCTTGTCAAACAGGTCCCAACGTGTTAAAATTAATGAAATTTCAAGCGAACTTCAAGAGTTACGTCTGGTGTACCCTAAGGCTCCAAGTTATCACCTCTTCTGTTCGCCAGTCACATGGGAACTCTGAAATCGGTATCTTATGGTTCTCAAATTGTGAAATATGCGGATGATATCATGATTATCAGTCCATTCAAGGATGAGCAGGACCTAAAGGCGTTGGTGAAGATGGAAACTAAAAGCGTAGAACTGTGGTGTAGCAACAACGGTCTCATTTTAAATGAAAAGAAGACGCGAACTATGATTTGCAGACGACAAAAGACTGACCCTGCATTTGAAGCACCGTTCCACTCAGAGACAGAATTAAGACTTCTTGGTGTAATTTTTCAAGAAAGTTTACAGTGGGATATGCACATAGACTATGTCATGAGAAGTGCATCAAAGAGAGTATTCATACTAAAAGAAATGAAGAAGATAAAAAGTATCACCAAACGCGATCTGATCCATGTATACTTTTCACAAATAAGGAGTATAATTGAGTACAACTGTCCTGTCTTTGTTGGATTGAACACACAACAATTGTAAATTGAATAAACTTCAAAGGCGTTGTCATCGCATCATCTGCGGCAAAGGATGTTCGTGTGATCTACTTCCAAACTTGGAATCTCGTAGAGATTATTTGGCCATGAAAGTGTTCCATAAAATGATGCAACCTGCACATCAACTGAACAGTCTGATGCCTCTGTTCCTTCCTAGTGGTAAACGTCTTTCTTTTCCTTTTTGCAATACATTACGTCGTAAATCATCGTTCATTCCAATGTGTACACTGAGGTTCAACAAACAAAATTGATGACTTTTGACTTTCTCACATATTTGAAATTACTTCCTAATTATCTTTTGACCGACAATTTTCTGAAGGAAACTTCCTTTCATTCTATATGTACCACGTACGTCAACTCGCTCTGTCCAGCTTTCTACATGTATATTCAATAAACGATAAACGATTCGCCGTTTATGTTCCTCGGATATAAACGGGCATTTAATAAATATGCGGTTGGAAGAGCGGTTGTCATCATTGTTGATAGGGTTTCTTTTGAACCGTTGGTAAGTACGTTGCAAAAATTTTCGAGGATATCCATTATTCTGGAATCGTTTAATTACCATATCAACTGAGTATTTAACATGTTCATCATCAGTTGAGCAACGAACAGCACGATTGAATTCACCAATAACGATACCACGTTTGAGAGAAACTGGAGTGTGAGAATTCCATGGATGTATTGCTCCACTATGTAATTCTTTAAAGAAAAGTCTGGAATGGAATTTACCGCTCGTAAGAATGATTTCGCAGTCCAGAAATGGCAATCGACCATTAGCCTGTTTCTCAAGTGTGAATTGAATGTGCTTGTTCACTGAGTTGGCAGTAGTCAGAATCTCGTTAGGGTCCAATCTGTCTGGCCAAATTATGAATACATCGTCTATGTATCTTTTCCATTGACAGGTAATATTTAGTTTTGATAAGATTTGCCTTTCAATGTGATCCATATATATGATGGCCATTTGTGGTGACAAAGGATTGCCCATAGAGAGACCATTTTTCTGCGTAAAAATATCTTTGTTATATATAATAGTGTCAGATAAGAGGGCAAGTTTCAAAAGGTCCAGAAATTCATCAACAGATAGATGTTTGAAAAAATTGTGCATGGAATGATAAGATATAAAGAAGCGCTTCAACACTGTGAATAATCCATCACAGGAACCATCATCCGAATCGTGATATGGAATACTCCCATAGAAATCTTTAACATCTAAAGATGCGAAATTGATTTGTTCCGAAGGCAACTCAATATCAACTAACCAATTAACAAAAGATGAGCTGTTCGGAAGGTGAGCCGGGATATATTTTAAAAAATAAGATAAATGATGGGATAGTAATTTGGAGAGACTATAGGAAGGACCATTAACGGCAGAGACAATGGGTCTACCAGTAATTTCACTAGGCTTATGGTCTTTTGGTAGGGCATATACACCATTCGGCTGAGGTTCAGAACATTTTTCTTTGAGCAGGCTTTCATAAACGTTAGACTGCTCTTCTGATTTGAATCTGTTGGCTATGCTCATCAGTTTCTTATTAAAATAAGCCTGTTGAGTTTGAGGTTTCGTTGCTTTGATGTTTTGTAGATTACCCGTTTCAATAGTTGACTTTGACAAAATTTCGTCGTATTGGCTTTTATTTATAGCCATGAGTCTAGCTGTCTTGTCAGTAGGTACAATGATGGTACTTTCATTGGATTGTTGAATTTCTTTTCTTGCTTTGAGGAATTTAGACGATTCACAGCGTGCTGAATTGTCTATCTTGATGTTATTCAGATTTCTGATCAAAGATCCACCAAGTTCATTGATAGATTCTGGAGGTAAACTCATTCGTTTTAGTTGTTGTAAGCAGTTTTCAATATCAGCTTTACATTCCATTATTTGACAATTTAGGGAACGCTTCGAAAGATCAGTTGGAATGTATGAGGGACCATTTTTGAGAATGTCCATAGTATCGCTGCAAAATGCAGAATCCGAAGCATTATTGAAAGAATCAATAACTGTATTTGAATTTCCATCACTATGGCTTCCATTTCTATCTGACCGCTCCCGTAATAAAGCGGAAAATTTTTTGCGTTTCGTATCAGCCAATTTCTTCTCAAAACATCTCAGTAATTCCATTTCCATCTGTGATAGAGGAAAAACATATCTCCAGCGACTTTAATCTGTTGAAACTTGCCCTCTTATCTGACACTATTATATATAACAAAGATATTTTTACGCAGAAAAATGGTCTCTCTATGGGCAATCCTTTGTCACCACAAATGGCCATCATATATATGGATCACATTGAAAGGCAAATCTTATCAAAACTAAATATTACCTGTCAATGGAAAAGATACATAGACGATGTATTCATAATTTGGCCAGACAGATTGGACCCTAACGAGATTCTGACTACTGCCAACTCAGTGAACAAGCACATTCAATTCACACTTGAGAAACAGGCTAATGGTCGATTGCCATTTCTGGACTGCGAAATCATTCTTACGAGCGGTAAATTCCATTCCAGACTTTTCTTTAAAGAATTACATAGTGGAGCAATACATCCATGGAATTCTCACACTCCAGTTTCTCTCAAACGTGGTATCGTTATTGGTGAATTCAATCGTGCTGTTCGTTGCTCAACTGATGATGAACATGTTAAATACTCAGTTGATATGGTAATTAAACGATTCCAGAATAATGGATATCCTCGAAAATTTTTGCAACGTACTTACCAACGGTTCAAAAGAAACCCTATCAACAATGATGACAACCGCTCTTCCAACCGCATATTTATTAAATGCCCGTTTATATCCGAGGAACACAAACGGCGAATGTTAAGCTCCGTATGGAAATCGGGCTTACATGATTTCTTCTGCTCCTCCATTAAAAAGAGTTTTTCATTCTCCTAAAGACCGTTTGTCTTGTTCTCCCAATTGCAAAACATGCAAAATTTCCATTCATCCGAATACGTGCAATACTAAAAGCGTTACTTACAAAATTAGTTGTGGGCTATGCTCAAAAATTTACATCGGTCAAACTGCAAGAACAGTGGGAACCCGCATAAGTGAGCACATCAACTGCAAAAATTTGGACAGCGCTGTGTGTGACCATTTCCACGTGGAGCATCCCCATAGTCAGGTCAACATTCAATGGGAGATAATTCACTCAAACGTCCATAACTATTCTCGACGTATTTTTCTTGAGTCGCTGTACATCAACGAGATCCAGCCTGATCAATTAATGAATGGATGCACCGGGAGGAAGCTGACCATTGTCTCATGAACCAGGTTTCTTTCTCCAGCATTTTTCTTAACTTCATTTTAGTATTCTTTGTCTTATTTGTAGTGATACAGCATCAGTATACTTAGATTGTAAATAGCAGTATTATAGGGGTGCATGAATAATTTTATACGGTTGTGTATCTTATGTTTAACAGGTCTAATAGCAATTTATCTAGTATTAAATCAATATCATGCCATCCTCATGAATTGTATTCTGTTTTTTACAACAGTTTCTTCGATTCCTGCGACCAAGCCGGACGGCAAAACGTCAGGATGGCCGCGAACAGAAGACTACGTTTCATATCGGAGTAGGTAAAAACCAGTTCTGTCTTCTTCTAAAATTTTATGGCTAAGAGATGACGTTAAAAGCTATTTACAGGCCCGACGTTTCACGCCTTCGCGCTTCCTCAGGGGCAACACAAGCTAAAACCACAAGTAAGACCGACAGCGTAAGGAGAGCGTGATGACAAAGCCCTGCAACCTTATATAGTGGTGTGTGGGATGTGAGAATCAGACTAAAAATCAATCATTTTATTACCGCAAACATTTGATTAACCGCAAACATGAACTGATTGATTTTTAGTCTGATTCTCACATCCCACACACCACTATATAAGGTTGCAGAGCTTTGTCATCACGCTCTCCTTACGCTGTCGGTCTTACTTGTGGTTTTAGCTTGTGTTGCCCCTGAGGAAGCGCGAAGGCGTGAAACGTCGGGCCTGTAAATAGCTTTTAACGTCATCTCTTAGCCATAAAATTTTAGAAGAAGACAGAACTGGTTTTTACCTACTCCGATATAAAACGTCAGGAAAATTTGCATTTTTTTATTTAATATACCGTACCCGAAGAAGAAGGTATTCTTTCATATTTTCAATGATAGCGTACTTTGTAGAATTTGAGGAAAGCGTTGACTTTCAGCTCAACTCCTTGTATGTAATAGTTTTGTCCGAATGCCATATAAATATGCCTATATGATCGCATGCCTAACTGGACCTTTTTGATAGCAGCGACTGTTTCTAAGTCAAGGACTATGTACGACAAGTGCAATTTCTCAAATAAGACGGGAGCGGAATTTCACCACGATACAGTTGACCGGTTACATCTCCGATGTGTAGACAGTCTTGGCTTAAGTTACTATACACTGTATTTCATCAAAGACCTAATTTCTTCCAGATTGGTTGGACAACAATATTGTGATGTTCTCAACGCCATGGATGACTACGATCGCAGTGGTTTTCTCATTTCTCACCATTTCCTTCCCCTTCTCAGTCCGTCTACTCTGAGAAAGATGAGGCTAGTGAATCGGAAATGGAAAGAAATAGTTACTCGTCTCTCTAAAGGTCGCTGGAAGGAGACGATGATCTCCTCTGATCAATTGTCTCTCGGAAAAGAGAACTTCGGGACACCACTGTTGAGTAGCGAAGATGGTAGCGGCGGAATGGTCAGGAAGGGGCCGATGCAATCCATTCAAAGGCTTGGAGAATCACCAGTCGGTGAACTCTCTTTCAGTCCTGAGCCGATCGACAAAGCAACGGAATCCACCAATGACGCGCAATGGAGACGATTTATGGTAAGGAGAAGTTACGTGACGGAGTTTGTTTTTCATCAAACTCTGTATACTTTCAAGTTGACGGTGGGGAAACCACGGTTCGACGGTGATCTTTATTCGGTTTCAGGCTACACGTTACTGGCGTGGTTAGGACCGAAGTAACTGTCGAAATGTGTAGCCTGTAACCGAATAAACAGCACCGTCGAACAGAGGTTTCCCTCCGCCAACTTAAACTATGCAAAGAAGCCACGTATTCAATCTTTAAAAAACTCTGTATATTGCGTTTTACTGGAGGTTGGAACCGAGTTTTGTGGAAATCTAAGTTGATTTCGGGAACTCATTTAACAAAGTAAAATTTATGCAACGATTCAGCGCTGCATCGTAAAAGTCAAGCATCCTAAATGACAGGGAATGCATTTTTTGAATCCCGGATCAAAGGAGACACGATAAGACTTCTTTCTAACTTCAGTTTTGCTCTCAGACTTTTGAAGTTTTACTGTTGAAATGTATTTTGTTATTCTTTCATGAAAACGTAATTGATGATTGTCCCTCAGTTCCGTTTCATTTGCTCGCATGTGACACTACAGTGGTCAGACCAGCTGCGTAAATGTGGCGAAAAATACCTTTCCTGCGTACATTATCTTGTTGCTTAAATAATACTGGATAAAATCATATTACTACTGTAAGAAGTTCTCGCTGAAAAAGCTGCTTGAGAACATTTCAAGATATTTACATCGATTTCCTTGAAAATTGATCTCTTTTCTTTCTCTTGTGCCTTCAGACGTTTTTCTACTAGATCATTTAGATGATTCCATGGAACCTTGGAAACGCTCAAAGTCAGATGCTATTCTCCCGGATAGAAAAATCAGAAAAAACGTCAAGGTTGCTACTGCAACTTGATGAATTCAAGAGACAACAATCCCACGATCAAGTACAAGCCTTCTATGTTTACTGCACTGAACAACTTATGCATTATCTTCCTTTCAATAACATATTCTTAAGGAATTTCCGATTTCTTGATCCGAAGAACATTGCTTCTGTCAATCTAGAAACATAAGCGGTTAATGTCGGAAAGAAACTGAGGAATGTCGTACAGAAGACGAGTTGACTGAACTGAGGTGCGAATTGCGAAGTGTGATACTTCCGGTATAGAGTCCTCAACAAACGAGAGCGTACTGGAATTTTGGATGAAGATTACCTGGCAAATAAATGAGCATTCCAATTCTACGAGACTCGTCCAATTCTGTCTGATCACACCACATGGAAATGCTGATGTGGAGAGACTTCAGTTTGCTGTCTGATTTGATTACAAAAAACGCGCAGATATTGACCAGCAAAGTATCCGAGCTCTTACATTCACGAAATCTTACTTCGATTCGATGAATATGGTGTGCCATGAACTACCTATCACGGATGAGCCACGTGAAAAGGCACAAAACGCCTGAAGAGCTTACGAAGAATGGATGATTGAGGAGAAGAAGAGATTCAACGAGAAAGAACGTGGAAAAACTGCGAAAAGGAGCGGCTAAATAGCAAGAAATTGAGGAGATTAGAGTTCGATTTAGTTAACTTAATTAATGTTTTGCGATTGCAAATGCAGGGAATTATAGATTATATATTTTGTTACGGGAAGTTACACTATCTATAATTCCCTGTGCAAATGTTTGATAAAAATAAAGGTACCCAATTAATATTTCGACCATCTGAAGTGGTCATCATCAGAATTATACTAAATCATACGCATTTACTGAACTATACAAAATTCAAAATACATAAATGCTTGACTACAGTGCTTAATAACTTATATTCAAATACTCGTAACTACATGTATGCCAAAAAGTAAGAGATACCTGCACAGGAGGAGGAATGGGAATGCTATTTATAAGGTAAAGATTATCAAACCGTTGATGCACAAAACAATGGAAGTTTGGTAACAATGTCATTCTTCTCGTATAGTTGACTCCCAGTGAGAATGAGTGCAAGCGTAAGTGAACATAGTATTTATCTTTATCAAAGATTTCGGTAGCATCGAAGAAAAAATGAAAGAAGTAGAATAGAGAAAAAGAAGAGCAGAGGAGATGGAGAAGGAAACACGTCGGCTAAGAGAATCAGCAGCGGCTTAGGAAGTAGAGCATTAAAATCGAAGGAAACGAATTGTCGAAAAACAGGCAGTAGAAGAAAGGAAGATTATCCATAAGATAGCAGTTTATACAATGTCAGGGTGTATACCGACCGGGAAAAGACAGGGAATTTTAAAATGACAGGGAAAAGACAGGGAAAATGGAGATGAAGATAATACTTTGGAATTCGAAACATAATGGTTAAAAACAGGCTCTGACGTTTGAACATAACTTACCATTTTTAGTAGTATTGGGTGGTATATGTTATTAAGTGTAGTCTGTTGTGCTTATTTTCTCTACTTTCTTACTATCTGCGGGTCCAGTACATACGACCGTAACTTGAAAAGATGTCTCATGTTTTCAGAAAACGGCGAAGGTGCACTTACATGTATCTCCTTTTCGAACATAGGTTGTATTCACAATAACGGTGGTATTTGTCAACCCTGTGACGGTGATAGGTGTCAAACATCTCACTGCTAAATGTGAAGAGATCCGGGAACCAATGAGTGTCAACCGCGAACTGTGAGGGGTTCAGAGCGGCATGTACCTACTGATGGAAATCCAGAAATTGCTAAGTGTGTGAGGTTTTGTTCAGTCTTATGACCAAGAGTGATCAAAGAGTGTCAACAGCAAGCTGTGAGGGGTCCAGGTCGCCGCTTACCTACTGATGGGCAGTAAGAGAGCGTAAGAGGGCGGCCCAAGAATTGGCGTTGAAAGAGGCAGAAATCAAGAAGCGGAGAATGGAACTCATGGTATTGGAAGATGAGGTGATCGTATTGCGAAAAAAGTGAGCTGTGTGCCGAACTTTGTCACACCTAACCTAGTGAACTACGTACCGAACCTCTGCACACCGAACCTTTCATTCTTCACACCATTTCATAAAGCTTTTTGTTTTTATATGTATCTTATTCGAAAGAGATGAATAAAAGTTGTTTTGCTATACCATAGAATTATTGTAATTTTGTTTTTTTCTTGTATCAGGTGCATAGTTAATGAAACATTAAATTGTCGAATATTTACTCTCAGGTGCAAGTAGGTTTGGGCTCCCAAAAACGACAGTATCTTGCATGATAAAATATCCCTGAAAAAACCTGGAAAATCCAGGGAAATTGGGGTGCGAGTTTTGGTATACACCCTGAATGTTAAAGCTTGGCCTAACAATTTATTAGCAAATGTACTTACTGTTAACGTAGCTTTTCATGGATATGTAAACTACTTCGGCTGGCTCAATATTAAAAGATCTGAAGTGCATTTATTGAATTTTGACAACATCCATGTTTCATCAGATGTCAGTTTTTTATCTTTCGTTTTTGTTGATGTACTTGGTATAGTCTTATTTGTTTTGTGTATCGATTAATTGTCGCTACTGCAATTGTTTATTCATTGGTCTACGTCTTGATTTGTAATCGTTGCTGTATCACTGTCGCAAATATTTAGGCTAATCGTGCATGCACATTCACCGATTTTTGAGTTTTGGATCTGTTTTAATTTTCCAGAAGCTGTTTAATTTAGGACACTCGATCGTTTAAGAGATCTTGTCGCCAATGATCTTGGATTTTCGTTGTATAGTGTTGTTTGATCCACGAGTTTTTTCATATTTCAAAATTTATCGCAACTAGCTTGACTTTTTTCTTGGCGTATTACTGTAAGTCTGAATAACTTCTGTCTTTGTTTTCTTCCCAGATGTTTTAGCGATCACCATGGGGAAGCTTGTTTTGATTTCGAGCGATTTGTTTTACCGGTAATTTGTTGAGGCTACATCAGGTGGACTATTTTTCTGATTTTCCGTTTTTTATGAAGATTTTGGGTATCGAGATTCGTCAAGAAATGAACTAAAAACAGTGGGTGTGGAGGCAAGTGCTACAGCTGCTAGCTGATCAAGAAAGCAATTTTTGTGTTTTCGAACATATTTTATGTATTACTTCATCTTGTCCAGTATCAACGGTTTTAATCGCATGTTTGAGCTTTCCTTGTATGATCAGTATTGTTTATATGCTACATAGTAATGATAATGTGCATCATCTTTTTATAATTATTTAATGTAACTCATAGGCGCTACATCTTCACACTACGTAGTCGGGGATGAATTGGGAATACCTGGCAAACATGCAGATATGGGAAATTGGCATAATTTGGGCTATAATTCTGACCGTAAAAATCCGACTCGATTGTTCCATCCACAATAATATCTACATCGAATAAGTTTCGATAAATCGCTGAGCAATTCAAAGATCAGCTGACCAATCTGAGGTGTCGAAACCGCGAGATATTTTAGAAATTTCAGTTAGCGTAAATCTACATGTGTATTCATAGCATTGCTGCCCGCTTTTTCCTACATTGCTGCCCAGACCATTTCAATTACGCACAATATTATGAACAAAGATTTTTTCGGGCAACAGTGTGGGACATTTTGCAAGCCAAGTATAACACGAGGGTTTATCGCCCATTTTTTAAACATCACTCTTCAACTGTTTTCATTCAAACTAGATTGTGGCATGCATAAATCAGATTTTCTAGCTTATGAAGAAAAGATATATGATTTGATCACTGTACGATCGATTCTGGCCACGACTGTATATCACCTATGAAACTTCGCACTAAACGTGTATGGTTAAAATCATGAATAATGCATGAAGTTTCTGAATTTTTACAGGCTATCATAACTAATGATTTTCATCTTTCTTTCAATTTCAGTTTGCTACATCACAGCTTCGCAAATCAGAATATCTTGGAAGATGTCCTATTTGCTGTGGTCCGGCCAGAATTCATCCGCCCACTAGAAAGGCTGTCTGTACGGATAAAAGTTGTGGCTACGTCCACTGCACCCTCTGTTACTACAGCTACCATGACGACAAACCTTGTCAACGAAAAATATCACCTACAAGAGACACCTCGCCTCACCATTCCCCCGAGAAAAGGTTGACAAAGAAGAGGCTAAAAAGACTGTGAATAATTTTATTCAATGTATGTACACATGTGTCTTGAATTTTATACTTTTCTATCCTTGTACCGTGTTAATGATAATGGAATGTAATTATTTTCTTGCCTTTTAATCCATGAAATGTTCTTCTATGTTTTGTCAAGATGATACTTCTGGTTTATTGTTTTATTATCTAAATGCTGTCTTGCTGCCTGAGTCTTCATTTTGATTAATTATTAAACGTCGTCATAAACTAAATCGTTTTTATCTTTCTATCTACCTGGCAATCTAAATACGATATTTTTCATGTTCAATTTTCTACTGAACAGATTCGTATTAGGCTACCTAAGATTAGTAATAGGCTACCTGACATGCAATTTCAAGCCCAAATACAATATCTGTAATGTGCAATTTTCCGACAATTCGCTTTTCTTTCAAATTGCATGTAGCTATATACCTCAGCCATATCGTACGCGTTTACCTGAGTAATCAAAATGTACACCTAATATGCGCATTCATTTGAATCTGTAAATCAGTTTTGTCGTCTGTAAAAATTCACATGGGTGTCATATATGGTGACCACCGCTGCGCTAATTTAGCGGACTACGCTTTCTTGTTAGCTGCACTAATTTCGTTACTTTGCCTTTTACTGGGCTCCCGCGCTAATTTTTCGACCGAAGCAAATTTGTCAATCATCACAAAGGCTTTCTTTAAATCACTAATCTTAGTGAAAGCAGACAACTTTTTTTCATTAGTCGGTACTTTTGAACATAAGATAATGTACATAACATCCATTGTCTTTGCTTTTGAATTTTCAGATACGAGTATCTGCATCGATTGCTGATTAAATGCGATGTAATTCTAGGATATTCCAACTTATGCTAATAATTCAGTGTTAATTAGTGACATTTCAACCAGTGTTATTTGTCTGGTGGGTAAATTGTTGCTGGTGCAATAGCATTGTTCGTAAAATAGAGGAATAACCCGCGAGAAAATGAGTCGTGGGCCCCTCGTAAAAAAGTCGTGGGCCACGTGAAAACATGGGGGCCAACAAATTTTTTGAAAATGGCTTATTTGGAAGTAAAAATGCATGATCATGTCAATTTGCGACCCTCTTCAAAAAATGACGTGAAATGTGATCTCTTAAACCCAGTGGGAAAAATGCCAATATTATGCCGGCATCTTGGCATAAATGAGCATTTACTCAAAATCAGACGAAAAGAGCAAAATTTGAGATCCCGAATGTACAATCATGTTGAGACCATCTCCTACATATGTTATGAGACAAATCGTGGATGGCATAGGGGTGGCATTTTCAGGGCATGGAGATGCCGAAGCTTTTTCATGGCACATATGTATGCACCAAAATTGCGAATGACATGGAATTGATGCCACTACCCTAGTAGCCCAGCCATGGACACAGAATCGATGATTCCAATAAATCCATGGAAAATTAAAAATTGAAAATCATTGTTGGTAAGCTTGTTTAATGATTGGAAAGCTTATATGCATTGTCAAAATACATCGATTATCATTATTGAACCAAAAATACGCAATTATAATATCTTAGAAACTTGCATTGATGATTCATGCATATGCAGTTTGATTTCACAGACAAGCACAATAGCAGCACCCATATTCCCCATACTTCATTAATAATTGCAGCTCTACATTAATATGAGCGTTTGTTTCTTCCTTGCATGCCTTCAGTCGAGGACTTCTATATAATACGATCGAGTGACGTTATAACAACATCAATCTTGCCTTACACGTAGGATCATTGCTTTATAGAGTGACTCACGCATAGAGTGCACGTGTCCTCGCCGTCTTTGGCGCGCATTGACTTACTTTGCGTTTCTTTTAACAATGCGTGACCTTACTGTCTGGCCATACTGCTGCGCTCGTTTCGATATGCGCTCCTCGGTCGAACAGAAGGGCTGTGAATTGTAAAGCTTTCACTGGATGTGCCAACGACTTTTCATGCTGATTCTTTACATTGGAAAACAATGATTTCGTGAAACTTCTTCGAATGAAACGAAATATGATAGAAGTGTGAATCGAATACCTGTGTGACTCAATTTCTGCCGATTCTCTCAAGTTTACGTGCTGGAGGCCTCGTAAAAGAAGGTAAGACGATTACTCATGCTACAAGCCAAGTTATTATTCCATGAAGTGTGAGTTAAATTGTATTTTAGCTGTAAGCGTACACCTTCATGGTCTCCTTTTTGAAATAATGTGCTTGAGATTGAAAAAAATTAACATTTTTTCTAGACCTAACGGTGCTAAAGTTTTTGATTTAAAAACAATGAATATTTTTCTGAAATTCAGTAGGAAAGTTCAAGAGTCGCATCATTTTTAGCGTGATCATTTTTATACTGTGCTTCAATTGAGGGTTCCATTTCTTTTTCTCACTCTGACCCGGGTTTCATTCGGGAATAGATATTGGAGAATGTAACACGGCTGTTTTAGACTGGGTAGGAATTCAAAAACAGCTTATGTTTTATTCCTTGTTCATCCGGTAGATGTAGTGCGTACTAGGTTTACAGCATCAAGGTTTCAGGTAGTATCAGGCAAGGAAACTAAGTAGGCCAATTGATAGAGGGTAACATTATAAATTGGAAATTAGTAAGATTTCTGCAATTCTTTAAGTGTCATGCTAAAATCATGAGTTAATGAAATTGAAAAACATGATATTATAATATACTATAAAATGAACCAGCACATGAGGTCTTGAAATGAAACCTTATTTTCTCAACCACTGAAACGAATTTTAATGCGCACATTCTGCGGTCATGACTCAAAATAATTCAGAAAGCAGCGCCACTGCACTCGGTTTATACAGCATGTTTGAGACGAATAGTAGGTGGATACTTGCTTTTTTTAGATGGGGCTGCATGAATCCAAATGGTCCCATCCCCTGATTAAGAAATCGGGCTCAAGCTACCCTTTGGGAACGAATCTTGCGAAAAACTGGCGAATGTCAGCTGCAGAATATCATGCTAAAGTTCAGTCATATTTGCGGGATATTCTCTGGCGAAGTTCGCCGGCGACAATTCGCGCTCTATATGTCACCCTTTACTTTTGACTTTCTCTCTTGTTTTCTTTAGTAATCCGCCTCTACAGCCGAGGCTCTATTTTCCCCCTCACCTCACTATCCCCCACATATGGCTAATCTATCTAAGAAATAAGTGCAGACTATCATTCTTTGATAATGATAAGAATATAGAGAATCAATATATCAATTTTCATAACATCTCTTGACATTCAATAATTTACAAAATGACAAATATTTGAATAATACCATAGTATTTACTGCGACATTTATGGAAGATAAATACTTTTTTTAGTTTAAGCCTTCGTGAATTAAAAAAAGATCCCTTTTTATCAGATCAGACTGAAGTAGTAAGAAAACGGCGAACACCAGATAGCGCAAGATGGCCGCCATCGCTGAGTCCCCCCCTCTGGAACGGCAGAGTGTCGTGGTCGGCCGCCGTGGTGCTTCGGGTCTGAGTCCCCCCCCTCTGGAACGATAGAGTGTCGTGGTGGACTTGGGCGACCGCCAGGATTAGTCTTGAGGCTATAGTGTGTGATGTTTTTGGTGCAATCTGCTGAATGTTGGGTTGTAAAATGGGTTGTTTCGAGTGGAAGGAGTGGTCGGATGAGAAAACGGAGGTCGGATTCGTGTTCAGCGTGAAATTCTGCATCGGTAGGGTGAGTTTCAAGTCAATCGGAGAGAAAAAATTTTTCTTCAAAATTTTAACAGAGTTAGAATTTGGGACGTTTTGGTGTGTAGCGCCCAAACGAAGCATCGGATGAGAAAACGGAGGCCGGATTCGGATTCAGCGTGAAATTCTGCATCGGTATGGTGAGTTTCAAGTCAATCGGAGAGAAAAAATTTTCGCTGACGTCCCCCCCCTCTGGACAGCTTGCTTCGATTTTGGCTTCCAGTGGACGGATTTTGTCGTGCGATAGCTCGTTTGAAAGCTAAGAGTGAGACAAATTCAGTGAAAGAATCGGCTTGTTCCTATCTGTCTTCGTTTAGATGTGAGACGCCATTTAAGATTTTGGGACATTGGCGAAAAACGACAGAGTTAGAATTTGGGACGTTTTGGGCTCTAGCTTCAAAACGAAGCATCGGATTGGAAAACGGATTTCAGATTTGGAATCAGCGTCAAATTCTTTATCTGTATGGTGAGTTTCAAGTCAATCGGAGAGAAAAAATTTTCAACATTTTTCGAAAAAACGACAGAGTTAGAATTTTTGCGATGGCTGCCTACTGTAGAGCCAAAACGAAGCATCGGATGAGAAAACGGAGGCCGGATTCGGATTCAGCGTGAAATTCTGCATCGGTATGGTGAGTTTCAAGTCAATCGGAGAGAAAAAATTTTCACTGACGTCCCCCCCCTCTGGACAGCTTGCTTCGATTTTGGCTTCCAGTGGACGGATTTTGTCGTGCGATAGCTCGTTTGAAAGCTAAGAGTGAGACAAATTCAGTGAAAGAATCGGCTTGTTCCTATCTGTCTTCGTTTAGATGTGAGACGCCATTTAAGATTTTGGGACATTGGCGAAAAACGACAGAGTTAGAATTTGGGACGTTTTGGGCTCTAGCTTCAAAACGAAGCATCGGATTGGAAAACGGATTTCAGATTTGGAATCAGCGTCAAATTCTTTATCTGTATGGTGAGTTTCAAGTCAATCGGAGAGAAAAAATTTTCAACATTTTTCGAAAAAACGACAGAGTTAGAATTTTTGCGATGGCTGCCTACTGTAGAGCCAAAACGAAGCATCGGATGAGAAAACGGAGGCCGGATTCGGATTCAGCGTGAAATTCTGCATCGGTATGGTGAGTTTCAAGTCAATCGGAGAGAAAAAATTTTCACTGACGTCCCCCCCCCTCTGGACAGCTTGCTTCGATTTTGGCTTCCAGTGGACGGATTTTGTCGTGCGATAGCTCGTTTGAAAGCTAAGAGTGAGACAAATTCAGTGAAAGAATCGGCTTGTTCCTATCTGTCTTCGTTTAGATGTGAGACGCCATTTAAGATTTTGGGACATTGGCGAAAAACGACAGAGTTAGAATTTGGGACGTTTTGGGCTCTAGCTTCAAAACGAAGCATCGGATTGGAAAACGGATTTCAGATTTGGAATCAGCGTCAAATTCTTTATCTGTATGGTGAGTTTCAAGTCAATCGGAGAGAAAAAATTTTCAACATTTTTCGAAAAAACGACAGAGTTAGAATTTTTGCGATGGCTGCCTACTGTAGAGCCAAAACGAAGCATCGGATGAGAAAACGGAGGCCGGATTCGGATTCAGCGTGAAATTCTGCATCGGTATGGTGAGTTTCAAGTCAATCGGAGAGAAAAAATTTTCACTGACGTCCCCCCCCCTCTGGACAGCTTGCTTCGATTTTGGCTTCCAGTGGACGGATTTTGTCGTGCGATAGCTCGTTTGAAAGCTAAGAGTGAGACAAATTCAGTGAAAGAATCGGCTTGTTCCTATCTGTCTTCGTTTAGATGTGAGACGCCATTTAAGATTTTGGGACATTGGTGAAAAACGACAGAGTTAGAATTTGGGACGTTTTGGGCTCTAGCTTCAAAACGAAGCATCGGATTGGAAAACGGATTTCAGATTTGGAATCAGCGTCAAATTCTTTATCTGTATGGTGAGTTTCAAGTCAATCGGAGAGAAAAAATTTTCAACATTTTTCGAAAAAACGACAGAGTTAGAATTTTTGCGATGGCTGCCTACTGTAGAGCCAAAACGAAGCATCGGATGGGAAAACGGAGGCCAGATTCGGATTCAGCGTCAAATTCTACATGGAAATGGTGTATTTCCAGCTCAATCGGAGAGAAAAAATTTTCACTGACGTCCCCCCTCTGGACAGCTTGCTTCGATTTTGGCTTCCAGTGGACGGATTTTGTCGTGCCATAGCTCGTTTGAAAGCTAAGAGTGAGACAAATTCACTGAAAGAATCGGCTTGTTCATATCTGTCTTCGTTTAGATGTGAGACGCCATTTAAGATTTTGGGACATTAGTGAAAAACGACAGAGTTAGAATTTGGGACGTTTTGGGCTGTAGCTTCAAAACGAAGCATCGGATTGGAAAACGGATTTCAGATTTGGAATCAGCGTGAAATTCTCTATCTGTATGGTGAGTTTCAAGGCAATCGGAGAGAAAAAATTTTCAACATTTTTCGAAAAAACGACAGAGTTAGAATTTTTGCGATGGCTGCCTACTGTAGAGCCAAAACGAAGCATCGGATGAAAAAACGGAGGCCGGATTCGGATTCAGCGTGAAATTCTGCATCGGTATGGTGAGTTTCAAGTCAATCGGAGAGAAAAAATTTTCACTGACGTCCCCCCCCCCTCTGGACAGCTTGCTTCGATTTTGGCTTCCAGTGGACGGATTTTTGTCGTGCGATAGCTCGTTTGAAAGCTAAGAGTGAGACAAATTCAGTGAAAGAATCGGCTTGTTCCTATCTGTCTTCGTTTAGATGTGAGACGCCATTTAAGATTTTGGGACATTGGTGAAAAACGACAGAGTTAGAATTTGGGACGTTTTGGGCTCTAGCTTCAAAACGAAGCATCGGATTGGAAAACGGATTTCAGATTTGGAATCAGCGTCAAATTCTTTATCTGTATGGTGAGTTTCAAGTCAATCGGAGAGAAAAAATTTTCAACATTTTTCGAAAAAACGACAGAGTTAGAATTTTTGCGATGGCTGCCTACTGTAGAGCCAAAACGAAGCATCGGATGAGAAAACGGAGGCCGGATTCGGATTCAGCGTGAAATTCTGCATCGGTATGGTGAGTTTCAAGTCAATCGGAGAGAAAAAATTTTCACTGACGTCCCCCCCCCCCTCTGGACAGCTTGCTTCGATTTTGGCTTCCAGTGGACGGATTTTGTCGTGCGATAGCTCGTTTGAAAGCTAAGAGTGAGACAAATTCAGTGAAAGAATCGGCTTGTTCCTATCTGTCTTCGTTTAGATGTGAGACGCCATTTAAGATTTTGGGACATTGGCGAAAAACGACAGAGTTAGAATTTGGGACGTTTTGGGCTCTAGCTTCAAAACGAAGCATCGGATTGGAAAACGGATTTCAGATTTGGAATCAGCGTCAAATTCTTTATCTGTATGGTGAGTTTCAAGTCAATCGGAGAGAAAAAATTTTCAACATTTTTCGAAAAAACGACAGAGTTAGAATTTTTGCGATGGCTGCCTACTGTAGAGCCAAAACGAAGCATCGGATGAGAAAACGGAGGCCGGATTCGGATTCAGCGTGAAATTCTGCATCGGTATGGTGAGTTTCAAGTCAATCGGAGAGAAAAAATTTTCACTGACGTCCCCCCCCTCTGGACAGCTTGCTTCGATTTTGGCTTCCAGTGGACGGATTTTGTCGTGCGATAGCTCGTTTGAAAGCTAAGAGTGAGACAAATTCAGTGAAAGAATCGGCTTGTTCCTATCTGTCTTCGTTTAGATGTGAGACGCCATTTAAGATTTTGGGACATTGGTGAAAAACGACAGAGTTAGAATTTGGGACGTTTTGGGCTCTAGCTTCAAAACGAAGCATCGGATTGGAAAACGGATTTCAGATTTGGAATCAGCGTCAAATTCTTTATCTGTATGGTGAGTTTCAAGTCAATCGGAGAGAAAAAATTTTCAACATTTTTCGAAAAAACGACAGAGTTAGAATTTTTGCGATGGCTGCCTACTGTAGAGCCAAAGCGAAGCATCGGATGGGAAAACGGAGGCCAGATTCGGATTCAGCGTCAAATTCTACATGGAAATGGTGTATTTCCAGCTCAATCGGAGAGAAAAAATTTTCACTGACGTCCCCCCCCCTGGACAGCTTGCTTCGATTTTGGCTTCCAGTGGACGGATTTTGTCGTGCGATAGCTCGTTTGAAAGCTAAGAGTGAGACAAATTCAGTGAAAGAATCGGCTTGTTCCTATCTGTCTTCGTTTAGATGAGAGACGCCATTTAAGATTTTGGGACATTGGTGAAAAACGACAGAGTTAGAATTTGGGACGTTTTGGGCTCTAGCTTCAAAACGAAGCATCGGATGGGAAAACGGATTTCAGATTTGGAATCAGCGTCAAATTCTTTATCTGTATGGTGAGTTTCAAGTCAATCGGAGAGAAAAAATTTTCAACATTTTTCGAAAAAACGACAGTTAGAATTTTTGCGATGGCTGCCTACTGTAGAGCCAAAACGAAGCATCGGATGGGAAAACGGAGGGCAGATTCGGATTCAGCGTCAAATTCTACATGGAGATGGTGTATTTCCAGCTCTTTCGGAGCACTAGAACCGGAGATAGACGGGTTTTTTAGTGTTTGGATGATGGGTGTTACGTCATCAGCTGATCGCCACACACTATATAAGCTGGGAACCGAGAGAGACTTGTCATTAAGACGAGAGATTGTCAACGGTAAGTCGTCTCTCTGAGCTCCGATGATATCTTCGGACATTCCAAATCCCGAGTTTCTGTAAGAAACCGACTTAGAAAATTTCATTGCTGATATCAGCTAAGCCGTCAGACTTAGAGGTTCGCCAGGAGATGGCCTTCGTCTCCAGGCCATAAAAGACTCCAAAACTTTAAAGGCTTGTAACTTTGCTTCTACAAGTCCGTTTGACTTGATTCAAAAAAGGTTCGGTCGCTATTGACCTGCCCTAAGTGATAGACTACTTATAAAATTTCATAAGTAGTGCTAAAAAATTGAAAAATTTAAATTCGCTATTTTTGGCAATTTTCGGGGTTTTCAAACCTTCTGAATTCAACTAAGACATTTATAAAGTTGTGGGAGGCAAGCTTCGGCTTGGAATTTGCAACCTTTGTAAACAATCCACTGATTTTCATGTCAAAATCGGGGTCCGGATACCAACACAGTGATATGACGCACGCTCTGTCCGCGGGAGGTTGGATTTGTGGGCCGAGGCCTTGGAGTTGGGATAAGATCCCCTCTGAGTAATGCCTGTAACGGATTCAAAGGTTCGACACTTTCCACCAATCTCACAATTTAGCTGTATGATTATAAGAATGACTGCCAATGTCGCCTGTTAGTAATTCTATTTCATCCTTCCTTTACAGATACATAAGTTACAAAATGGGAGGCAACTCAAAATTTTTATTTAAAAAGTGTTCTTGCGGAGAAATAAAGAGGGGTGGCGAATTCAAACGCCACATTAATAAGTATAAGAATACGCCTCACTTCCACGAGGAAAGAGCCGTTATTTCCGGCTGTACACATTGCCTGAAATTTTTGAAAGGCAAGGAGCATGAGGAATTTTACATCGCCCACGCCGATTGTCCGCTCAAAAAGGCAAACAATTATATAACATCAGATATCGGCAAAGTGATCGCACCCTTCTTCAACGAAGAAACAGTCGATCTTGACGCAGCACTACAAGAGGCTATTGCAACAATTTTGGAACCTGCTGCTTCGGTCACTACCTCATCAACAGCAGAAGAGAAGGCCCCACTAAGCGATTTGGATAGCTCAGATGACTCCGATTCTGAGGAGGTCGTCATTACTAAAGACACGGAAGAGATAGGAAAACCAACAAATCAGTCTTCCCCGAAAAAGAAAGTAATCGCACCTTCCCCAGTAAAGAAGGGGATTAAGCAGCAGACGAACAGCTGGAATAAGGATACCCAGATCGCAAAAGTGAGCCAGGAATATGCACTCACAAAATTAAAAGATGAGCTCACTCGTTACAAAAATGAATGTTCGGCCCTTAGGGATGACAATTTCCACCTGAAGGGTCAGGTAGCCGAGATTCGGGCCCTCAAGACACAAGTGATCAATTTAGAATCTTTCCGCGAAAGGGCGCTTGCCAGCGAAAAACGCGTTACTGAGCAGACAACGTACATAAAATCACTAAAAGCTCAGGAAGAGGTGTCAAATTTAAAAATCGAGCAACTAAAGGCTAGCCTGACTGAGAGTCAGAAGAAAGAAGAGAGACGAACAACGCTCCACATTCCCATCATCAAGAGCAGAATCGTCGACAGCGTCATCCTTGAGAGTGAGGACTTGGATGCCACATTCGAGTGCTACGAGGGAGCAATGGCGGAGATGCGCTGTCTCCATGTCTCCATCAAGCATGATGGCGAAATAAAGGAGCTGCGCCACCGGAAGCGGAAACTGCCGGCCAAATACTTACCTCAACCATCACCATCGAAGGGGTCGCGAACCGGCTAAATTTCTCTTATGGTAAGTTAATATCATCTCTATCACTTGAATATATTTTCATCTATTTTTCCTTCTATTTTCAGATACGACGATAACGAACCAACGGCTCTCTTAAGGGCCACCATGGGGCAAGACATGATAGAACCTCCACGCGGTTTGCCCTGGGCAGTCTTTAGACTGGCGAATACTATCATTAAGTTGAATCTGCTATCAGTCAACTTGAACGTTACATCACATTAGAGGGGTATATAAAGCACTACCTCTCATTCCATTTCATTTCAATCATGGAGACGCCAAACGCTGCAGTCAACTCTCCTCGCGGACCACAGTTAAGACCGCGAAATTTATTTAATGAATTTGCTAGAATAGAGGAGCAAGACAGAGTTCACAACAATCTTGCTCAGATTGGCAATCCGATGACAGCAACTGCTGTCAATCCAACGGAATGGCGCTACATTCCACTTTTTAGCCATGTGCCAGTTAGTGTGGAAGTCGACAGTGCTACCAAAGAGAGAGTCAAAGACTCTCTCAGCAGAATTGGTAGGGTGTAAGATGACGTTACTCCCGAGAACGAACCATCGGCTCTCTTAAGGGCCACCATGGGGCAAGATATGATAGAACCTCCTCGCGGTTTGCCCTGGGCAGTCTTCGGACTGGCGAATACTATCATTAAGTTGAATCTGCTATCAGTCAACTTGAACGTTGCAAATGAAGTTCGGTGTAATACTTCCTTTCGACGGGCGTTCCTGTAAAGGGCGGCGGTGAAACCCGTAGCTATGTATACCGCAAGGGACATTCGGCAATGGTCAATCTTGTTAAACCTCTCTGCGTCATGTTTGCAAGTGATTGCCTCTGTCTCAACGTAGTATGCATTCGCGCCAGGGCGACATTTAGCCAACTGTCGAAGGTTACCTTATAAACTATCCATTGCATACGTTATGAGAACCATGAGTTCTACCTACCTCTATCAATGAGATGAATTGATGAATGGAATGAAATGGGAGGACACTCACGCGCCACACGCAACATAACACACTTCTCTCTTCCATAGTCTAACAAGCTCTTTACACATGGATCGCAGTCGATTGCTATCCCAGAATCATGTAAGCTATCTTAATTTTATTTAACACTATTTCATCTATCATCATCGTCCATATGAAATGTTATAAGATTTGCAAGTTAGACTAAGCGTGCTACTATTTCCAAATGAAAAAGTATACATGGTTAAATTATTCACTAAAGCCCCATTCAAGTAAGTCAGTATGAAAGCAAAGATAATACGAAATTAACATTTATTATGGCATGTATTTCAAAAGGTCTTCATCGTCAATATCGTCCCAGAGTCTGACTTCACATAGATCACAAAAACAGTTGAGCTGCTTTAAACGTTCTTCTGCAGCGTCCCTCACTTTCTCAATGTACGCCCACTCCGCCACGGTTCGCGGTTGGGAGTTAGGGGTGTACCACTCCCATATCTGATGTAAGTGCGACTTGCTGGTCATCTCCATCACCCCTTCGACATCATATTGTAAATATTTCCACCGTATGCCTGTTAGGTCGGGCAACTCCTCTTCCTCATCCGCTGGTAATGATAACTTCCTGATATTGTCCAGTTGGTACACCTTCTCCACCTTCGCCTTTCTTGGAGCGTTTGGTGTAACGAGCGCCTTTGGTGTTGAGCATGGAGAAGAGAATTTTGTGTTTGGTGTTGTCGGAGGGCTTGTCATGTTGACTGTGAATAATGACTTTGAAATGTTTTCTAATTCTTAAGTATCAACAAGCAACCAATCAGAATGAACATCCAATGAATGATGAATATGAAAGTATATAAGCAAAGTGACATTCATGTCATTTCATTTAATCTGTGAATCATACAAGTGACGAACGCACGATCTCTCTCTTTGACTATTATTCTGTCTGATCATATTTCATTAAAATGGTAAGTTAAAGATTTCCTCTCTCATCTCCCTCAAACGTGTGACTAATAGCATCTTCCTCAATTTCAGGCATCAACTTCATCACCAACGCCCTCTCTTCTCGAGGAAAGTTTAGAGTTATTGAGTCAAGGTAGGTTGTAACACTACACTGAGGCTTGAACAGAGATGATAGAATGATTTCTCTTTCAGGTGATGCGAGTTCCAGCTCAGAACTGTCGCGATATGGCAACGAGTGGGAATGTGCTGACTGTGGGCACATCTTCACGAGGAAATGGGATCTCACCCGACACATCAAGCGAGGTGTTTGTCGACCTAAGCCGGCATCAATCTCCGAAGGTAGGGATGATTCTGTTAACGATGTCTCCTTTTCTTGCGATTTATGCATTCAGTCTTTCGAGACACGTTTTGAACTATCTTCGCACAGACTTCAACATACACACACGAACGATACCTACACCAACGGTACCTCCTCTATCCGACTCACTGAGGTGTCCATAAATAATTTAGTGAGGAACTACCAGATGGACTCCTCAGAAACCATTGCTAACTTTGAGGAATGGTTTCATCAAAATTCATCATTGATAGAAGCGCTCTTCAACAATTTAGACAATTTTAGGATGAAGGCGCTCATCTATCTTAAAATAAAATATGTAAAAATCGACCACCATACTGGACAAATAATAGAGAGGTTAGAGTTTCACATACCCTCCTCTCCTGCAACCGAGGTTGTAGACTATGAGTCTTGGATAAATTTTCACATCCAAGGATTAAAATTAAATATTGATAAATTTAACGAGCGCGATAGCGGTCTCATTTTTGACGGCATTGAGTCCGCCTTATTTAAAATCAGTTTATTAGGAAATCATAGTGGTCGAGGCTCCTTTAAACTTCCAAAAAATTTAAAAAACAAAACAGCAGTCATCAATGTCGATTGCGAATCGCAATGTTTTAAATATGCTGTCCTCTCCATTCTCCACTATAATGACATCAATGCGAATCGAAATCGCACATATAGCTATAGGCAGTGGGAGAATGAATTAAACTTCGATGACTGTAATAGTGACGATATGAAAATTAAAGATATAGAAAAATTTGAAAAATTGAACAACATTAAAATAGTTCTCCATGTTTGGGAAAAGGGATTGAAGGGTGTGCGCTACAACTCGCGTTCGAGTTGTTATGACCATGTTGTCAACCTTTTATTAGTAAGACAGGATGATAGTGAGGAATGGCACTACTGCGGCATTCCCAAAATTTCTCGCTTATACCACCACTTAAGAAATTCTACCTCATCAGAGATTTATTACTGTGACAGATGCATTCGGAACTTTAGGAGTAAAAACAAATTTGAAACTCATTATGAGTGGTGTAAGCGAGGTAAACTGCAAATGGAACGCATGCCCAAAGATAAGGAGTTTTCATATAGAGAGAATGGCGATGAACTAAGTCCTCTTCGTGTCATCTATGCTGACATCGAATGTTATATCGATGATAACATCCATCGACCAGCAGCCATTTCCTGCTATGAAGTATGGCATGATCACTTTAGGAGTAGGCAAAATAAAATGCGCGTCTGGCAAGGTGAGGATTGTATTTACCAATTCCTACAATTCCTCGAACAGGCTGTAAAATTTCAACAAAAGTATGATGGTGAACTCTATCGCAGATCATTGCATATGACAGCAGATGATCAAGCAAAATTTGATAGTTGCAACATTTGCCCCAAATGTAGGAAAACATTTGACGATGATAAGATTAAGAAAGTGCGCGACCATGATCACATCACTGGTAAATTTAGAAACGCACTCTGTTCAAAATGTAATTTTTCGCTGAGGATGAAGCGGCGTACATTACCCGTCATTTTCCATAATTTCAAGGGCTACGACAGCCATATGATAATAAAAGGAGGTTTAGGTCAAATGAAAGAGTGGAAGCTTGATGTAATAGCACAAACGAGAGAGAAGTTTATGGCCATGACAGCAAAAGTGCCTGTCGATAAAACTAAAGAAAATAAGACGGTCTATTTTGATATAAAATTTTTAGATTCCTACCAATTTATGACTGCATCACTGGCCTCTCTCGTGCAAAATCTAAAGTCTCTTCCACTAACACAAAATCTTAAGAAACAATACCCAAATCTAACCGATGAAGTCATCACACGGAAAGGAGTCTTTCCATATGCATATTTTGATGCAATTAGTAAACTCGGCGAGACTTCTCTTCCGCCCATAGATAAATTTAAAAATGATTTGACCGGCGCAGAATGTAAGACCGAAGATTATGATCATGCACAAGATGCATGGATAAAATTTGACTGCCATACATTTGGTGAATATATGATTGCCTACCTTAAGTTAGATGTATTTTTGCTGGCTGATGTATTTCAGGAGTTTCGACGAGTGGCATTAGAAGAAGATAAGTTAGATCCCGTCCACTTTGTCAGTCTGCCAGCCATGTCATTTAAGTCTGCTTTTAAAATGACTGGTGAGACCATTCATCTCTTACAAGATCCAGAGATGTATAATTTATTTGAGCGAGGAATTCGCGGTGGTCTCACATTTGTAAATAAACATAGGTTAAAATCAAAAATAGTAGGCAATGACCAGACTCATCTGAAGTATTATGACCAAAATAATTTGTATGGTAGTTCATTATCCAAACCGCTACCTCACTCTGAGTTTAGCTGGTTAGATGATAGTGATATTCAACATTTCTCCAACCCTTCTAACATACTAGCAATTCCAGATGAAGGTGATTGGGGATATTATTTTGAGATAGATCTAATCTATCCAAATAATATTAAACATAAAACCGTAGATTTTCCACTCGCACCCGAATCAGGTGAAGTGAGTAAAGATATGTTTTCCGACTTTATGAAACAATTTCATAAAGATTTAGAATCATGTGGACAACCCGACTATAAGCCTTGTCGCAAACTTTTACTCACCCAGTATGATAAAGAAAACTATCTAGTCCACTTTAGCATCTTAAAATTTTATTTAGAAATGGGTATGATTTTAAAAAGAGTTCACCGCATTATTAAATTTAGACAGAAAGCCTTCCTCAAGCCATATATTGATAGCAACAGCCAGAAACGTGCACTAGCCCAAAATAACTTTGAAAAAGATTTTTATAAATATAAGAACAACAGTCTATTTGGTAAGACGATGGAGGATGTTAGAAAGCGCGTAAACTACAAACTAGTTAATGATGATCAAAAGTATCACAAATTGACCTCATCACCTCTATTCATCGATAGAGACATTATCGATGAGGACCTTATAGGTGTTAAAATGATAAAATCTGAAGTTGAGTTGTGCAAACCCATCTATATTGGTCAAGCTGTACTAGATTACTCTAAGCTTGAAATGTACCAACTCTTTTATAAAATACTAAAACCATGTCCTCTCGTAAAAGAGGTTCGTTTGTTGGGTGGTGATACAGATAGTTTCTTCTTAGGTATTACCACTCAAAAAGATTTAAATTTCAATGAAGTAGGAAAATCTTTAGAAAGATATTTTGATACATCAAATTATCCTGCTGATCATCCACTCTACTCCATCAAAAATAAGGCAAAACTTGGCTGCTTTAAGGATGAGACAGCAGGGAAGGAAATAGATGAAATGATTCTCCTCCGTCCAAAAATGTATTCTATGAAATTAAAGGATAGTGATGATAGCATTAAGCGCGCTAAAGGCATATCAAAATCCATTGTGCAAAATATGAAACATAAGAATTTCAGGAAAGCCTATAGAAATAAAAATATAACGTTTGTCAATATGACAATCTTAAAATCTAAGTCGCATGAGATCAAAACTCATACTTTTAGGAAACGGGCGCTTTCAGCATGGGAGGATAAGAGGTGCTGGTTAGAACACAACATATCTCTTCCACATGGACATCCTGACACAAACATACCACCACCCAAAAGAATTAAACTCACACTACCACATTCAGGAGACGTCTTAGCATAATCATCCTTAACTTAGTATTTTGATGTTGATTTCTGTAGATAAACATTGTTGTTTTATGTATCGCATGAGATTGTTTTTTCCTTGTGAATATGTGTCCACATCTGTACATTCCCCATGTGATGACTTTTCCACTGAAAGACATTTTTCCTATCCCTGTATATTTCCACCCTTCACGAAGTAAAAAGACTTTTTGTATATAACAATGTTTATTGAAGTGCGCTCATGTATATATTTTCAGTGGATGTTGTATAAAGTCTATTGCTTCACATTCATGTACATATTTCAATAAACATATCACAATGACTTCACTTTGTTTTCCGAAACACTAACGTTATGAGGGATTTAGTATCTTTCACATGGATGCACTCTTGTAAACCATTGGTAATTTTGATAGCAATAGAGGGTATAGTTTGTTTGACGACGGGATGATAGAAAATAGATTCAAACATCTTATCGACTATTCCATATGAAGCGTCTTTATCATGAATGAAATCACGTAAAATGTATTCTTTTTTCTCACCAACAGAAATAGGTAGAATCAAATCACTTTGAATGTAAAGGTGCTGTTCATGTTTATCAAGTGTCATTGGTGTTTCTATACCAATCGTATGCGCAGCAGCAAACACTGTTTGTAGTATTGAAAAACCAAAGAGTTTTTTCAAATTTTTACTCAATTGACATTGAATGTCATCACCCAGTTTCAGAACAACGCGTTGATTTTCAATTGAAAACGAAATGTGGTGTGTCTTTACATCATATTTACTTTTCATCACATGCTTCAACTTCTGTTGTATATAAGGATTTACTACATGAATGAAGCTTTCAACTGTATGATATAGACGCGGCATTATATTGATAGCAACTTTAGATTCTTCATAAGACTGGTAAATTTTCTTGATGCGATCGCCATAGATGTCCACCCACCATTCATCATTAACTGAATCAGCTTTAGTGTGATATTCATGAGAACCATACACCACACCGCTTCCAATAATAGGTGTATAATGTCTTACAAAATGACGCAAGGTTGGAGAGAAATAAACTGTAAGTTTGTCATTATATTTCTGAATAACCAACTTATTTTTGTCCGCCATAATTTTCTCTCCATACTTCTTACCCACAGTCTCATTCCATCGTTTTACTAACTCAATAAGTGATAAAGGTTGAACACCACGCTTTTTCAAAATGATGCGTTCTTCGCATTCTACAACATCTTCATCAAATATTTTAAATCTATAATGAAATTTGTTGATTCGATTTGAATAAACTTTTCTAACATTTGCAGTAGCAATTGACGTTAGATGTAGTCCATGGCCAAAACCAAGATGCGGATAGAATTCACTATCCAACCTCAGCGTAAGACCTTTAGTAAAAGAATGAAAGCGGAGGAACTGTCTCCCACTCCAATGATAGATAGTAAACTCATAAGCTTTCTGATTTTTATTCTTCATGATGGAAGTATTACCACTGTTGAATGCCTTGATAATTTTCTCATTCCCAAATGGTTCATAAGAATCTGATTTTATCTGAATCCATTCATAGTTCCACTTTCCATCTGATGTTAAATTGTATGGGAACTGAAATGCATTATTCATCGTTATTCCATCATGGGTGCGAGGAGTCAATATCATTTCTTCCAAATCATTCACATTCTGAATATTGCTATCATAGCAAATACTAGAAACGCCAACCTCCCATTCACCTTCTAAATGCAGTGGCCGATTTAATTCTACTCGATAGTCTGATGGTTTATTTTTGGGAAATTTATTCATAGAAGCATTACTGGGCAAGTAGATTAGAAACGAGTCCTTATTTTCACTTTCCATATTATTCACATTGGAAAAATATAATAGCATACTTTTGCATTAACTCTTCATTCGGAAATGGAGTGTAATACTTGTCACAGCATCTTTATGAAAAGGAATCAACGCACCAGCATCATCATAAATGGCAATATCAATTTGTGGGATGTAGTTTGATTTCAGCTTTGTATAATGCACTTTCTTGAAAGTATGCTCAGATAAAATACTGCAGCTTTTTGGCTGGTATGGTATCATTGCTAGCAATGGAGCTTCAACATCTCCCACACGTACATCTTCACCAATATTGGAATATATCTGAAAATAGTTAATACGACGCGATAGCGACATGTCTGCGCTAGCTTTGGTTACAGTACCACTTTTAAAGATATTTTGGTCAAAACCCAAAATGTCCATTAGAGTTTTATCCATAATTAGTTCAATACCTTTTCCATTTATAGTGAGAGACAAAGTACCTTCTTTTTCAGAAAATGAAATATGTTGCTCATTAATCACTTCATTTAAATAATCTACAACCAATTTAACCGAAGTAATAATGCGAGGCATCAACACTCTTGTTTCATGTAAGAAACCACCAAAAGGCTCTACACACTTTCTGTATAAAGATACGGACCATTCTGTATCAAATTGATTTGGCCTTTCACATGGTAAATGTTGCATATCAGATTTTCCATGAACAGCTGCAGAACGATGTCGTAAGAACTGATGAAAATCTTTTGAACAAACTAATACTAGATCATCATCATTTAATTTGCTTATTGCAATATGATTAGATGATTTGATATAAGTCAATGTTGCCACTTGTTTACCATCAACTCGAAGGAGATAATTAAATTTCTTCAATAATGTTTCAGGAGTCATGTTTGTCTTTCTTGGCTTAATCACAATCTTCTTCACCAACGTCTTCTCATTTCTTGGAATAAGATCTACATAATAAGCTTCCTCTCGATATATTAACTGTTTATGACCACTTATGTGGTAATTAACGTTAAAATTATCATAGCTTGTCAAGGCGCTAGCGAGGTAGCCTAAATCATTTCTTAAACTTGGACTTAAACCAACAATCCAATCTTTCTCAACTACATGATGTATATAAGTATAATCATCATTGTGCGGAGTAAATTGGGCAATATGTTTACACGCTTTATTCAGGAAATCATATATAAACTTTTTACATAATAAGAGATCTTTCTTTGTCCACTGTGGAATGTATACTCGGCAGCCCTTTTCACATTGGTAAGCAGCTGTACGCCTCATATTAATAGTCATCACCTCATGATCAAAAGTATAGACACAGTTGCTATAAACAAGTTGAGTGACACCCACTTCCCAATTTCCATTTAGCTGTTGTGCATGATCAATGGGAGTAGAAAAGAGTGCGGCTCGATTACTAGTAAATCTCTTTGTAGCCGCATTGCTAAGCAAAATATGATAAAACGACATTTTTATATTGCTAATCTGCAACTTTGCATAACATCATGAAGACTTGGATTTTGGACTCTCTACAATATATCAGAGTTGATCGTGATGGAAACGTACATTTCAAAAATTCTCATGGTCATACATCAAGAGGAATTACATTAACATGGCGACAATTTGTCAACCTCAATGATATTATGAGGGATTTGGAATATTTTGAAACATTAAGATTCATCTCCTTGGGTGATCAAGTTTGGCTTCAACATTACAGAAATGAAATTCAAATCTACCATTCTCATTCCGCAAACTGTTTCTCATTTCGCAAATACGGCTCGTACAATTGGGAGAAGTATAGAAGATACATACATCGCTCCATCATGACATTTATTCGTCGTGAGTTCATCGCCCTACTATGCAAATCTTAATCAGACATGACTACCACACATCATGAGTTGGAAATTAGATTCCCTACAACGTATTGAAACGGATCATGATCGAAACGTCTATTTCAAAGATTCAACTGGAAATGTGAGAAGAGAGTTTGCTTTATCTTATCGTCATTTTCAATCTCTACATCATATCATGAAGGACTTGAAATACTTCTATATGAAAAGACATTCACGTATTGGAAATCGCATCTGGCTGCGCGTCAACAATCGGCGAATTCAACTCTATCATTCCCAACTGCATACTAACTTCACATTTCATCAAGGTAGTTGGGAAAAGTATAAAAGGAAGGTACATCGCTCAATTTACTCATTCTTTCATCATGAAGCGCCATCGCTACACCATCGTCAACATTCTCCGTCGCTTCAGACTCTACACCAAAATCGATCTCACAACATTACACCAACAGCTTCCAAACAGCAAGTATTACCCGGGCCGTCCTCAAATGTTAGTGGTGAAGATGAACAATTCACGGAATCTTCAACTCTTCCCAAATGGGACTGTACAGATTCTCGGCGCCCTTTCTCATTCATCGGCGCAGTCAATGCGCTTAGAGCTACAAAGACTACTACGTCGGATATGGAAGAGGGAGAGGTGTGTGATGTCGAATCTGACTGTGGACAATATGGTGATCTCTACTCAATTGAGTGACAGTCTATCATTTTTGAAGATTCGTACCAGCAGTTACAGTTTGTGTTATGAACCCGAACTTTTTCCTGCAGCTCTCATTAGTTGTTGGTTACCTGTGCATGTGGCAATCTTTCATAATAGTAAAGTGATCATTACTGGACTAAAATCTCATGTACAAGCAAATATGATCCTAGACTATCTCATTGAGTATGTACGTACCCAGCGGATTGTAAAATAAAAAACAATTTTTCCAACATGATGTTTTTATTTCAAATCATGATAGAACTTACAAATCATTTTTTCATTAGAGGATGGATTACATGAAAAGTTTTGAATAACAGATGCAAATCGAGATACATGTAAACGTCTTAAGATGAAGTACAGTACAAAAGCACCACACGTTGATGAAAGTGGATGTTGTAGTATGCGTTCATTTCGCTGATATTGACGCGTATGTTTTCTCAACCACTGCTGTGTTGGTATATTTGGAGGTTGAGCAAGAGAGTCAAATAGTTCACCACGTCGGTCTTCTCCAATAAAGATCGCTTTCCAATGCTCACCGCCTAAATTCTGTGAATGAGTGTTTAGCACAATAAAGATGGGATAGTGATTTACTGCAGGTGGTAAGGTATCGAGTGAATAGACATTATCGAAAGCTTTCAACGTCGCTTCGTCTGCATTACGCTGCACTTTAGTCTTAATATCGTCAGCAGTCAACCAACTCATTAACGATTATACTGAAGAATCACGTCACGATACTTTGTAATTTCAATATTTGAATCGAAGACTGCATAAATTAATACATTGATCGTCTCAGGTAGTGTTCTTTTGAACGTCAAATCCAAACGAATATTATGAGGCACGTTCGCTTGACGATAGGGTGCACTAATATCGCTGTCAGCAGTCAAATCAAATGCATAAATAGTATATCCACTCTTAAACTCTTTCATAGTCAGTCCGTTGGTGTCATCCGTATTGTAAAAGCCAAAAACATCCATAAAATCAACATAACTGCGCATAAATTGATCCGAAGCAAAATCTGGTTTGTAGGGTGGACCAGGATGACTCACACCATTTACACGTAAAGCAATTTCACTTAACTGATTGTGTTTAAAATTGAAAGGATTCTTCTTTATATTACCATTAAATGCATCATTTTCAACCATTGCCACCATGAGGAGCTTCGGTGCTTCCGATGGAAAGAGGCCATCTTTCATGAAACTCTTTTGATCTTTCGGAATTGTAAAGGTGAGAAGCTTTGTATGCTGAACGGGGTAAATGGCATTTTGGCGGTTAAGGCCTTCAGCATGCCCTCTAATGACACTTGGATTCGGTACTACTCGACGAATGTAAAGTGCAATATCTTCCACATGAATTCTAAAATTGTCAACTTTAGCAAATGCATTCAGCGCAAATTCAGGCTTATTCAATGTCAGCTTGAGTCGCATGCTGGTATTACACAGTAAAAACTTTGACTGTCTAAAGAAGTCTAAATTCAGCGGACCATATAGCTGACATACTCTACTATCTTTAATCATAGCAGATCGCTTTACAAAGCCACTGTTTGTTTCAACATCAAATTTTCCTGCTTCATCTCTGTACCATCCCATGGCTTCCATATGACTTTTTTGTGCTGCTGGATGAAACTGTGATACATGATTGAAATATGATTTATAGGGATAATCGCTTTGACCACCTTCCACCTGCTGCTCTCCAATCGTTAGAGAAACATCACGAAGTAATGTAGTCAATGGTAAATTGTTCAGTCCAACTTTATGTGCATCATCAATAGCAGTTCCATCTGCTTGCTGAATTCTAAACCTCAAATCAAGCATCGCATAACTCAAATCTATGTAGTCATCACTACCACCAGGAATAACAAATTCAATGGGGCCAGCATTCTCAGCTGTTCGAGGATGATAATCTACAATACTTGAACTAAGAATATCTGTCTGTATGGCTTGTTGATCGAACAAACAAAAACCGGAAGTTTTACACTCCATGATTAGAAGTTATAGCAGCGTCGTCGTTTAGCGCCTGATGAATGATTAGAGCCTCTGCGACGTTTGCGTGAATGCCTTTTGACTGAAGATCGCACCTTACCAGCTCCGCGATGTTTCCTCCTTCCTTTATTCATTCGTTTAGGTGATTTCTTTCCTTGAGTAACACCAGCAATGGTCTGCTTCAATGTTTTTAAACCGCGTTCGTTCCCACGATTCAACAAAATGCTCTTAAATTTCTACCTCTGGAAAGATCACTAGCAACATCACCAGCAAAGCCAACGGCATTACTTAAAACATTTCGTTTTAAAGATCTACCGACATTGGATATGAGAGGTGCTACAACAGATTTCAGTGCACCAAGTATGCTACCTCCACGTTGGCGGCGGGCACCGATGTAAATTTGTCCTCCGCCACTTACATAGGAGGGTCGTGAATAAAATGAGGCAGTTGGATTCATAGCTCAAACCCTAAACATTGTTAGTTACAACTTTGCATGAATCACTGTCGATCACTTAGATGAAAGATGTCGGCACGACGCATCCAAGAGTTCATACTTGAAGGATAACCAGTCCATTTAACAAGACACCATTCTTCACCTTGCCGTTTTTTACATCGAATGATTTTCTCTACCAAATATGTTTCACTTTCAGTGACTACCTCAATCTCATCGCGGTAAAAGCTACCCTCAATTTCTTCATTATCGTAATCTTTCAACTTGTAGGTGGTTGGAGAGTCTTTTTGATTAATCCTTGATACTGTAAATACCTCCTCTGTCCAATTCGGAAGGTACCCTTTAGCAAAAACACTTTTCACTTTTGAGATACGAACTTTATCGCCAATTTTCACATCACTTTTCACATGAGTGCGTTTACGTTGGAATGATTCGCGCACTTTATCTACATTGTCAGCATTTACATCTACTGGTCTGAGTCCAATAGAACGATGGATAGAGTGATTGTAGGCATGGAGTGTATCTTGTAGAACCTTTGTCCAATTTTGTGTCAAGTTGGCAGTAAAATGTCGCCACAAGCGATTTTTTAATGTGCGATTAAAACGTTCAACGAGTGCAGCTTTATAAGCGCTCTTTACACTAAACAACTCAATGTCATGCCTCTCAAATAATCTTGTCACATGCTGATTTTCAAACTCTTTTCCTTGATCACTCTGAATTCTTTTTGGAATGCGACCTTCTCGAAAAATTGTTTGGAATGCTTTTGCTACTCCTTTCCCTTCTTTAGTTTTTAAAGGTTGAGCCCACGCATAACGCGAGAAAATATCAATGACGGTTAAAATAAAATTATTGCCCGAGTTATGTTTTGAAATGGAGGCAACATCGCACAAATCTGCTTGCCACTGTTCATCGATGTCATGAACAATATAATGGCGGGTGCGGTACTTCTTTTTCGCTTGTTTGTGGAGTGTATAGGTAGCCTGACCCTTTAACCATCGTTTCACTTGTGATTGTGGAAGACCACTCGCTTTTGATAATTTCTTGATAGATGCAAATCCTGCCGGATGTTTTACATCATAATAGATTGACTTCAAACGTTCAGTCGATGACGGCTGACTCTTTTTCCTCCTTCTCATCTTTTTGTTTTCTTGCCTTTCTACATTTACAACAACTGCAGCATTTAGCTTTAGCGGTTTTGCGATCGTGTTCACATTGCTTAGGGGTTTCATTATGAGAGCTGGCGCAGCAAGTGCAAGTGACAACGACATTCACCTCTGGCGGCTCATTACATGGCAAGCAACACATCTGCTTCATATTAATAGTCTGAGAACATGTATTTCCTAGGAGGAGCTGTTTTACGTTTTCCTTTTACCAGTTTTAGTGGCGATGTAGATCTACGTCGAGTTCTTCCTCTTGTTTGCTTAGTGAGTGTGGGAGGGGATGTAGCAGGTGACGTCTTAAACCAATTTGTTGGCATTTTCATCGCCTGAAGCATTGGAGTAGTAGCCACTGTTGAATCAAGTTCTTTCAATGTCTCATTATTTAAAGCAAATTTTGGTACATTATGCTTTTTCAATAGTTTAAGAAAGTATGACCAACCAGGTGGAACATAGCCCTGACGGCGCTTTCTACGTGTCGCATACTGAATCAAGTCTTCATAACGTGAAGCATCAATCACTTTATTTTCATCTGTAATGATTTCTCCTCTATCATTTACATTGAGATGGGGTTCAATACTGTTGAAAAGAGATATGGCATGTGCGCGAGATGCTAAAGGTGTAGCAGTCGATACAGAGTCACGCATCTTATTCTTCAAGTTTTTCAATTGCTCAACAGTTTCAGATTGTAATAATACAGCACGATGTGGATCTTTGATGTGAACATTTTGCTGATAATCTATTTCTTTCCTATACATTTGATTTGCAAGAGGTTGCTTTACTTGCTGCATGGCAGTCAATTGTACATATTCATCCTGAGGAATAACAATCATGCGAGAATAAGAACTCATAGTTTGTAGATAATAATGGGAGTTTTCAAAATATCACTTCGAAATCTAAATTCTTCCGGACACTCTTGCGTAAAGTCAATGAATAAGTAACCGTATGGTTTTTCAGTAGCTGCTTGAAAAATTTCAATTAAGGCTTTTGATCCTCTGGGTGCAACTTGTCGCGCTAAAATTTCAAATTGACTTTTATCTCGCGGATTCTTGAAAATAGCATAATAGTGTGTATTCAGGTTTCGTGTACGAGCTTCTTTTCCATCAGGAAACAAATTTTGTGTAATATAGATGATAAAACACCTTTTATGGTGTGCTGCGCGAGTGAACATATCTGTAACATCTTTTGAATTCTTACTTTCTTTTAATAAATCATCCAATATAACAACATCATTAGACTGAAGTTTATCCACTGGAATAATTCCTTCATGTCGAATAAAGTTGCGACTTTGCAATTCCTGAAACAGCGACGGTTGATAAATACCATAACACCAAATCACTCGATTGATAGGTTCCTTAAACAACTCCCTTCTTTTATCCAATAAATTCAGCGTGAAAACAGTTTTACCTGCATGAGATGGACCTGATACAGTCAGAACTTTATCACATTGAAGTCTGAAATCCATTTTATTACTTTGAGACTCAACATTTGCATAATTAACGCTTAGAGCCAAAGATATTTCCCAATAGGTTGCCCACGGCAGGAGCTATCATTGGAAGTATTGCTGAAAGGAAACCGCCCTTTTGTGTTAGAGTTTTCCTCTTTCTTTGAAGGGCGACTTTAGGATTGGAGATGAAACGCAATTTCGTAGCATATCGCTTAAGTAACTTTCGTTGTTTTGGCGCTAATTTCTTCGTCCTCAACTTCCTCACATGAGAAATAATTTCACAAATGAATTTATCGTTAGCATGTCGTATAGCATTGTATCGCTGATTTGCTTTCATTCGTCGGAGAGCTTGAATGGCTGAAGAAAACTTTTGACTTTTACGTTTCGTCATTTTACGTTTCGCCATTTTCGTGTTAGTCTTTGCTAAAACCTATCTTTACCACATTTGCATAGGTACTAACTATTGCGACATAAGTGACACTCGAAATGAGCAATGTCACAGTGGTTACATTGACAAAGTTGAATGCAATTACGTATGAAACAGCGTTGACAAAAAGCATGCTTACATCTCTTGAAGATGCGCTTTTCATTTCCATCCTTTCGCTTACATACATCGCAACACATAGTTTCACCGTTACTGATGTCTATAGCAAGTCTTTTTGAAGATATGAATTTGCTAGCCTTTTCTAAATAATAGACGCATGTACAGAAGGAATATACTTCGAGAGTGAGCAGACATAGCTCGAAAACCAGTTGTGCTACAATCAAGTACCACTGCATTTTCAATTTTTCTTTATGGAAAGTTGAATGTGAATATCTGAAATCGCTTCAATCACTAGACTGCTACCATGATGGTTAAATGCGTTAAGACGTTCAGCAATTTTTATCATATGTCTTTTAAAAAATTCTTCGGGGTGATCTACCACTTCCATTGAATAAGAAGCAAAATGGAAAGAGCGACTTTCCACCTCTTCCTTTCCAAAATGACTAAACTTAATTTTCGCAACTAATCGCGCCATGACAATGCTATCAGAGAATGTATTCATTAACTCTAGAAATAGAGTGCTAGCATCATCGACCACTGCTTCGATGTCGGTCTCATCTTTATGAAAATTTATCACATAATCTTGAACAGCTCCTTTTAAACTTTGCCTATGAAAACGTAATGTTCCGCAGTCGTTTGAGAAAGACATGATCGCCCTTTAACTAACCCATCCATTGCATGAAAACAACTCTTCTCATAGTAACATTTATTGAATAACGGTAACAAGCATGCATTATAAATCAATGGTTTGAAAGAGATAAAATAGATACAGCTGATAACTATCATACAGCGAGCAATGATAACCATACAGGACTTTGGCAGTGTTGAGGTAAGGAGGAAAGAAGCATTGGTTATGAACGTAGCTACTACAACGAACAGACAAAATAGGAACACACAAATCCTTAAAACGTTTCGTGACTTCATGATAATGTTGATTCACTCTACTATCCCAAGAAGGGAGCAAAATATCATCAATGATTAGATTGGGAAATACTTTCCTCTCCTTACCAGGATTATTACAAAAGATGCGTATAACATTGAAAGCAGCTAACCATCGTTTAAAGTCAATAAGAAGAGCACTTTCACAAGAAAAGCCATAGTCTTGCAAATATTTCAGATTAAGTCCATGAATGTGTTTTCTCGCCCATTGATCAACATTGGGATCGCAGTTGGCATGTTGATGATAGACACTAACAATCTGATATGTCCAATTGTTCATAGCAATAGCACTGAGCTCCTGTACAGGTTCACCCTCACAATCCATAAAAATGATGATAGAAGCCTAAAACGGAAATTTACACATCTAAGGAAACGTTCTGTAACATATTACAAAATGAAGAATTACATCGATGCTTTTCACGACAAAATACACAAATGATATGATGGCAACGAAGAAGTAAAATGTATCTAATAAGACCACGTCTACGACACTCAAAGCACATAAGCAAATTGTCATAGGGTAGAGTTAGGAAAGGACTAGTAATTCTCCTTCTTTGATTTGCGTTTTGATGTAGCATTCTTCTCCGACTTGCGCTTCGTACCACTGCTGTTAAGGATTTGATCAATTATGTCGTCCACGTTGGGTGGTTTCGGAATATATAGGATGGATTCCATATGCATGGAGAGAGAGGCTATTTTATTATCCTTGTGTCGACCATAATATAGCCCATTCACTTTGAAAAGGATATCCCAAGTACCTTCTCCGAGCTCATCACATCTGATGGGTATTGAATGATCTCCATCCTTCTTATAGTAAGTACACCAATGTGATACCGGTAGGCAAATGTGATTACCATCCCAAATCTTTCTATAGGGAGTATCCTTGTCATCTCTCGCCTTCCACTCTTGAGCAAGAGGAGTAGGAATGTCCATATTTAATGTCACGTACTCCTCAATAATATCAAGTTGGTGGCGAATGTACGGACTCACGGGGATCAGTATGTAGTCCCCATACTGATTGTGCATTATCTTGACATCCGTGGAAGGGAGCATTCCCGTTTGGAGTACTACGCTATGATCATCATAACGCAAGGCTTGTTTAAATTTACGCTGTAGCGGTGTAGGATTATGTACCTTGGATGTTTCTTCCACTGGCCTCAGTTGTAGATGATCTGACCGTAGCGAACCTTGTAACGTTTGACCGCCATTTTGTCCTACTAGTGCAGCAGATGGAGTAGATGCCTGAAAATGAAAAAAGATTGTATTAAGTTTACGTTCAAGGGAGGAGAGGGAGGGAAGTAGCGACTTACCATTTTAGTTGGGTAATAGAACAGGGAACTAGAGAGAGAGAGAAAATGTGCGTCCGTCACTCGTGTGATTCAACGATGGAATGATTCTCACTGTGGAAGGCTCGCTATTTATAAAGAAATGCTTGATTCTCATTGGATGATGATCCTCATTGGACAATAACATCAAGCTGATTCCAAATCTGGCCTCCGTTTTCCAATCCGATGCTTCGTTTTGAAGCTAGAGCCCAAAACGTCCCAAATTCTAACTCTGTCGTTTTTCGCCAATGTCCCAAAATCTTAAATGGCGTCTCACATCTAAACGAAGACAGATAGGAACAAGCCGATTCTTTCACTGAATTTGTCTCACTCTTAGCTTTCAAACGAGCTATCGCACGACAAAATCCGTCCACTGGAAGCCAAAATCGAAGCAAGCTGTCCAGAGGGGGGGGGACGTCAGCGAAAATTTTTTCTCTCCGATTGACTTGAAACTCACCATACCGATGCAGAATTTCACGCTGAATCCGAATCCGGCCTCCGTTTTCTCATCCGATGCTTCGTTTGGGCGCTACACACCAAAATGTCCCAAATTCTAACTCTGTTAAAATTTTGAAGAAAAATTTTTTCTCTCCGATTGACTTGAAACTCACCCTACCGATGCAGAATTTCACGCTGAACACGAATCCGACCTCCGTTTTCTCATCCGACCACTCCTTCCACTCGAAACAACCCATTTTACAACCCAACATTCAGCAGATTGCACCAAAAACATCACACACTATAGCCTCAAGACTAATCCTGGCGGTCGCCCAAGTCCACCACGACACTCTATCGTTCCAGAGGGGGGGGGACTCAGACCCGAAGCACCACGGCGGCCGACCACGACACTCTGCCGTTCCAGAGGGGGGGACTCAGCGATGGCGGCCATCTTGCGCTATCTGGTGTTCGCCGTTTTCTTACTACTGACTGAGTATACAATATATTTTCATGTGAAGGTAATATACGAACATTACTACTTACCACTAATTAGTTGCTACAATATCCACGATTTCGCCGGTAGGCGAAAAATCAGCTCGCATTAGTAAACAAATATCTGCCAACTGAATAGCAACTTTTTTGCCACCTGCCGTTTTTTAATTTTACACATGTTTTTGGATAAATGATGACCATTTTCACATGCGGAGATAGTTTTTACACGAAAATGAACCTTTAAAAAAATTATCCACAAAATCGCTACCTCGCCAGATAATCTGTTGATATTAGCAAGATGCGTTCCCACAGGGTAGCTACATTAGACGGCTGACCAAATGGACCTCATTTGTCATTTAGCTGGTTATAAAAGTAAGTCGTTTAATTTTCATAACGACTGATATGTCAGAGCTTCCGAATGTTTTGTAATCCTGGATATTTTGTGGCAAATGATATTGATCGGCAGTCGCGGGTATAATACTGAGTCTATTGTGAAGTATACTTATGTTATATTCTTAATATTTTTTTTGAATTGTGTTTGCATGCAATACATTATTATAATTATGTCTGCTTCTATTTGTTGAATATCTATTTTATACTTCCTACTTATTGTCAAAGTGAATGTATTTTGAACCAGTCCTCAGTATGTGGATTGTGCCATGTAAGTCATCATGTAATTTGTGTCACAATATATGGGTTCTCTGTTATGACAATTATGTACTACCGGTATCTACTTAGTTTGGGGGAGGAGTGTACAGTCACAGCCACTGGTTGACTGGATTATCATCACCTCGCTAGAATTCAATAATAATCAATAACTTGATACAATAATGTATAATACAATAACTGGAATTCAGTAATATTTTGATGAAAACATTTTAAAATATTCATCACTCAAAAATTTTAAATTGATAAGATTTCAATACCGCGTTGAACCAGCCCTTGCTCCCATGTCACATATTCAACCAGTATTTAACAGAATTCTGTGGTGACTATTTGGCACCACACATTCTAATTGTCTATTTAATTGCTTTTACTTTGACTACAACCAATTAAGTCTTCCATGAAATCCTCGCACGACGACTTACAGTCGTTGGCAGCTCAGAACTTATTTAAATAATTATTATTATATTATTATTATAATTATAATTATAACGAAGTTATCTAAGGATCACTTATCAAAAGTAGCGGGCACTATAACAGATCTTTGGTCTTCATATGCGTCTCTAAATTAGTTTAGACAACTAAGAAGTATCTCAGTCATAGTGAACTTATTGGTCATTCTTATTTGTAAATGATTGTTGAATTTAAATTTAAGAATTAAATACCATGACTGCAGCCTTCAAAAATTGATATTGATGGAGAGCATGCAATTTCGCATAACAGGGATGAAAATCTTTAGCGGATACGCGTTTCCGTCAGTGTCCCTTGAAAGGCTATAATGACTTTTTTTTAATTTTCTATTTAGGGCCCACGGAATTCTAGAGGATTCCATGTCAGGGCCCTTCAAAAGTTGATTTTTTGTCAGAGCCCCTAACTGCCGCGTTCTCATCCCCTCATATGTAGGTAATGTACGTTTATGTAGGCCGACCAATTAATTGCAATAATTTTATCCAAAAAATCAAATGGATTGTCAGCTTAATTTCGTCAATTGAGAAATTAATTAATTGCACCTAATATTAGTAAATCCCTAGCAATTATTTGAAATTAATTTTTCATGGCCCCTGTTAATCAGTGATGTTTGCGCTCGGTGAAGGTTTCTTTCTTGAAGACCATTATTTATCAGGGTGCAGTCAGAAGTCAGGTAGCATCTAAATCTGCTTGTCGTCGGTAAAAGGATAAAGGAGCTTAGCGGACGATAACTGATTTATTGTCTTGCATATTTTCCATATTACCTGTTTTTTCAAGTGAAATCAAAAATGTGTAAGCCGTCAAGTTTGGCGGTTCGTCCAAGTAAATGCAGATGAAAACGTCTTTGTGGAAATTTGCTGAGCTTGCAGCTGCTGTCCACAGTTGCCCTCCATCCAGTGCTGGTACGGAGCGAGTATTCAGCTTATACGCACCGACACACACAAAACTGAGAAACCGTCTTACACACCCCGTGTTGTGAAGATTGTAACAGTTCACTTAGCTCTATAGATGATGACATTGACTTGATTGTGAACGAGTGAAGGATTGTTGTAATGATTGGGGCCGTCTTGTTGGCATCTTGTTCAAAAGTCTACTCATTGCTTTTATATTTATGTAGCCCCATATTAAGTAAGAAGATGATGCAAATTTGTGTAGAGATGTAATTAAGGAGTTGTTATGTTTAGACTTTTTGCACAAGTAGATTTATTTTTTTAATTGTTTTCTGATTTTCGTTAAATACACACGTATGTATCGAAATTCCTACCAGTGGCTTAAGTTAATGCATTATCTTAATTTTTAGTGTAAGAAATCACCACGACTTACGGCACTTCGTTCGCCACGTCGACATCCACATTCGCCTCCTTGTAGTGATGTGGATTTGCCTTGTCAGGGATCCGTGAACCAATTTCAGGTAAGCAAACATTCAAGACATGGTTCCTTCTCTTCTTAAATCTTCTTAAAATTCCTTTTATCCCCCTAATTTTGATTTACCCCTTACATTTCCTTAATTTATGATTCAGAGAAATCGTAGAAACCCTGCAAGACAGTGCCAATGATAGTTATCTTCTTATTGTGTGATGTTGGAATGAAGAAAACCCAGGAAATACGATAAGCCTAAATGTTTCAATAATATAGCAGGAAACTTAAAAAACGAATATAGGGCCTAAGAGAAATTCTAGAAATTAATTCAGGTCATTATATTCATATTAATTCAGGTGTCCAAACCAGGGCTGTGGAGCCGATGCGTTATCTCATCGGCTCCGGCTCCACGACACTGATGTGAAAGGCTCCGGCTCCGACTTCAAATTCAAATTCAAGTTCTATCTATGCTGGTTATCCTGGATCCGTTGAACGGGTTTTTGGATAACGGTGTGGCCTTTAGAGGCTTGCTACAATCATCAAATTAGTTTTCATTAACAAGCAACGACTTAAGCCTAATAGATAATAGCCTAATATAATGACAAATAACATACTTGTCATATATTTTTGCATGAATTGACTATCTCTGAAAGATAAAATAAAGTTACTGCCAGGATTGGTTAAATTAAATAAAGATCTCCCGCACTGGCTAAATATAAATTGGCCTAGCCTGCAACCAGTCTACTACGAGGCTACATTAAATAAGACCACATGAGTGATGATGATATACCTAATTAGCCGTCACAGGGGCCGAATAGTAGTATAAGCTTTTTAACAAAGCTTGAATATGAAACTGGATAGCGTATGCCTCTAAATAGCTTATAGGGCCTGTATCTACTCGAACATGGAAAGGGTATCGGCTATATAGCCAAATATACCGTATCAATATCAATTGCTTTATTGAATATTAAAGTGTATATAGGCTAGCTTAGGTTGTTATTGTTATTTTTTATTGCCTTTATTCAATAGTCTGTTGGTCCATGAATAATATGATCGGTGGGTAGCCCACGACTCATCATCTGTAGAAATTGTAATTTAGATAGCCTCATTGCAGTGTAGGCTAGAAATGTACAATGGAAAATTATACTTAAAAAAATTAAAAATATCTAACTTAGGACAAGTTTTGTAATTCTATGCAGCATACTTAATAAGTTAAGGCCTAACTTACATATTAATTTCGTATTTTTCATTATGGCGTAAAGTTGCACTAAATAATTCATCAATCATTCATGTATATTATTACATTCAATTTATGTATAACACATTACCAGTATTCCTCTGATGATGGCTAGGCTGATGAAGCTGAACTCAGAGTATCACACAGTATGTTGCAGGGTGCTATGCATAATAAAAATTTGACTGCGAGCACCGAGCAGAAATCCCATCTACTTTAGCTTTCGAATGCGCGTGCGGTTTAATGTCACAGACAATAGAAAAGGGAGGTCAAAAGGCGCCTTTATTGAGAGCGTCTCAGTCTTTTTTTATTGTTTACATATAAGTCAGCATGATATCAGCATAAAGTGTTGACAGACGGAAAAAATAATAATGAAAATTCTTGAAATCCACAGGTCTATGACATTTGGGGAAATATTATTACACGATACGGCTCTTGTGCAGTCCTCCCCCCCCCCCATTTTTTCGCTGGTCAAAAGATGCAGCACCATTGGATGTCCGTTTCAACATCACCGGTTTGAGTGAAGCATTCCTTGCTGTTGTAAAAATCTACGTGGGTAATTGCGATGTCATGGTCGCAAACTTCGTCAGCAAGTCAACATTGTAATTTGTCTTCGGTTTTTTCGCATTGAAATATACCCTTTGAATTTTGAAGTCAAAGGAAATTCATTGTGAATGAGATACCTTTAAAATAATAGGGCGCTACTAGAAGTGGCTGGGTCGCTTATTGCTATAGCCATGTGAGGACTTGTAGTCAGGTCATTCGTGTGAGTGTGAAGAGTTATCCCTCCAATCAAAATTGATCAAATTGAATAATCGATTGTTTTGAAAAATGTAGGTGGGGGTACTGCACAAGAGCCTACAATACAATCTAAGGAAATTGGCATTGTCACAGATGCCAGTAGCTTCTGCCGGTAGCCATACCGATAGATGATAGTCTACATAGTAACCGTATTAGATTTAAGACATTGCGCAAGAAATGTAGCTATATTATCTTTGATGACTGAACTGGAAATGTGTACATAAATGACTGGCGACTTGTCTCTAGGAATCTACAATCATCTATTTAGCATGTATATAACAAGTCTTCAAATTAATGGATTTTGGAGAGTATGTTGTCAATATGGAAATTATTCTTTCGAAACATATGCAATAAAAGAATATTACACATGTGTGTAAATATATAATAAATATAATACAAAAGAAGGCGGCAACTGCAAAGAAAGATATCGTGGAGGACAGATCATTGGTGTACTTAAAAGACATATCTTTAGATTCCAAATGATTTAATTTTTTTATGATGCCAATTAATAACTTTCAAAATTCTAGATTTATATCAAAGCTCAAACTATTGGAGCCGGAGCCTTTGTGATAAATCGGCTCCGGCTCCGACCAAAACCATCGGCTCCGGCTCCACAGCCCTGGTCCAAACATATAATATGGTCGACCATGGGTGAGATTCTTCAGGAAATTTCCGGAATTCCGGAAATTTGACATGAGTTTCATTGGGTCTCGAGATTCGTACAAAAATGCAATAAAATTTTAAATTTAAAGGTACCCCCTCGTAGTGATCTAGATAGGGAAATTTGAGTGAGTGAATTCAATATCCAATTTTCTGCTATATACGTACATTGTAGGTAGTTACGGCGCTGTAATTGTTAAATCTATGAGTTAATGCTTCATGAACCTATGTGAGAAACAGAATCATCTTTCCTTCTGGACTGGACTCAATTTACACTTTCATGTTAGACAACGACGTCATTTTGAAGAATTTAACATTTTTGGAATTTTCAAAAAGTCAGAATTCTGAAAATTCCAAAAATGACCTCAGATTCGTAGCCTAAAGGAGGTAGGGGGTAGTTTCCGGAAATGGCGTCTTGACAGAATCTCACCCATGTGGTCGACTTTTGCATGTTATACAAATCTGTGAGTATGAGATTCTTTTTGAGTTTCTTTTGTTCTTTTTACTTTTTGTAGACCATGTTATTTCGCCAATAAAAATTGTGGATACCTGATAGAGACGTTATATAAAGACCTAATACCTAGTTGTTTAAACTATGATTGATTGTTAAAATGAAACTTTAACGTAGGCGTTGCACTCCATTCTAAATAAAGCGGTCACATTGTCTCGGTCTCCCCTACCCGTTTCATTTTACCCCCTTTACAGAACTCTATCTGTGATTCATGACATGTAGATGGCATGCGTTTGCTTCTATGTTCATAGCATTTTAGTGATTATGTTTTTCAGTGTTCTACTCCGCCATTGCAAACACTGCGGCCTCCACCTGCATCTCCAGCTCATTCGTCAGCTCATTGCAACGCGGATTTGTCCAGTCAAGGATCTGTGCATCGTTATATGGTAAGTGTAAGCGAGCTTTTCCAAATCAATAACATTACCAAACTTAATATTCTGATTAATACATAATGTCTGATATTCTGTATTCCCCTGTACCCGATTCTCGACATGGGATAGCAATATGGTACGAGTAATCCCTAACCGTAACCGTCAGCCTATCCCTATCGAGATAAAGTGACAATTGTGACAACAGACTATTCTAATAGCTAATTGCTATTCTAATACATGACGACGTAAGCAGGCATTCGCCCGTGTGACGACATGGCTGTGTTCATTCACTGGTATTTATTTCTTCAGCAAACGCGGCTCTATTGTACTGAATGGCATTGGCATTCCCCTTTAAACAACTGGAGGTTTCGCCTATTAACATCTGATATTTCAAAGTTTTCTGGGCTTTGAATCAGCTCGATAATTTATTTAATGTTTCTCAACATTTTCAGCTTTCGCAATCGCCACAGTCAACACTACCTCCACCAGTTCCTGCGCTCACCTTCGATGAAGATACTGGTTCTCAGAATGTAATCAATCAATTTACGGATATCACAAGAATTACGAAGCTGTGTGAACAAGCCAACATCTCACCCAACACAGTAGATGGAGTTTTTTTCTTGGGCGCTCTGAACGCAAAGAAAATTATGGCTATGCAACTTACTTTGGATGCAGTGCTCAAACAATTGAGAATGTTGACTGCTAAAATAAGTGTTGTGGGACATTTGAATTCACATTCTTTGGTCGACGAGTTGTCAAGTGCTGGTCCCCTAAACACAACAATAACGGAAGCCGACTTGTTAGCAGACAAACTGGAAAATCCTGATTACAGAAGGAGCGTCATTTCAATTTTGATAAAAGAAGGTGAGAGTGACAAGGATACATAATATACGTTATAGACAGATTTCACTGTATAAATAACAGTGGCGGATCTTTGAAATCAGGCGCCCGGGGCAGAACCTATAGGCTAGTAATTGCGCCCCTAAATAATAGTGCATTTCTCTTCAAGGAAGTTCTTTGTTGGATCATTAATTATACATGACACACTGGTAGTAGTAGCCTACCTATGAAATTTCATCTAACTTAGGACAGCAGCTTAGCTATAGTCTGTCTAATAGTCTGTGACGACCTCATAACCATAATGGAGTATGACACATTTTCCGCTTATCGACATAGCGGTTCTGGTATCTCTGGCGTACAATGTGCATAATTGTTCAGTTTTATGAAATAAATGTACAGCTTTTAATACGTCGATGACATTCGTGGATGTCATTCGTTCTATGGATGTCATTCTTCTATTCATTCAAAAAAGACACTTTAGAGAAATCTCATCATCCCAAATACTGCATGCATTCAGTTAAATAAAAACAACTGTGATGGTTTTGATAAATTACTGTAATTATCAGCTTTTAGAAAGAAGAAATAATCCCGACACTTACATGTATGTACATAGCTTACAATCGCGGGGACTTAGGGTCAGGGCAGACTAGCAGAGATTGTCAACTGTAGCAAATTTTTGAAATCTAGTACGTACTAGTATCTATGATTTGGAACACTATTTCTGTGGTAATTTGCATCTTCGTAATGCTACATATAAGTTCGATTTCTCCGTTTTAGAGTGCAAAATTATCGTCAAAATTTAACGTTGAATCACAATCGTTAGAGTTGTCAATCTTCATTTGAGTCAGGGAACACAAGAACAGAGCAATTACAATCTACTGCAATGTGATCAGAAAGCGGAAAGTTATATCACTTGGTCTAAAACGTTTATAATTTGCTATTATAATCTCGACAACGCTGCCTTCTTCCGTATCTCCAGATATACTTGATAGCTCTCGATTTTGAATTTCAAAAAAATACTCTTTCGACGCAGATCCAGTTACTACGGGACTATTCTGAGAAATTTCTTCGTCAATGTTTGTTTCGGTAACGCTGCTTTCCTCTGTATCTTCAAGCAATTTTGATGTCTCTTCTTCTAAAACTTCAGACTGCTCTTTTGAGGTAGATCCAGTAACCGCAGGGTCCTGAGAAATGTCATTGTTATTAGAGTGGTTAGCTGCACCTCGCACTAGAAATTTATCCAGAAATTCCGCTGATTTCTGAGTCTCAGCTGTAACAATTTTACGACGCTTTGCATATTCCGCCCCAGATGGCTTCTTCTTCCTGAACATCTGAAAAAAGCACTCTTTTATTGACATGATTATAGCTACCACCGATTGAGAGAAGTACAATACAGCAGAAATGTACCCAGACCAAATGTTCAGAGGAGCCCGTGATTTAATGAAGGGAAGGGAAATTTTTATCTTTATGGTAAATATAGACAACTCTGAGTATTTGGTTCGACACTGTCTGTTACTTACTTTTACCTAGTTCAAAATTTTATGAAACATAATGCATATAACAAGAAGCTGTTCTTTCAGTTCAGTCATTTAATTTTAAACAACAAATGTATTAACAGTTTTAAAAAATTTGAGCAGGGGTTCGTTCCCCTATCAGGGAGACCAATTCCCTACATGGCGTTCATCTCATTAGAAATGAGAATGGTCATTGGTCAATCCAAATTGCTAATCATATAATTTCACAAGATATTTAGAAAATTGTGCGACTAGTTATCCTAGTTGTTTACCATAGAGTATGGGCCTGGCCTACACATAAGTTAATTATCAGCACTATATTTACTTTTTTATGCATATGCGACGTATTTTTCTACTCTTATAGACGAGGACTTAAAAACACTACTCTGCTTGCAGTCTAAAAAGGTACGATTTTGGAAACCACTGTTTTAAATGAATGTTGGTAGTTTCTGAATGAATATGCACATACATGGTATGATTAATAGATTATAAAAACGTTGCGTGATGAACTGATTGAACGTTCGATGGTAGAAGAGTAGAAGACAAATGCACTTTATCACTTTATGAGCAATATAGACACCGAATGCCGTCTAGACGCGAAGAAAAAATGATTCTCATTGAAACGTTCAAATACGGCTGTCAGGGGCCAATCCTCTTTAAACCTTATTCGACAACTTACTTTAGTGAGGTCGACGAAGACGTCATACTTGCTTTCCATGGCTGACGAACATTTCGAAGCTAATCGATGCGAAAGGCTTTGTGTGAATGCACGCGCACACACGCAGGATCAGAAGTCGAGGCACATTTTGCGATGAGTGAAAATGAAACAATCTCATGCTTTTATTAACGAGTACTAATTCAGTAGCAATGTTCCAACTCGCTGTTCAACTGACCTTCATCTAACCCTTTCAATCAAAATTTTTAAACTACGTTCTTCATCAGCTGGAAGCATTGAAGAGGTTTTCTTATAAAAAAATACTACCGAATTCCGATACATGTTCCAATAGAATATTAGCCAAGACTAAGTAGGCCTATGTCTAACAATTTTGGATTGAATTAATTATCTAATATCAAAACCAATTTCATTCTCTAAATACCATTCAGACTAGGTCAGTCTAATCAAAAATTATTTCATTGATTCAATAGAAGATTCATTCTAATTATACCTGAATACAATATATATTGCATTGATATTATTTTGTGACTCCGCATATATACGGCCTCTAATCTCAATTTCTCAACAAATACGTTGCTATGTGTTTCTCACATTTCATGAATGCAGTCTATTTGTAAGCTAGTGCATTTGCAGAATTGATGGATAATTTTAAACATAATGAATCTCTGAGTGAGGGGGACATTCCACGATCACTCAGATCAGACTAAATTATAAGAAGTCTTCGTCAAATTATGAATATAGGATGAAGTTGTCTTGTCAATGTGGCGCCCCCCCAAACCCGGCGCCCGGGGCGGTCGCCCCGGCCGCCCCCCCCCATACGTCCGCCACTGATAAATAATATGAGAAAAAACATAATAAAGCGATAAATATGTTGTAAATATGCAGAAAGTTAACAAATTTTCTAAAATCTTCATATAATAATCACAAATGATATCTTTCCGAGGGCTAGTAAGGCATAGAAAATGACTGGAATTTTCCTCTTTAAACATGGACTTCTTTTTATCAATCATTACCATATACAGAATGATCGCTATCTCCTTGCTGATTTTTAGTAACATTGTGCGTAATAGTTCTATGTATTGTATACTATGTAAGAATCGTAGTGCTGAAATATAGGCAGAGTTACGCGGCGCGTCAGATAAAGACTAATGAAAACTGAGGAAGTTGGGAAGTTCAATAATTGCTCACTGCTGATCATCCTAAACTTCTATAATTTTGTAATGATTTTTGATAATATTGAACTAGACATTCTTTTTTCTGAATTTGAGGAATCCTGTAGTTTTTAGCGATGAAGCAATTTTTCATCTTAATAGGTCAGTGAATCATTTAAGACGTTAATTTATTGTCAAAAATTCTTCAGTGCATTTCGGTGTGATTGTTCGAAACATTCTGAACAATAATCATCCTAACATAATAAGAAGGAGTGCCTTAAATAAGTGAATGACCAATATGCATGAGTTAGTTGACCGCAAAATTGGGGGACTTCTTCTTGAAATCAACAATGAAATAATATTTCGGTGTTGATACTGAACGTGGTCACAGTAGGCTATTATTAAAAAGTATTGTTTTTCCAACTCTCTGTCAATTTTTGTAAGCTTATGATATACGAACAACTGCTAGATATATTTTTCTTCATCGTTCATTTGCATTGATACAAAAATATATCCCCTTTTCAATAGAAATTTTAACTTTTCGATACATTCATATAGAAAAATATGTTTTGAAACAGAGTTTTGCTTTTTGAGTCCACTGGATAATGACAATACTCCTAAAATCCCTCAAATTTTCCCATTGACTTCACTTTTTTCAAATTTTTTTGAATCTGAGTAAAGTGGAGTAACATCACCAATAGAAACATAATTCATATTTAATTCAAAAACATTTACTTCTATTAAATTTTTATTCTTTTTATGAAACTTTATTAACCTATTATAATCATATGGAAATTCATCTAAGCCATCAGAGAGATCAAATTCCTTTATATATTCTTCTTTATTATAATGAATTAGTCTTTCTTTGTGATATTCTGCAGGATGTAAATGTGCTATAATACTCCACAGAAAACAATAATCATCTTCATTTTTTATGTTGATTATTTAAGGTGAACTGAAAGGTAAAGGAACATAACTACCACCAGTATTATTTTTATATTTATCAATTACTATTTTCTTATATAGTATTTTAACAAATCTCCAACCAGATTCACGTAACTGGGCTTCAATTATACAATTTTCTAATTTATTTATCATTGATTCAAATATGGGTTGTATATCATTTTCATTATGAATTTTTTGTGAATTTGTAAAATGTCCTTGTATTAGTCCATTTTGTAAAATGTCCAGGTCCATTTTTTTGTATACAGTACTTCTACATTCATATAACATTTGAAAGATTTCTTAAATATTTTAAAAAAGTTTGTTAATACATTATAAAAAGCTTCATCGGTTTCATTATGTTCAACAGATTCATTAAATAAATATTTTATATCTGTTACGGGCGAAGCCCTAGAACCTTCGGTTCGTTCAGCTTCATCAAATTCATCTATTTCGTTAAGTTCATCAGTATCACTAAATAAATATCTTCCATCTGGTGCATGTTCATCTTCACTATTACAAACTTTTTTATATTTCGAATGTGAATAATCATCAAATATTTTTTAACTTTTATATCAGTAGGTAATGTTTCTAGATAGTTTTTATAATTATTTAATTTTAATATATTTCCTTCATCAACTGGATCTACATTTTGTAAATGCAATTTACTTTGTAAATGAGATTGATAACTTCTTTTTGTTTGCAACTTTCTTTTACATCAGACACAATAAAACTTATCCATTTTTTGTTTTTTAAAGAAAAAATTTGTGTTTTAATTTTAGATATACATGTAAACACTCTAATATCAAGGTCTTGAGAGTTATTATATATTATTATATATTTCACGTTCTTTAGTTATTTTATTTTCTTTATCATGTAAAGTCTTATCAAAAGAGAATTTAAATTTATTTTCACTAACTATAGATTCTTCATCAACATCATAAATTACACTTTTTGGTACAGGATGCCATTCCATGATAGGAATATCTAATTCGAAATTATATTTACTATTTGATAATAATATAATAGAGAAAAATATTGGTCTTTGATCTCTTTTGGAAAATTTAATAACACCACCATAATCTGAATCATTTTTAGTTTTATTAAAGATGGTAAAATTTTAAATTGATTAGATGTAAATCCTAATTTAAATTTTGTAGACCCGATACATAGTTGTCTAATAGTATCTTCAACTATTCCATCATTATTTTCAATTGTAAGAAAATGAAATTTAGATGAATTTTGATTATATGTAGTATTACCGGTACTCGTAATATCATGTTGAGATATAAATTTTTCTTTACTTACATTTTTATAATTACTAATATTTTTATAATCTTTGTTACCATTTACACCTTTTTCAGATGTTTCAGAATCATCATCTATATTATCATCATCATTATTATAAGATTCTTTAAAATTATTATTATCAGATTCTTTAAAATTATTATGATTATGGTCATTGTTAATAGTATAAGGTGTTGTCCACATATAGATTTTTTCCTGCTGAGCTAACCCATTTATGTAAGATTCTAATAAATTAATATTTAAATTTGAATATAATCCTATATAAGTATCATTATCATATCTTTGAGGCATTTCTACCATTTCTTTTTTATAAATTGTATCTCTATAATAAACTTGACATAATAATTCTTCATTATGTTTTTTACTTTCAATATGAATATCATATTGATTAAACTCATCAACAAATAATCTAATTTTTTCTTTCGAAAAAGATTTTAATTTTTTTACTAATTCTCTAATGTTGATATAATTGATAATTTTAGTTTCTATCCAATCTGTATTACTGATTGGCAAAACGGCTCTAATAAATCCGTAAACATTATTATGACCAAAAATAACCATGTTTTCTTTATTTAATTCTACATACTCAATATCATTATACTTACTTACAATATCCATATATTTAATAAATGGATCACCTGGAAATATACAATAATTTGTTTCAATAGAAGGTAAACCTTTAGTCTGTTCTTTGAATATTTCCGCTTGTAATTCAAACAAAAGATTAACATCTATACATGGATTATTATTATTATCAAAACATTTATTTTCAAATCCCGATGATCTCATCGAATAAGAAGAACAGGATGATGCGGGCGAATATAATTTTTTTAAATTTGCTTTTTCCATTTTTTTTATTTTTACTAGAAAAAATTAATTTTTTATTGTTTAAAAAATGATGTTACCAAATGTTGGTGAAGGTGCATATATCCCGAATAATCGTGAATCAGAAATAGAGATAGAAAATTATATCATGAAAACTGGAGACGTTTTATCTGCTCCATTGCATCTTTCTATTCTTCCGCAACAAAATACAGAGTTAACAAATAAACAATATGTTGATACACAAATCAATGACTTAAAGAAAAATATATAAACGATGTTTTGGTTCCACTGATGAATGAATTAAAGTTGCTTAAACTTAATGACAAATCATTAAACGAAAAATTATTAAAACTTGATAAAAACGATAGAGAGCTAGAAGCAGATATAGCAAAACTTTTTAAAAAGATTTCAGAACAATCAAAAATTTTAATATTACTCTCTATAAAGTTAAAATCTGCAGTCATTAAAAATAAACTTCAGATAAAATTATTGAAAGAACAATTAGAAGATGAAATAGAAATACTTCCTGAAAGAATTAAAAAGAATTTAAACAAGTTACGAACTACATTCCAAAAAAGTGTTGATGAATTGAGTTCTAAAATTACTCAACAAATGAAAAAGATGAATAAAATAATAAATGAAGTAAACTCACTTAATCAAAAAGTTGATTAAATGAAAACTCTTAAAATCAATTTAGAAAATGAATTAAAGAAAAATTTACAAGAAAACTCTAAAGGAAATAAAGAACAGTTAGATGCTGTTAAAAATCAGTTAGATGTTCTTAAAGTTCATTGAATGCTCTTAAAACGGCGTTGAAGATGAATCAGCAGAAAATGCAAGTTAATAGAAAAGAAATTAAAATACATCACACGCTGCTTGACGCAATAGATAAAGTCCAACAGAAAATTAATAAAGTTATCATGAAGTTGTTGTCCATTCACACACGTAAATCTTGATGACGCACGTAAATCTTAATCGGACCAAAGGTCCTAAGGTTACTAACCAATCCTAAGCGTAAATCTTAACGTAAATTTTTTTCCCAAAGTCAAATTTATTCCTAAAAAATGCCTTTAATTTATAAACACAATCTGAAACATTTTGCTTCAAATCAAAAAATAGCACATGAACCATCTATGAAATCTGTTTACCATTATAACAGTGTAGAAACAATTCAAAAAGAAGGAGCCGGTGTAAACAGCGGAGCTGGCATCTTTTCTGGTATAGGAAGTATCATTAACTTAATTAAAAATAATAAAGATTTGATTACATCTGCTGCAAAAGGAGCAGCTGCTATAGGTAGTACAGCGAGTGCAATATCAAATGCTGTTAAGTCTCAAAACGAATTAAAACAACTAGAAACTATTCGCAAACTTAAGAATGATTCCGAAGAACTAAAAAATTAAAAAAAACTTTCAGAGGAAACAAAAAACAAAATTGCTAACATATCTGCAGGGTCTGAGAGTAAACATGAGAAGAAATCAGGCGTAGTCATAGAACCTACGGTTCGTTCAATTGAAGAAATAAGAGGTAATGGAACGCAGTTAGGGACTGGTTTAGCAAAATTCTAAAATTATATTTTAGTAAAAATCTTTTTGGGTGTGAGAAATTTTTTTTCTGTGTGTGAGAAAAGACAAAAAAGTCAAATTATTTTTTATAAAAATGTCTTCTCTTATCGAAAATAAATTTAGATTAGACGATCCTCCGTTCGTCAGTTATAATCAAAAAAAGAATGACTATATAAGAATTGCTATGAATCCCGGATCTTCTAGTAGAGTAAATACTGGAGGTGATTTAATCTTTGAAGTTGATAATCAGCAAAGTTATATATATCTACCTGGTTCCTTTTACACTGTGAATATTCTTTATATAGTGATGCCAATTTTACAACACCATTACCAGATAGCGATAATATTGCATTAGAGAATAATTTCTTTCCAAGATTATTTACACAAATGCGTTTAGATGTTGCAACTCAAAATATAGAAACAATAAGTGATTCTCCAGGTGTAATTGATAAAATGCTTAGATTTGTAACAATTGGTGAAAATAATAGAAAGTATGAAATCGAAGGTTGGTTTCCTGATACTAATGACAGTATAATTGTTGATGATTTAACTCACACTAGAACAGATGCAGCAGGAATTGCGAAAGATGTAGAAAATATTGCAAAACATTTAAATAAAACAAACACTAGTGCATATAAAGAAAGACGTGAATTTAACAAGAAAAGTAAACAGACAGTAAATTGGTCATTGTCTCCATTATTCGGATATTTAGATCATGACAAAATATCATGTCAATTAAAATTTAAATTAATAATTCATCGCACAGCAAATGATGAATTAATCTTTTATGGTAAGACTGGAAAAAAAGCATATTTAAAAATTGATAGACTTGAATGGTGGATAAAGCATATTACTCCTAGTTTAGAGGTCGAATTAGCTATTGCAAATAGATTAAACACTAACAAACCAATTCCAGTAAATTTTCTAAAGCGTACTGCTAGTTCAGTAAGTTTTACTGAACAAATATTCAACTGGCATTTTACTAGAACTTCGAATACTCCAAGATATTTATTATTAACTTTTCAAATAAATAATTCTCCAAGTTTTGATAAGAACAAAAATCTTTTTCATATTAATACAATTCGAAGTTTACAAGTTTCATTAAATCAAACCCGATATCCAATTGATCCATTAAGATTCGATGATGACAATAATCAATTTATGGAAGGACATGATGTTTATAGAAATCTTTGTATAGAATTTGGAGCTGAACCACAATTAACTGCTGGAGATTGGAGTCATTTATATCCTGTTTTCTGTTTCGATTTAAGTGCACAATCTGGAGATATTATCAAGACTGGCTGTGATGTGACAATTAATATTGAAAAGAAAGATTCCACAACTTCATTGATGGCTTATGGTTTATTGCTAGAAGATGTAAAATGTTCTATTGAAATTCTTAATGGAAAGATAGCTAGGATTGGTTAATAACCATAGGACCTTTGGTCCGATCGGCTAAACCCTCTGAACAAAGTTCTATAGGTTAGTAACCTGAGGACCTTTGGTCCGATCGGCTGAAGCCTCTGAACGAAGTTTTATAGCTTAATTAAAATTTTTGATAACTTAAAATTTTTAATAGCTTAAATTTTTTTCATAACTAAAATAGATTAAACTTTTTTTTATTAAAAATTCTTAACTGAAATTTTTTTCATAACTAGAATAGATTAAAATTTTTTTATTAAAAATGTCGCAAGCGAAAAGTAATAATAATAAAACTGTTGAATTAGAATTACGTAACATTGTTGACAAAAATACACCTAAAACTATTACGATGAGCAAAAAGAAATATTACATAAGTAAACCAATGATAGAGAATATTTAATTACAAGAAAAAAAGAATGGTGGAATTCTCCCATTAATTCAACTACTAATAGGTGGCATAGCAGCAGCAGGAGGTGTTGCAGGTGGGACAGCTGGTATTGTCTAAGCAGTAAATAAATCAGAGAAAGCAGCATTAGAAGAACAAAAACGTCATAATAGAGTTAGAGAAAGTTACTAGTGGTGAAGGAATAGTAGATAATTTTATTAGAAAATTAAATTTAGTTGATGAAAGAAAACGAGTTCTTAAAAGCATTCTACATAATGTTGATGATTTAATTGAAATAAAAGAAACAAAAGATGGTTCTGGAATATATCTAAGTCCCATTATGATTCGGTAATGACCTCACGACCTTTGGTCCGATCGGCTAAAGCCTCTGAACAAGATTCTATAAGTTAATAACCTAAGGACCTTTGGTCCGATTAGGTAAAACATTTATTTTATTTTATCTTTAAAAATGTATTCTACAAATTCCGAAAATTTAATTAAATTAAAAATTTCTAATTTAGATTTATTGAATTATCTCTTAAAAGTACATAAAACCTCAAATTGTCAACATAGCGGAGGTGATTCAACTTTGTTGCATTCCGGAGGCGACATACAAAAAACATTAGAAAACTTTCCTGGATTTATTTGGAGTAAATATTCAAAAGAAAAACATCTTCCTGGTCATTCATATACCGGTCCAGGAACTCGATTAGATATAAGACTAGATGAGAATAATAATCCGAAACCAGGTGAAGAACCAATAAATAGAGTAGATGCCGCAGCTTACAGGCATGATTTAGCTTATCGAAATCATGATCTAAGTTCTCGACATGCAGCTGATAAGAAGATGATTCAAGAATTAGATAGTATTCAAAATCCTACATTTAGAGAAAGAATTGAAAGAATGTTTGTTAAGAAAGCTTTACAAGCTAAAATATTATTCGGACAGGGTTTAGACAAAACTCATAACTCTGAAACCTACGCGTCTGAAATGTCGAATGATCCAAGCCGCTACGCGTCTGAAATTCAAAAGGAATACAGAAAGCCGAAATATCTATTCAAAGTAAATAAATAAAGTTAATAAAGATGATATTTGGAATGCTGATCTTATTCATATGCCGAATGATTCTGATTATAAATACGCATTGACCGTTACAGATTTATATACACGATACGCTTGGGCAAAGCCTTTAAAAAACAAAAGTGGTCTGTCAGTTAAATATGCGTTTGAAGAAATCTTTAAAGAAAGTAATAGAACACCAAAGAAGCTATTCGTTGATCAAGGATCTGAGTTTTATAACAGAAATGTTAAGCCATTATTTGGAATTGTATATTCCACAGAAAATGCTGGCAAAGCTGTAGTAATAGAGAGATTCAATAGATCATTAAAAGGTAAGATCTTCAAGAAATTTACAGAACATGGTAATCAGAAATGGTTGAAGATACTACCAGCAATTGTAGATCAGTACAATACTAAAGTTCATTCAGGTATTGAAGAAACTCCAAAGAATGATTCTGACGATCCTGATTTGATACGAAAAAAAATATTCGAAAATAATTATTCGAATGACAGTAATCCGAATTTACAGAAACGTAAGCCGAAATTAAAGATTGGAGATAGAGTAAGGATATTTAAGTATAAGAATAAACTTGAAAAAGGCTTTGTTGGTTATTGGACTAAAGAGATATTTGAAGTTTGTAAAATAAACCAAACGTATCCGATTACTTACGAAATCAAAGATTTAGATGATGATAAAATCACTGGCAGATTTTATCAAAACGAATCACAAATAAGTGAGCTTTAGCCATTGGAACTAACGTTTTTCAATTCTAACATAACATCAAGAAATGGCACTCCTTTTTGTAATTTGTTCAAAACATATAGACATAATTGTCCACAATAAGTAGTTCCTGGTGTTTGAATTTGAAATGTATTGTATGTTCCATTTCCAAGTAATTCTTTGACTTCATTTGTTGGAGGCAATCCATATGAGTCAAAATAATAATTAGAACCGTTTTTATTTCTTTGTCCCGCTGACCAATGTACTCCTTTTTGATCTGACGTGTGAAGATTTGTTACAAAATTTACAGTTGGCTTATCTTTTATCAAACGTTATTCGTCTCTCATCAATATGTGAAAATTCTTTATTCCCAATTGATTAGCAATTTTCTTTAGATCAAAACTCTTTGTTTTTTGCGTTCCATATAATTTTAGGAACTCGGTAATGCTAGACATTTTATAATTAAAATAATTTCTTATAGGGACCCCTAGAAGTCAGAAGGGGGGTATTGAGTTAAAAAATCTGTCGCATAATAGTGACTTTCCTTACTTTCCTTACTGAAATGATTTAATTTAATCTAAATTAAAAAGTTACATTGTTTAACAGATTTCCTTTTTTCATGAACTTCTGAAAATGAATTAGAAAAAGACTGAGTCTTGGATAGTTCTTGAATCACTGCTTGATTGCTTGCTTTTCAGATGTAGTTGTCCACAAAATCATTTGTCTTGAATGGCTTGTAATTGTGATGTCTCTTCATCTTGAGTTGATGATGTTCCTGGTTGTAGATTTAAAACAATTTGACTTGTTTTCATTGTCCTAATATAATAATCCATTTCAGGTCGTGCCGATTTTTTACAAAATTCACATGAGGTACATTAGCAGAGCCAGTGGTTCGCACATCTTTTATCAATAGTAATTCATCCCTCATCAATAGGTGAAAATTCTTTATTCCCAATTGATTAGCGATCTAATTTAAATCAAAATTCGTAGTCGTTTGCTTCCCATGTAATTTTAAGAACTCAGTCATGTTATTAACCTGAGGGCATATATCGCCTATATTACTCAGTATAACTGTCGGATTTTCATCATTCATTTTAAATGAAATAAATTCCAATAACTGCAATAATGTCTACTTCTTGTACAGAAAAATAAAAACAACGGCAGTGTATTTTGCATCAAATATAATAATACAACAATCAATCTTATCACACAATTGTACAATCCCAGTCTACTGCCAGAAGACTCGAGAACAAAAGGAAATTTAATTACATTTCAAAATATTCCAAGATGCAATACTACTAAGTTCCATGAATCATGCTTAAATACTGTAATAGAGATCTATACAATTCCAGTCTACTGCCAGAAGACTCCAGAACAAAAGGAAATTTAATTACATTTCAAAATATTCTAAAATGCGTTACTACTTATAAAAAAGTCTTCATAAATAATGTATGTACATTGCACATATCTTAAAAAGTGAAACAACACAGTTAATGTTCATCTTGGGAACTAAACCTCATTTCTTCTATAGTTGTCGGTTGATTCAATTTTTCTATATAAATTTTGATTTCTTTTAAATGTTTTCTAACAAATTTAATGGCATTGATGAATTTAAAAATAATACGTGTGGTAAAATCAGATCCGATAAGTTCATCAAGAAATAACAATAACTTACGTTATAGGAAATTCTAAATAGTTCCAAGTTTGCCACAAATCTCTTTTTTTTTATTGTCACTCAATTCCAGAATTCTTTTAAACCCATAACCTTGATAGGCAGCACTTCTCAGCAACGACCGATGGTGTACTTTATCACTTGCAATCAGTTTTGAAATCATAGTAGCACTATCCTCGATGGTAATGAAATGTTCTTTTGTAACATTGAACTGAGGAATTGTAGTAGTGGTGAGATACTGTTCTATTTTTACTGTAATATCCTCCACTTGTTTTTGAGAGTCCGCAACTTTGTTCTTCTTTCTCGATTGAATTTCCAACTTCCACTTTTCAAATAATTTTTTCGCAGTTTCCTTGTGCTCTTCTTTAATTAAGTTTAGTCAAATCGGCATGTAAAACGAAAAAGCTTCCGCGGCAGTACGTTTTGGCATTTTGTAATGAAGAAAGAAAACAGTCACTAGTTATGATTAATGAAATTGGAAAATGAAGTCTTACTTCCTACATGCTGCAATATATTCCACGTCGTTTTACTATTTAAGTGCGGATAACAGCTGCTTGTTCTGTAATGCAATGGTTCAGGAATGCGAGAAGCAACTGCATTGTTTCATGTACGCGGGAGCAGCTGTTCCCTACAATTGGGAGGTTCATCAGAGTGCAAAGCAGTAACGATAACAGGCATTGTAAGAGATTGTGTTACATTTTTAAAGAAATATTTTTCCCCTAGACTTATTTTAAATATGAATTAGAAGGTTCTTAACCTGGTTTAGACATCAAAATGATTAAAAATTCATAAATTTAGGGATAATTGGGGTTATTTTAACTTCTCCTAAAATTACCAATTTTTCTGATGTTGTGTCCTGGAACGGTCATGATTTTCAAGAGAAAAAAATTATAATCACAAATTTGAGATTTTTCTTTTATGATTTTTCGGTGTCCTGGAACGGTCATGATTTTGAGGAGAAAATAATCATAATCTCAGATTTGAGATTCTTAACTTTTATGATTTTTCGATGTCCTGGAACGGTCATGATTTTCAAGATAAAATAATTATAATCACAAATTTGAGATTTTGAAAAATTTGAAAAATTGGGTATTTTTAAAAACGCCTAAATTTATGAATTTAGGTCTTCATAACCTGAAAAAATGACCAAAATTCTTAAATTTAGGCGTTTTTAAAAATACCAATTTTTCAAAAAATGGTACTTTTTAAATGGACTAAATTTATGAATTTAGGTCTTAAAAACCTGAAAAATGGTTAAAATTCATGAATTTAGTCATTTTTAAAAATACCAATTTTTCTGAATTTTTCGGTGTCCTGGAACGGTCTTCTTCCCATTACTACAGTCACAATGAATGGTAGAGAAAGTGAAGAGAAAATGATCCAAGTCTGCATGCGAAATTGACGTCATCTCAGTGGTGATGCATTGGAAAGCTCATCCGTGTTTAGGGAATGATGATGGGAGAAGCGAGAGGCGAGCTTTGATATAATTGGTGGCGAGAGAAGTTTCCCTTGTTCATCACTTTCCACGTTTCCGCCTGCACGATTGGCAATTGAAAGGAAAGTTTCATAACTGTCGTAAATGTATCGGGAGCACCAAGTTACGCCGACAGGAGAGACAAATGATCACACGCTTTCATGTCCCGACAACTGCCCAAAAGCTCTCTGTCGGGCAGATATTGGCCCATCATCATTATCAAAATTTTTCCACTGGGTGCTGCCACCATGCTGCGTAGCAGGAACGTGGCCTATGCTGCCATTTTTATTGGTTTCTGCTACGCATTTCTGCTACTTTCCCGCTACGTAGCAGATACGTTTTGTTAGCCGGGTTGATAGAAGTTTGTTTCACATGTTTCTGAGCAACTTTGGTCAAAATGTTGAAAAAAATTTCCGTCTGATTACCAAAATTCCGTTTGATGGCCAGAAATCCGGCCATTGGCTGGAAAAGTCTGATGTATGCCCGGGGGGCTGTTTTTCATCGAAACATCATCGACCCAACTTGACGAAAAACACGATGTGAGGGTCTCGGAGCTCAATATAGCAAATAAATCCATGTAAGTAAAAGCAAATTCTAAGCCATCCATTCGAAAACTGTCCTCAATTTGCTAAATAAGCGGAAAATTAATCGCTGATTATTAATTACTCGTGATCGTTTACAAGTCAAAAAGCAGAACATGCTAAATTTGAATAACTAGTGGGATCAGCACATTTATGCGGTCTCTAGTGAACTGCTAACTAGCCAGAAATCAAGAGAGACTGTCGTCAAATTCTATGCTTGATGCCAACCAATACGGGAATTTGATATTCTGATAAAGGAGGTCATATGTTCTCTTTATTTCTGGATGGTTGGCATGCAGTTTGACTGTTACTACACCTACTCTGAATATCGTATTGTTGTTTATTTTTGATACGTCAGTGCAGACAGTAAAGAAAGATTAAAATTGGAAGTGAATAATTTGTTGTATTGGGGTTCTGTAGGGCTGATTCCTCCTACACTCCTACAGTCAGCGTATTGAAAACAAGCGTCGATCCTAACAGACAAATGGATTTATCGTGTTCTTTATTGAAAATGTCTGAAATTCGAATCACATGAGATAATGCAGTATTACAGAGCTGTCCATAAAATAGTATATTATCCCTCTACTTGCAAAATTTATAAGTAGTGTACTGTATTCAGTCTGTTAAATAAACACGAGAAGATTATTGTCCTGAAAGACACACAAGATTGCTGAAAATAGGACGAAGCATCACCGACACAACAGATGGGCCTAAATTGCAATGAAAATAAGTCTTTCAACGCACAAAAGTGAGAAATATTTTTTGTGTTGAAAGCTATGTTTTATTACTTATTATTTAATATGCTTTATTCAGCAACGAGAATATCACACTTTCTGGAATAGGCTTAATTAAGTTAACACAAGTTTTATTAAGTAGGACTACAATGCAAGTGGTAGGATTGTCGAATGATAGCCAGTACATGGAAAAGGTTTGTCTTAAAGCTGATTTCACGAACACTTCAATTTGGAAATGTAAGCTTACATGCCGCTATATTTTTTCAAGTTATCTTACTTCATTATTTTAATTAATCAAAGGCAATTAATCAACATGTGTTTTGGAAGAGAGGACACATTCGAATCAAGAAGAATCATAAAAAGATGAAAATCATCCGTGTCTTGATTGATATATCCTTTAACAACTTCATTTCTATTTGCCAAATTGTTATGAATTGAATGTCATAAATTCGACCATACATGCTTTGAAATAATTGGAAACTGGGAAGAAAAACGCTAATGATGTATTTCAGAACCTGCTCAATTGAGGTTATTATGTCTATTATACAAAACTCATTCTCATCAATGTGTAAACAAATATTCAGTCATACAGGTATTTTTCGGTATTGCTCTACTTTATCCGTCTCACGTCCTTTGATACCGTATGTCCTCAGAAATTACGAAATGAATCTCTGATATGAAGCTAAAATGGAAAACTTGGACAATTGCGAGTTTGATAATTGTGTCTTGAAATTATAGCTATCAAATTTTGAACATGATTCACTACTTTCAGATCTGTCAGCAGGCCTAGAGTTGGACTATTTCATGAATTCATCTTGGTATGTGAGGATGCTCTGAATCACATCTTGTGATGCTGTGCATTAATTATTATGCTTTGACTTTCAATATGTTTATCCTATGACAATCTCAATTCAAATACTTTCTGTGGATGCGCTATGTGAATTTTGCGACTTGGATCTCTGAAGGACTTCACGGAGACATGGGATGAGCTAACGTGAGTTTCTGAATCCGTTCATTTTCAGACTTCTTTGCATTGCCTCTAATTCGCTAGTGAGTTCGGTTGCGTATCTTATCCACTGGCTTCAAAGTTACGTTGCTTGAAGTTGAACGTCTTTCATTTTTATCAAGTTTTGTCAATTTTCTTTATACAAGCCCTCAAGAAAGTATTTTTTTCGTTTCAGCGTGGTGATAGTTTCAATGATCTGTATATACCGATAGTCAGTGGATTCCACTGATTGAAATATTTAACGGTATGATCAGGGAGTCAGTTGACTTATTGGACTGTTCAACACCTGTAGCAGGAAAAGCTGAAGTAAGTGAAATTTGTGTTATTTTGTAGCTATTCGGCTTTAGAAGAATGGTAGGTTACTAGGCGCTGGGATAGAGCATCATTATTTCGCCTACAATCCTTCTATAAGATCTTGAGACCGCGACGTGCATAAAATCTATACGGTCTTATCCATCTTACAAATCTCTTGCGCTTGATCTTACTGATCTGCTTCATGATCTGAACAGACTTGTAAAAATGCTAAGAATCTTGCGTACAGAACCTTGAAAGTCTTACAAGAAAAGTTCAGAATAATCGCAGGTGTCTTCCGCAAGTTAGGGCTATTTTTCGCAAGATCTGTCGATTAGTGCATTTGCGTTCGATTAAAGGAAGCGGTGGTCGCTGAAGAATAATTGCCTATTGTACTAATGTACTGCATGTGCAACAATGAAAGTGCAGTGAAAATGAAGGTCTTGCTTCTGAAGGCAAGATGAAACTAATAAATTAGCATTGTAGCGTATTTGCATGTACGTGTGATGGATCCAAAAGCTGCGCAACGAGTAGGCTTACCACAAAAGAAAAAGAACAGCGTTTGCATCAACTTGCATCCTGTGCAAGAGTTATTGTCCCCATAACCAGGTACACGTAGATTGCAGAGAATCAGGTTCGTTTCAGTTAAAAAACTGTCATACAGCTATTGATGAGCAAGCTTTACATGTAGGCAATATGGTAAAGAGCAGGGATGCGGAGTCCTATCATTTTGATAGGACATCGACTCCGGGGGTTGATAAGACTCCGACTCCGGGAGTTGATAGGACTCCGACTCCAAGTGGCAAGTATATAAAGCATACAAAAAAACTGATAACCTACATCACATATCACTATAAGCTTACCTGAACCTATCTTTAGTGATTATTGCTGTATTATCAATCATTTTCGATGAAAGTTTATCAAATGTCGCTTTAAGTTGGATGCATGCGACTAAGCTCCTCCCATCTTGTTGATTAGTGCTTTACACGACTTTTCTCCAGTCTCTACCAGGCAGGAAAATCCCCCTTCTTCAAAACAAATGAGTACACTTTCGATTATGCGCTTTGGAGGAGCCATCACACATGATTGACGTTCGGTTGATACGAGGTAATGGTCACAAACAAACTAGTATTTTACTTTTGTCTCTGATGTGACATTTGGTGCGTAGTAGGTGTGATCGAGCATAGGAAAGTTTGACATCTCTACTAAATCACCGAGTGAAAAGACAATCCCTTTTTCACTATCACGGTTCATTCCCTCAACTATTACAGGCTTTGCATGCACTGCTGTCTCTGTACCTTTGTTTGACGGAGAAAATTGACATCAAGACAGTGACAGATATATGTGCGAGGATAAATAATTTGTTTGTATCATCTTTCGGGTCTACTTATAGTCCGGAGTCCTATCATTTGATAGGATTCCGACTCCATCAAAAATGATAGGACTCCGCATCCCTGGTAGAGAACTCATTGAATCAGCAATACTTGAACAGAAGAAAATATGAGTCTGCCAATCAACAAATTGAAGGAGTTGATCTTTATGCATTCAAAGTCAAAAGTTTGCAAGATAGTGTTGTAAATGGTAATAATAACCGGTAATCATCATCATCATCATCAACCTTTCGTGCCACTGCTGGCAAATGGCCTCCACTCCCTCCTCCAGCTTCTTCGATCTTGCGCTATCTGAATCCAGTTGATTTCGCTCTTCTCCTCAATATCGTCTCTCCATCTTCTCCTTGGCCTTCCTCCTCGCCTTGGTCTTTATAGCGGCGTCCATTCCGCTACCTTCGTGGCCCATTTGTTGTTGTTCATTCTGGCTAGGTGTCCTGCCCAGTGTCCCTTCACCATTCTGACTCTACTCGTTATGTCAATGATTCTCGTCATTTCTCTGATGTTCTCGTTCTGTATTTTGTCATTCCCTCGTAAAGTTTAGTATTTGTCTTTCATACTTCTTTGTGCCACAGCCAGTTTCCATTTCTGTCGTTTTGTCAGTGTCCACATTTCTGCACCATACGTCATTGACGGCAATATGACCGTATCAAAGAACCTTCGCTTCACACATATTGGGATATTCGTGTGTTTGAGTAGTTTGCTGTATTGTCCGAACCTTCTCCAACCAGTATTTATTCTGTGATCTGTTTCTCTGCCAATTTCGTTGTATTCTGTTAGCCATCTTCCAAGGTATTGGTATTCATTTATTTCTTCTAGTATTTCTCCATCAATTCGAATTCCTTGTCGCGTTGTTCGTTTTGCTATTTCATTGGACATAACTTTCGTTTTCTTCTTGTTCATTTTCATACTATCTTTCCTTCCTTCTTCGTTTAATTATGTTAGTATTCTCTGCATGTCTTCTCCTGTATTCGCTGTATTATGTCATCCGCAAATCTGAGATAGTTTAATTTTTCTCTGTTTATGCTGATTCCTTCGCTGATCTCTACTCTTCGAAATATTTCTTCTAATGCTGCTGTGAAGAGAATTAGTGATAAAGTATCAGCCTGACGTACTCCCTTCATGACTTTTACCTTTTCACTCATTGTATCGGTACTGATCTGTGCTGTACCACCGTTGTATGTTTTTTCAGGATTTAATAAACTTCGTTTGTACTCCTTGCTTTGTTGGACCATCAATTGCTGCTTTATGTTTAATGTAGTCAAGGGCCTTCTTGTAGTCAATGAAGGCCATTACCTGTAATATTGCCGTAATAATTACCTGCGATTATTACCCAAACACCATCAGCAATAATGACAGGTAATTTTTGAAGTTTCGATTTGATTACAACGTAATGTTTTGTTTACATCGCATAAATTTTCCCTAAACTCATTTGCATTTGGATAGCAAGTTTTGTTCTGGCAATTTTTTTCTGGAATTTTATGTCGTTTATGTTTGGTGCAACTCAATAAAATTAGTCTAAAATTAAATCATTTTGTGTCCGTTCCTTCTACAGGTGATTGATTAACTAATCACTTTTTTAAACTGTTTAAAGAACAGTTCGCAATATTTAATTTGCACAAAACATACGTGCAGATGCTCTCAAATTATGTCACATTTGCATGCTGGTGGGTCACGTGGGTCTTGAATCAAGTTTCGTTGACCCACTTCCAACTCTAACGTGCAAACGCAGACTAAATTGTATTGAATAAAAATGATCAATCTGCCAAATAGACTGTATTGAAAAGCAGATAGACTTCGCTTGTCTGTAGTGATTGACTTTCCATAATGAATTAAAATATCTGTTTTTGAAAGTTTGATTTTCAAGCCTAAATTAGACCGCCGAATTGTTGAGACGAGTTCATAGTGACTTCACTAGATCTGAAAGCGCGCATTCTTCGACTAGCAGCCCTTTCAATACATTTTCATTTGCGCATTTAGTGTTTGATTGCCGATGAAAATAGATTCAGAAGAATAAGTCTTCATGTTTCAAGGATAATAATTTTTGCGTAATCAACTTGTGATTTTACAAAATGGGAATGTCAAATATAATTTTAGTTTAAGTAATAATCCATTTCTACACTCTATCATGTATATTTTTGATCAGTGTGCGGGAGGTCTTACTGCATTCACATCAATACTTTAATTCGAACCATCTATAAAGCTTGCAGTATCAATTCAATGTCATTGATGGATGGTTGTTTGATTGGTGAACATGAATCTCAACAACTCCAATCGCCGTAACCGCCCCATGGATTTACCTTCACTCAGATTGAAGTACATACACAACTGTAATAGTGGCAATAGGTGCCAAGGTGGTTCTTTCAGATTACGGCGGTTTGTTAGTGCCCGTGTGAGGATTAGCAACCTTGGATTAGACTCCATTCGTCGTCTTGAGGCGCCAATTTAATCCTCGTCGCTTCGTGTTTGCTACTATTATAGCAATCGTCAAGATCATTTTCAGCTGACTGAAATTTCGTCACAGCCAGAGGCAGTAATAGCCAGGGTGAGTAGTTGACTTGTTTATTCGCATGGTATTGACGAATTGATATCTAAAGTGCAAGCATCGGGGTTAATAACAGCTCCCTGATAAAAGTATCTTCTTAGGCGCTCTTTCCTTATAAATTATAACTCGATAAACAATTTTCTTGTTGTAATTTTTGATAAAAATAAGATGACCAACTGAATGTTTCGACTATCTAAAGTGAGCATTGTCAGAAATTTATGAGTCACTCAGAAACCATCGACATCAACGTCATACTAAAGCGTTGCCACAGCAAATACGATTTCCTGCTACACGAAATGCTGCAAATAAAGCTCAAAAAGTCGTCACTCAATGGACACAATGACTTCTTTAGTCTAGAGGTCGCAATTTCTATTTACCGTAGTATTTGTCCTTTTAAGATTGTATGCTTCTACTATCGCTTTTATGTTTTTGTAATTTGAATCTCATACAGGTAGGCTATTATAGAGAGTAAATCGATTTCTGACGATGGCCACTTCAGATGGTCGAAATATCAAGTTTGTCTTATTTTTAATCTTTCAAAAATTATAACTTCCACGGTCATTTTGCCCACTTTAAAATAATTCTCTGACATTCAGTAGGCCCGGAGTAAAAGCTGGAAGACTTTTTGAGTCAAGAACGGGCCCGACTCGGACCAAAGATTTTTAAAGCAAACTTTTTGACCTTCTCTTAAAGATGACATTTCTTTTATTATGCGTTGATGCACGACCTTGTGTAATTCTGACGGTTTGCAAATGTCTATCAAAACGAGAGAAGGCATTGGTAGATGGGATATAAAGCCTCCCTGACACACACACACGCACACATAATCTTATACTTAAGACATATTCACAAGATATTTCACAGACAGAATTTTTTGTCAGGTAAAGTTATATTATTGACAACAAAACAATTTCCTAGGTTAGCGCCTGTCATAGTTGCGCTTTAAAATGCAAGCACGCGTTTGCATATATCAACTAAACACCGCATTGCAAGTCTTTCTTGTCCTCAACATCTACGCAAAATCGTCTCACAGGCCTGCAATATTACTGACATGCATTTAAATCACTTTTAGTTGTCACTGCCCTGTCAAGTATAGTTTCCATCACTACAAGTCCACGCTCAGTTTGGGTGAGACTGCCTTACCCACTCAAAAATTCAGTCATTTGGGATCTCAAGTCATTTTTACACTGGCTCGTCACCGATGACCAGAGCAGTGGCGTCTTCTCCATGCATGCGATGCCGTCGGCGCATAGTCAAAAATAATTTACGAACATCTATAAAAATTAAAAGTGTCATCGTTCATTAGAGTTCATTATTATTTGATAGCTTCTCGTGATAGCTCTGTACCGCTTTCCGTCTCAAATTCAGACGCTCAGAGTGAATAGTTTGACCGCGCGTAATCGAATCACAACTGTTCCCTGGATCAAACACACACGCTAGTGGTGTGTTCAGACGGAGCATTGATGTTCAAATAGAGCTGTGTGGCTGTGTGTGTGAAGCAGTAGGCACACGTCCTCGCCAATCTCCGGATTCCCGAAAGACATAATGCTTTGCCTTCTCCAATTTTTGCAATGAAATTCCATTTATCTCATTGGCATAATTTGCAATTGTTGATCGAGGCGCGCTGCCCAAATATAGTAACGGAAGCGCAGTTCAATTGTCGTTGTCTTCGTTGCTTTTCAGAGAGGTCACACCACAGCCAACAGCAGATGATGATGACGTTCAGACAAAGTCTGCGATCAGATGATGAGCTTTCGCCAATGAGTGCAGGTGATACATCTGACACATTCGGTAGGATTCCATAATTTGATTTTACGTGATTGATGTGACGCTATGTTTAGTACTGTAGATCAGCTCATAACCACGTCTTTCGTCCGAAGAGAATATCATGCTGAACAGATGACAGTCATCAGGCAAGGCAGGCCTGGTATAAAAGTGAAAGCACTCACAGCAAAAGAAATAAGGAATATACAAGACATTTTAACGTATCAAAATTTCTAACGTTTACTCGTAGGTGGCTGACCGGCTGTAAAAATCAAAATGAACTCTTTTGCTAGCCTTAATTGTCTCCTCTTTCCTCGAGAAAATGGAGTCTGGACAGAGAGAGGGTAGTGATTTCAGCCTCTTGAGGAAGGCAATAAAGCAACATGAGCAATTAACTTCTCATGTGATGTGCACATTCACTTGGCCTTAAACCGGTTTGGGAAAAAGTAGAAATTCATCTTTATAAAGATGAATGTTGCAGCATAAAAATGTCTGGCATAGAAATAGGATTCCAATGCCTGGCGAAGGTCTGTGGTCAGGGAGCACCCTACGCCACTGGACCAGCGGTATTGATATAATATAATTAATGCTACTATACCAGCGGGCTCAGGGGAGCCAAATAAGGAGCTGTATTTAGGATGCGTAATCCGCAATATTCAGGTTTTGAAGCTGTAAAATTCTCGATTTCGAGAGATGGAAACTATGCTTGACAGGACAATGAAAGCTAAAAGTGATTTAAGTGCACGTGAACCATTAGCCTACAATGTGCAAGATTTTACGCAAGAATTGTAATTCGGTGATTAGCCTAGTCTTAGATTGGTGAGTTGATGAACACTTTTTGGACGAAATGTTTCATTGTTCATTATTTTTCATGATCCAATCACTTGGAAGATTCTTGTAATTTCATTCAGCAGATACCATGTTGCATATGTATCATGAATTGTCATGATATCATTGATTATTCAATGCAGTTTTGTTTTTGTTATAGGCCCTAGAATGAAACTCGTTTCAATTTGAATGTTATAAATTGACAAGTTTATGCTGAATGAAACATTTCCTAATAGAATGGGACTGGTTTTAATCAGAATAGAACATTTTTAAATTGAAATGGACAAGTTTTCAATAGAACGGTGAAAGTTGCAAGGTGCAGTCCGCTATTATTTTAGTGTCGGATTTTGTATGGCCGAAACATTGAAGAAAATGAGCATCAAAACTTCATAATATCATGTGCATGTGCATTTACATGCACTTGAAAATACGCACGTACATGCGAATAGAGTCAACTGAACACGCCTTGTATCTTTGAATATGTAAGAGATTCAATTGAACCGATGTGAAGCACATTTAGATAAAGAAGTGGAAAGTGTTCGGAATTTCACCATTTCATGTGCAATTTCGGTACATGTTTTCAATGATAATTTACAAGTTACCTGCGATCAGTAAAATTACGTCTTTTTATGCCAGCTTAGGTCTATAGAACCTGAAAATCAGGAAAGTCTAATGGCAGCATTCTACGAACATCTTATCCGGATATAGATTGAAGTGTAAGGGCGTGGTAGAATCCGCATCTACCCCCTTCCACACATATGGTTAACACAAAAGATAGGAGCAATTGTGGGCCGGAATCAAATTAATAATTAATAGGAAAGAAAAAAATACTCTTCCTTTCACAGTCTTCGTCCGCAAGGCCATTCGCCGACTAAAACAAAAGGAAACGTCGGAATACATTTGACGCATGAATACTGCAGTTAATAAAGTCACAAAATCAATATGTAAATCAATTCCGAGGTAAAATGAGCGTTGCTGCGGTGTCTTTCTGTACACAAAGAATTGGTCGGAGCGCTTAGTTTAGTTGTAGCTTCGAGATATAGTCCGGCAGCCAGAACGAGTTTCTGCAGGGAACGAGGCCGAAAGTGAGACTTTCACATAATGATGTGCACCCTATGCCTACTACAAATCGGCACGTCTGCCGAGTTCTAGTGAGTTCCTCTTCTTGTCAGACATGATCAAAGAAAAACACATGCAAATCCAATGGGACGCAGATTGCAGTTTTTGGCTAAAATGAAATTTTGTATATTTTCTCTGATTAAACGAAAAGTACTTAACCCAGAGTTATAATTTTTGGCATGGAATGTCTTCAGGTCGTTGCCTATAGTGTGCATGTGCTTTTATCATGCATCTAATCGGCAATGCATGTGAGAATATGGTTGAATGTGGATAAAGTAGCTCAAAATGTTTGTGTTTGCCGACATTAAGAGGCTCGCCAAATCTAAATGGGTTTAGCAATATAGACAGGGGTGTATGAAAATGAAAAGAAATGACCTGAAGACATTCCATGCCAAAAATTATAACTGTGGGTTAAGTACTTTTCGTTTAATCAGAGAAAATATACAAAATTTCATTTTAGCCAAAAACTGCAATCTGCGTCCCATTGGATTTGCATGTGTTTTTCTTTGATCATGTCTGACAAGAAGAGGAACTCACTAGAACTCGGCAGACGTGCCGATTTGTAGTAGGCATAGGGTGCACATCATTATGTGAAAGTCTCACTTTCGGCCTCGTTCCCTGCAGAAACTCGTTCTGGCTGCCGGACTAATACGGCAGTAGATGGTGATGACGCACTCGAACAACACAGTCAAAGTAGGCGATCTTCTGCCTTGCACGATCGAACGACGGACATGACGCCGTGTGTCTGGTGACCGCTCTGGCTGGCTCTCTCGTCGATATAGGCCTCGTCGTGCATCCCGTCGTCACACAAGCCGCCAGGTGCTTGTCGATACTCCTGGATAGCCACCTCTCAGTACGTCCGATGCAACTGTCTCCGCAGTTGCAAGTGAAACTGTAAACAAGTTTGAACGTACATGAAGGGGGAAACGGGTCCTTGAGAGGGCGCGAGGGAATTCTTCGTGTAAAGCAGAAGAACGTCGGTTCAACACACGGGAACGCCAGGGCCGTTGAGCTCGGATTCTTCTTTTTGCCTTGCTGGTATTCATGTATCAAGTGTATTCCGACATTTCCGTTTATAAGAGTAGGTGAAAGGCCATACGGAAGAAGACAACAGATAGGGTTGATCTGGCAGACTTATCATATCAGCGACTATCTGATTAATTGGGTGAGTGCTGCTCCGGCTTGATTATCCAATTGGGGAGTGAAGCTCCGAATATTCGGACAATCAGACTATTTCATGTGATTATCCCACTGCTAATGACACTGCTTTGTATATTTTAGATGGCATCGTCACCGCCTCTAAATACACTTCTTCGATGCGACATCCGTTACACTTACTCCGGTTATCCGACAGAATTGCACTTTCGTACTCGAGGTGATTATCCGAATGCTGATATGATTCGCCGCTACCTATCTGAACAAAGACTTCGACATGCAATCCTTCGCCGTTCTTTCGTGAGGAACAAAGATTATCTTCTAAATGCAATTCCGGCTTTCCACACAGTGGCAAAACCGGAATTGGATAAAATGAAAGCTGAAGAGGCTGCAAAGTCACCGAAGTCTGCCCGAAGCCATTCTGCGAGAGGTCCTCGACGTCCAAACTATCAGGTAATCATTAATGACTCTCTCAACTTTATTACACTGACTTAGGAGTGATGTCGTGGCTCAGTGGTTAATGGCATGAATTAGATATTTAGAGGTACTGGGTTCGGATCTAGCCACAAACAAAATGTCCTTGGAAATCTAGCACTGTCAATATTTAAAGGATTTGTTTGAACTGACATGCGCAGTGAAAGTAATACGCTGAGTGCGACCAAGAACCGTTGCAAATAACAATCAATGTTGCATAGAATGATAAACTGATTTATTGAACAATTTCTTTGAAATTTAAATAATTTAAGTGCTCATCAGCTATGGTTATTTTAATTCAACACCAATGCTTGCACATATACATACTATTTGCCATAGATAAGTTACGCACAACTTTGTCATAGATCTGTGATATGTATAAACAAATAGTGTGGGTCTAGTGAAAACTATGCAGCATTATTTCATTGATGCCGTCCCAGAGCCGGCAACAATCGTCGTTTTTGCCAACTACTGAATCGAAAGCCACTATCTATGTATGTAGCCAGAAACTTCCACAGATTTCTACACGAACACTGCGGCCTCGGCTGCACGACTGATTGATGCCTTCAAATCTTGGCATGATTGATGTATTCACATCTATTATTAGCGGGATTAAATGTCATTTTCTAATTCATGAAGATCCAATGGGTTTCAGTGGGTTTAAATGATAGAAATGTCATTTAGCCCGCTGTGAATAGACATTGGGGGTCATAATAATAATATCCTTATCAATAGGGTTTTAATTGCGATAATCCATTCCGAGGGCAAAGGTGCCCTCAGATAATCGAAATTAAATCCCTGCTCAGATGGTTATTATTCCTTTATTTAGTCAATGAATACTTCTTTCCATTAATATCGAAAAACATAAAAACATACATGCACATCATGCATAAAATACAATTTTCAAAGAATTCAGAAGCGTGAGGTCGGTCATTTCGAAAACATTTTGAATATGGATTCATTGATCAGCTTTTGATTTGCTGGCACATAAATTGGTAGCAGAGCGTCTAAATAATCCATAATCTAGTCAACTAAACTCGTAAAAAATAATTCCTAAAATGTTCTCAAACTATAAAACGATCAAAATTCAAATTTGACTCGAAAAGAAAATTCTGAAGAATATGCTTACAACTAAGCTTATTCCCCAATCGAAGTACAAAATATTCCATTATGTGCTGACAAATAAAAGCTTCACCTGTTGTCAAGGATTATGTTTTCAATATTTAGTTAGAAAACTTAAATTTCGATGTAATTGCACAGTATTAATGTGTACATATAGGCTATGAAGATTTCATCCATAAGAGCAATGCTACAGTCGAGGAAATGCAATTCAATTTTGCAAGGGTTATGAAGTCGGGAGCACGCTTGTTCTCTCAGTCGATATAAAAGAACAATCGAGAGAAGCGAAATTGACCATACTCCAGGATGTTCCAAATTGCGCAATGAAAGCCATTTTGACATGGACCATGTTTTACAATAAAACTTTTAAATTTCGAAGCCAAACATTTTCTGCTGTCCCGGGAGTTTGTCAGAGTGCTGCAAAATAAAGAAAAATTAAAGAAAGCATTATAGAATTACAGATGCATAGTGAATAACATCGAAAACCAATTGCTATAAAACCCAAGGAATAAGTGGCACAAGAAAAAGAAGAAAAATGAGCCAAAGCTGCTGAGAATTTTAATAACCCTCTCCGAATAATTTCTCTTGAGAAGAGCGGTTGTGTGCGAAAGTGTTTTAAATTTTATGTTTTCTTTCCTTTTGCGTAAAAGTTGCGAGGCAGTAAACATTCAATCACACTAATACAGTTTGAAAGAGAAAATCAAAAAAATTGATAAGAATGACAAGACCAATCAGTAGAAAGTCACTTAGATATTGAAACCAAGCACGTGCGAGAATCGTATACGAAGCTAGCAAGCAAACATGTATACACGAAGCGAAAAAAGAAGATGAAAAAAAGAATTTGAAAAAGTACTTTTTCGCCTCTTCTGTATAATCGCATTTGAAGCTATACTTAAAATTGTACGAGTACATTCACGGAAAAGTTGGGTGGTTACTTTTGAAAAAAAAATTTTCCAAATTTCATGCAGGCCTAAATCACTTTGAACTGTATTCCATGCATAAATCAATCATATAAATCTCATTTCGTGCTCACAAGTATCTACTTGAATATTCAACACGTTTAGCATCGTAAATAGCAATGACATAGAAAATTTATAGTCAAGCTTCGGTTTAATTTAATTTTTTCAAAACTCTGTGGAGATGCTTTTAAAATATAAAAAAAATTATCACTAAGTGGGACACTTGTTGAAGTCGGTTAAGATTTTTTATTGCTTTTGTATCGAATTACTGATACTATTTGGATATCTGTCGTTAAAATAACTAAATTCAATTATTAACATAGAACTCTTGAGTTTTTTTTACTAAAACGTCCCACTGTGCGATAGGAAGGTAGGGGACGAAAAAGTACCAAACTATGGTTTGTGTTATACAGTCTATGACTATCGTTATATTTTGTCTGACATTGAAGAGGATAAGATTGAAAATATGCTTTGAATCATGACTATGCCATTTTCATACGCTCTATAAGCTTTCATATCATCTCATGGAGGTATGGCATGAAATAGTGCCAAACTGTAAATATGCATAACAGTACAAAATGCTGTAAGTATTGTTACGCTCTCCCCCAACAGTCTCTTATCGAGCGAGCGAGTTGTAGCAAAAAATTTTCAATGAATCGATTCCATCGGTTGCTATTCATGCCAGCGTCATTGTTTGCATTCTGTTTTTACAGGAAGAAGAAGAAGAGCAAGCAAGACGCATGACTAAAAGCGAAATCAGATCGGTGATTCTGCGTCTAAACGCTCAGTCGCAGGGTGCAGCTCAGGCTGGTGATTTAGGATCTCCTGCTGATAAGAATTATGTAATAAATGGCGGACGGATTACTTCGGCCCCACCGTTGCACATGCGACCTCGCCCTCGTACGGCGCAATCTCCAAAGAGGAAGACTTCGCCTGAAAGACTAACCCAAAGACCGCGAACATCTGGTCACGTGCAGATTGAGGACGCAGATGGTGTGATGATCGAGGATTGTCGTTATTTCAACTCGTAAATGCAACAATCTTCCTAACTTTTCTTGTAAATATCATATTAATATATATCTACTGCATTATGGCGTCTTCATGCAACATAGGCGAGCTGGCGCTCACCAACCTTGATGATGAAAATGGGATAGTGGCACAGTAGCAATGTTTAACAGTAGGATTGTGTCCACTTGTCGTACAGTAACGGTGTAAGAAGTCACAGAGAAGCGTGTTGGAATTGACTTCCATCCATAGTTGTGAGTGACGAGTGTGACAAGTGCGACTTCTTTGCAAGTGTGATGCAGCCTCGGTGCATGCAGCACATACATGTAGAACCGGTTTCTGTGTAATTGCTGAAACTCTACTAACAATTCACCAATTAGACCCAAAAATGAATGAGTTTCAAACATAGAGGTATATATTTAACTTTGCTCCCTGCTACATGACGGTAAGATGAACATTTCAAAGATTTGAAGATTCGTCTTAGCTGCTAATATCCCAGCAGAAAAGTTTTTGCATTGCAATGTCTAAAGAGAAAACATCGTAAGGCGTACTCTAGTTGATCATTTTATGTCATAGAAGTCCATTCTCTCCATCATAACAATAGCAACTGAAAGTTATAATCATGAAGTTAGCTACAAAAAGGATGGAAAACACAGCAGAGAGTATTCGGGTAAGATGACAAAGAATGTTTCCTATCGAAGTCATGGGTTTCTGAATAAATGCAGCAATCTTGGGTAGAAATTGAGCGTTATGAGTCTATTCTGCTTGTCGATAGTTTAGAAACGCTTTGAAATCATTGGTCACGCGGTCCGATATCTATGATTCATACCTCACATCACGGAAATAATGTTATTTTGGCTGAAAACTGGCGAGTGGCGGCAATTCAGTTACTAGGACGGGAGCTACTGACACTTCCTAAATTCGCGCACAAAGAGCTTAATATTGATGATCAGTATTTGATGTTTGAGAGCCTCTACAAAATGAGTAAATTTGATGTTTTGACTTAATTTTGCCGATTTTACTCATTTTGTAGAGCCTCTCAAACATCAAATACTGAATCATGTGACTCACTTCAACTTTTATATCGAAGTTGATGTTCTGAACTGAATCATGTTTCAAATTTCATGGCATTCTGATAAATAGCTTCTTTTTTCTGCAAAAGGAAATGTACGAAAATTGCCAAGTGTTTCACAATCCATTTCTTGAATTTTACCATTGGCTTTAACCTCACCTATAACCGAAAGCGACTGGCTGTGACACTCAAAAATTTAATTTCTGCGATTCATTTAATCAATTTTAATCAGTTTTAATCAATTTTAATCAATTTTAATCAGCGATTCAAGATCTACAAATCTGTGCTATTAAGCCCTTTGTGCGCGAATTTAGGAAGAAAGTGTCAGTAGCTCCCGAACTACTCTGGATTAAACTCGCGCTCGTGCAATCGCTCGTGGTGCACGTGTAACCTTAAATTGCCAAACCGGTTTCACCTGCTAACAAGCTTTCCAGCGAACCGGTTTCACAATACTGAAATTGCATGCATACAAATAAATAAAAACATGTGCACTATACACGAGACGCAAATGATATCTATGAATGCAATGTAAACCACTCTGCGTAAGTTGTATAGATTTTTACCGGAGTTATTCACTCCGACAGGGAGGCAAATTTTACTTATCCATGTCAATATGGTCCTACATAGTGGGTCGAAATCAATGTTATCTGCGGCGTCATTAGATATGATTGAGCTGAGTTCCAATAAGATTCTTCTTCTGGATTCTGTCACCTGGCAATTGCTTGTATTCGGTGGGCGTGGTTGTCAAAATATATAAAATGTAGGTATATGACTAATGCTAGCGTATCTTAATCAACAAATAGAGTGTGCACACTCTATTTGTTCGAGGTTTTTTTAACACTGCAACTTCACCGATGAGACTCAACGTTTGAATGAAAACATTATTGTCATTCTATGTTAAAACTCACAGTTGATCTCGGTGCTACCCCAGAAAATGGGTGAACGTGATCATAGCACCGGTTCCATTGATCGGTTGTGCAGGGCTGATTTATATTTAGGAGTGCACCGATTAATCGACCGATATTGATGCGCTAGAGCGAAATCGGCGATTATTTGCCGATCAGTTGACTTTTTGGAGATTTTTGTTAACTCTCAATAAAAGTGACTGATTGAAAGACAAGACCTCAATTTTCAGATGAAAATTTTCATACTGCTTTACATGTAGCCTATACTGTATACTGGACTACTAATCTAAACGGATTCTTTCTATCATTGCGATAATTGAAAACAAGTGAATTCTTCCCATGACTCAATTTTCATGTAACGGTAATGAAGACTGCGGTAAAAAGCTATTTACGCATATTATGAGGCATAGAGTATTTCTTCGACGCGTGTGGGTGGAAGAGTTCTCACAAGGTGTGAACCGACCCGGAATTTTCGGCCTGGGCCCGGCCCCGTTGCAGTTTTCATTTTTGGACCCTAGCCCGCCCCATGAACTTCAGTTTCCATACCTGGTCCTGACTCAGACTCGTCTTATTTCAAACTAGTGACCAATTGAATATTTTGGAAAATTATGCTTGAATAATTAATTATCATATTTCAAGATTAACTCGAGATGTCTTCTTGTTCAGACTAAAGGCATATGAGTACATAGAATAGACAGTATATACATCGCTAGCATGCACTGTACATTGTAAGCAACATAGAGTAGGGATATATAGGTAGAGTGTCGTCTCTAAAAAGTATCTGTAAGTGAAAATTTTTGTATGAAAAGATTCAGTTTTTTTGCGGAGATTACGTTCCCGTGGTCCAAAAAATTATTTGAGCACTTTTGAAAAAAGTCAAAATTTGCCAATTGATATACTACCGAGATGACTCTCCTAAATAAGTAGTATGAAACAAGTTGGATATCAAAAGGAATGAATATTTGCTAATAAGCATCCTAACTAAGCGGAAATTAAACAGATTATCAAGGGAATTTCATGAATGGTAGTGATGGTCATGAATACTATGATAGCGAAAGTCTTCATGAAAAGTCACGATGTTATTCGCGCTTTCTTGGCTGAAATTTCTAGTTTTTAATTCAATTTTCACCGGCATGATTTTATGTTTCTTTGAATTCATGTTTCATTTCTTGAATCTGAATGGTGATGTGGAATCATTTGCATCTTTCAAAGTTAAATGAAATCATTGTCTTTGATTATATGATTTTCTGCCAGTGGCAGGTTGCCTGTGTTTTGATCACGCTGAAGAAAATTCTCTTGAGGTTGAGCATGAAAGTGATGGGAACCATCGAATTGCTAATTTAACAAACATAAAATCTGATAATCAAAAACGATAGACTTCCACTGGCCACGCTTGTTCTCGAAGGCAGATTCATCAAGAATGAATTTGATAGCAAACTAACTGAACTAAAATCACATCAAATATCCAAAGTCACGCTAAACGTTTGCGACAAAAGAAATTACGCACATAGAAAGCCAATACTATCTAAAATTTACTTGACACATGATGATACTCATAAATTCTAAAGTAGACAGGCAATTACAACTAAAAGTCATTGAAGAATGCACAATACTGAGGCTGGACTAACACAAACGAAGAATGAATAGTCGTTCCTTCTGACAGCAAAGGACAGGTCTCAAAGTGCGGATGGAAACACTCTCCAGGATCGACAAATACAGCTTGGGCGGACTTCAGAACGGAGAATCCTTGCTCATCGGTAAGTAAAATATCCATCTTCTTTTCACAACTGCACAGGTGTCGGGTTATAGCTGACTGAGGGGCCTTCTTAGACTTCGGTCTTTCATTAGACGAGTACAGCCATTTGGGGATATGCTCGGGTTGACGCTGTGAAAGGCCACGTTCGCTCTTGCCCACGTAACTTGCGCCGCAAGCACAATTGAACATATAAGTAACCATGGGTTTGTTGGCAAGAGGGACGATATTCTTCACCTTATCCATGCATAAAGTTCTCGTGCGAAAGACAGGAATTGCTTTCAGATGGAAAATTGTCTTCTCAGTTTCCTTCCGCATTTCGTTTGCGATCCTTTCACTTTGATTGCCATAATATTGTACGTCAAAATAAAACCGCTTCTTTTCGACAGTCACAAATTTTTCATATTTTCTCTGAGAATGTTTATCAATAAACCACTTTGGGTATCCATTTTTTCTGAGGATTCCATTGATAAAATCGATTTCAGTCTGTAGGTGATTAGGGCTACACAATGCTTTCGCTCGATAGAATAAAGTGGATACCAAGTTTGATTTGCATCTCCTGGGAGAAAATGAACCAAAGTTGTTGTATAGCGAAGTGAACGTATCTTTACGGTAAATTGATATCGATATCGCACCATTATTCTCGAAGTGAAGCCTCAAATCCAGAAAGTGATTTGCTGTTTCACAGGTAAACTCCAATGATGGATGTTGAGCATTGAATGTTTCAAAAAAAGAAAAAAAATGTTTCAAACATAAAATCTCCAAGGCAGTCATGAGAATTTGTGAAATACCATCATTCCTTCTGTATTACAGTCATGATCATTCAATTCCGTTGTAATTTCTGCAAAACTGCAAAACTTTGCATATCTCACATTTGGTGGCAATACCACCTGTATCTCCCTTGAGTTCATTTAATAAAACCGAAAGTGTATACAGATTGGGGATTTAATAAAGGCGGAGTTACCACTCTACCTAATATAACTACTCTATGGTCAGCAACTAAAATCAACTTTTTGTGAATACAGTAAGACTAAGTGTATAATAACAATGGCTTTGTTACACTTCACACAATATTCAGAAATGACGAGCATACAAGAGGGACAGAAACAACAAAACACAAGTGAAGTTAGGCTAACTTTATGAATGATGATTTGGAACTTTGGGTCAGGGCTTTGATTTTACGATGTGCCATAGCGAAGTGAGTATCTCGAAGAAATTTTGTCACAGATTAATGAGTCAATTTTGAGGGTGCAACGCTTTTCTGGCAAGACGATGGGCCATAGTTGAGTTTAAATTCGTAAACAAGCGTGATCATCAGTCGAAATATGGCAACGCGAAGAGTGCCTGCGTTTCAAATCACAGTTGTGACTAGCGCCCGCAATGGAAATTCCCATATTATCAATATCTTGTCCCGCAATTAAAGTGCTTCGAAAATTATCACATCTCGCAGAAATCGTTTTTCATGACTTGTTCTGTACTTTTGGAAAATTTTGAAATATTTTTGTTGATTGATGTTTTAGTCTGAAATCAAAGTTTTTAGTCGTTTGCAAAGACTTTTAGAAACAACTGCACCTCTTCCTTCATGTCTATTTCAGACCTTTAAAAATGAATTTTAGACATTAGATGGATTTTAGATTTCTCCATTTGAATTCCAGATACGAGTATCTGTCCGAAAGCCAACTTTGAAGATACATGAAATTCAATTAGAAAATTCTGAAATAATAATAATAATAAGATAACTTTATTGGTCCACATACGATTAGATTCGGTAGACGCATCACAATTCAAAGAGATAAAATCTATAAAATGATAAAAATATACATCAAGGTACACATTACAACGCAAATACTATTTACAAAATTTGATAAATGAAGATTTGTAGCGTAAAGTCCGAGCAAAGGGCTTGCGTAGAGGACAAATACTACGACTGCATCGGGTACGAGAATTGAAGCATTCCTGCAGAGGATGGTTGTCGTCAATCACAATTTTCTGAAAAAGTGACTCACAGGAACGGTTCATGGTACTCAAAACGTCCGGATGAATCTGCTCACCAATCATCTTTGCGGCTCTCTTTTCAATTCGAACGATTTTGTCAGTGAGGTATTTTGGGGCGTTAATAAAAACTGGACAACAGTAAAGTAAAATAGATCTCACAAAGGCAAAGTACGTTCTACGAATCAAATGTGATGGACAGCCAAATCGTCTCAAATTCGCTAGAACAAATAATCTCTGCGAAGCATGACACACAGTCTTAGTGATATGGATGTTCCATTTCAGATTGTCACAGAAATGGACGCCGAGAATCTTTATGGACGATGCAGTTTTTAAGATATCACCACTGCTAGTTTTGATGGGCTCCACTGATAGATTTTTCCGCGTAATCACATTCATAACGGCACATTTGGAGTAGTTGATGGGAAGACCAATGGAGTTAGACCAAGAAACGATATTGTCGTATTCGGATTGTAGCGAATCTTCCTCGGCTGATCGCAAACAGTGCAGTAATGTTAAATCATCAGCGTACATCACGATTGATGAGTTGGTATGAAGCGCTGAGTATTTGCTAACCGCCATACAAAAAATCAGCGGACCAAGTATGCTGCCCTGTGGAACACCCGACGGGGCAGAGTAGGAGCTCGAGATTGAAGTGTGCAATTTGACAGACTGCTGCCTACCGCTAAGAAAATCCTCCATCCATGAAATTACAGGCAAAGGGATGCCGAATTCTCTACACGATTTGATTGCAGTTTGATTATAATCCATCTAGAATCCATCTAGAAATGTCTGAAATTCATTTTGAAATATCTGAAATCGATTTGGAAGTATCTGAAATAGAAATGGAAAATGTAAAGTTTGTCCTCAACGAAGATATCAGACAATTTCATTACAGGAGCTATCATACAGATATTCTTGTACCCATCACAAATAATCTAAGCTTCCAAATTTCTTACGAGTTTACATTCTCTATATCATCCATTGTCTATGGTCGCTCATGTATGACTGCTGCGTCCACTGTGTGCTGTTATGCTTCACATAGCCATGAACATCTAAGGACACGCGATTTTTTGCATAACTCTTATTAGCGATGTAGAAGCTTAACTTTCAAGCCATAAGTCAACTCCAAAATAAAGTCATTTATTTTTGCTCCAGATTTTTCTCATTGCATGAACATCGACCCTTTTTTGAAGAAATATTAACACTATCCCAATAACGGCGTCTGTATGTATTAATAATATAACACTAGAAGCCTACTTTGATTAAGCCACTGGCAGCAAGGGAATGCTGTAAAATCCGCGGTCGGGCTTCGCATCGCTACGATCGTTTTAATCGAAATGATGATGAAATCAAGAATTTTAGAGCAATTCTATTGGGGCAACTGTCTCGGCTGTGGTAGCAAGCGTCTAAATCACATCACAAAATTTCAAAATTTTCATCACTATCTAGATGTATATCAGGCAAGTCAAGCTCTTCAGAGTATAAAATTTTAATCATAAGCCTACAAATAACTATTCTTATCACTTAGTTTAACGTTTTCAGCGATCTTTTCATTAACTTAAATTTCTTTACCAATTTTCCGAATATCTGCAACTGCGCAACTCCTCACCGTCAGTGTTTGTATTCGAACTCCCGTAGCCACGGAGTGGAGCTTTTCAACTCCGACACAAATGCATTAACTTCCACAAGAGGATCAAGACACAGCAAAGAGTTCTAATTTACTTATTATTAAATTAACGTTTCCAGGGTGTCAACTCAAAAATGACCCAAAAATACAGGAATATACCGGACGAAAACTTGAAAAAATATAGCGGACAGATATTGCAGCTACAACGATATTATAGGCGATCACACATTAACCATAATTGTTAGAAATTAAAATGAACAAAACATGAAACTGATTAATAACAAAACAGAACGGAGCTCAAATTTAACAGCATTAACTTAAAAACATTAGGAGGATGCATGAAAGTGTGCTGTGGCTAGTTTACACAGAAATGTGCTATGTTGACTTCACTATCTTTCCCCATTCATCCATGATGTTTTTATTACTACATTTCCAGATTTGATTTTAAAATCGTATTCTTTGTTGATGAGATCACCATAAATTCAAAATCTGATTTCGGCGGTTCGCCGAAATATATTTTAGAAAATCAAATTATCATCTGCGGTTCGATAGATTAATTCAGTTTCCTTTAATTGAAGTGGTTACTAGATTATTATAACCTTTCCAAAAGGTATTTATCTACTAAGTCATCAAGTTTGTATCTATTTTTTGTTACATAAGTCATAGCAGCACAAAGTTGGATGAATTTTTGCAAGTTCATCTATACCTGACGCAGCAATGCATTCTTGCGAGGTACTTGATATGGCTCGTGCTGATTATAAATATTAAATTATACATTACTCTTTTTCTTTTTTTGATGGCATCCACCCTTCCCATAGCAGCCATCCCGTTCCGCACCACAATCTTTCTTTATCAACAATATTTTTTGTAGAAAAAAGCTAACGTGACACATAATAGTTAACAAAATTGAATACTAGCAAAATGGCTTGATATATCTCGAACAACAGTCGAACTAAATACCGAAGAGGATGTCTCTCATAAAGCTCATAAAACATTGTGCCTAGACGCGATGCGCTGTGGTTTCCCATTATTGGAATCCTGATTCTGATATCATCTTTTGAAAATTGCTGATTGAATCATATTAGTCCCACTTTACGTTATGAACAGGTGCAGTCTTAGAATGCATCATTCATTTAAGACAACCTTACGACCCAGTTCCAGTGCACATAATCCCTCAATCGATATGATGCAGATGAAAAAAAAATTCCGAAGAATAATTATCAAGAGCCACAATATTGATTGCCAAGCCTTTTAGAGCTTGGATTGGAGGTTTAATACTGATCAAAAACATCCAATGATGCACACCATGGAAATGATGCGACTGTGCCAAAAAATATTAAATATCATGATTGATTTTTTACGGAATAGAAACAAATAGTCCTAAAAGGAATTACAAGTATCAGCAGAAAAAAGCGGCTCATCACATTCGATAAACTATGTTTACTGAAAATATAGGATTATTTAGGTACTTCTGACAAAACATAGGACTAACACGGGAATATAGGACAGCGTTGACACCCTGCAGTACAATAGAAGGCGAAGTATCAGGAAATTATGAAAGCAACAAAACTTTGTAGCATTCCGGGCTACAAACTCGGCACAAGTAATAGTTTAATCAGAATTGTTTCTGTCAGATATGTAGATGAAACAGCCCAGCAGAAACATGATGAGTAGTAGTAGATAGATGAGTAGTTGTAAAAATCAATGAAATTTGTCCATTTTTAGTGATGGAGTGATTTTTTGATTGCCTGCAGTATTTCTCATAGAATCAAGGCATAATGAATTTCCGATTTCATCATTTCAGATAAGGAAATTAACAAGGGTTCAAGAAATTAATTAGAAATTATGTCATGTCACACATAGATACGGGTTAAAATTGTACAAACTTTCTCTAATATTAAGAGCTTTTACCATAGAGCATGAATGAAAATCCCAATTTACGTATTCGCCATGCAAAATAATCCTGAAAATGTTTTATGTTGAAAATCTATCAATTCATGAGATTTTGGTACTGTGAAATATGATCTGATAGCGATTTGTAATTTCATCATGTTGACATGTAGCCTGCACGTTTGTGCATCCCAATGAGAGAAATTTCATTGAAACCAAGCACTTACTCTATGATTAAAACCGGATCAATATGCAAAATTTAACACATTACACCAGATGTGAACTCGACAAGGACTTATCATCTAGGGGTTAACTTTTGCATGATCCAGTTACCTATGTAGCAGCGCGATTTGATGCTGGAAATATGTATTTTCACATAATGCGGTAAATGACTTCAAGATTTTTTCCTGTTGTGAAATACAAAGGTTAACGCAAACTTTGTAATGGAAAGAGTTCGATTCCTTCAGTTCAGGTTAACTCTACAACGGGAGTTAACCCCGGTGCAAGTGTTTACTCGGCCTGAGTTCATATTCGGTGTTTAGGTTAACACTCACATTTACACCGGAGTTAATTCTACAAATAGAGTTTACTCCAGTGTTACACTAACACTTACACCGGAGTTAGTGTTTATTCCGAAGTTAATGTATATACCCGAGTTCATGTCCGGTGTTAAGTTTGCACTTACCCTGGAGTAACACTAGCACTTACACCAAATGTGAACTCACATAATGTCACTTTCTTTTATGTCTGTACTACAATTTGACGGTTGTACTTACAGTCACAGGACAGTATAGAGTTTTTACTAATAATTTTGCTTTAAGCCCATAGCATCATTTTGTGATTTGCTCGAAACATTTGTTTTGCTTAAATATACTTGAGAGTTATGCCTAAGATCACGAAAACGATATCATTCATTTTATCGTTCATTTACTCCAAGGTCATGTATTATCGGACACTTACCAAATGATGGTTTTGTGACAAAAAAATATGTTTTTCAGTATACTGTCGGAAATACTGCACGAATCACATAATTCAGACGACGCGGCATGCTGATGATTAACTGTCGACACTTTTCGGGTGTTATAACGAGGAAGCATGCATGAAATATTGCTGTGATTATTTCACTTCGTGACGTTCGAGCTCGTTGATCAACTACTCGACCGATCTCCGTCCAAAGATTTCAATTGGATTCATATCTGGACTTTGCCCCGGCCAATCATTGATGTGATCTAAGTCTGAAATTGAAATCCACTCCTTTACTATCCTTGCTAGGCGACCGGATGCATTGTCATCCTGAAATACTGCTTTACAATTAGGAAACTTTTCCATAGGGGATTGTTTCATTTCGCTATTCAAATTTTCCAAATACACCTTTTAATTCACTCTTTCTACATTCTCCACAATTCGCAACCGTCCTGCAACATTTTTGTGAGAAACAATCCCAAACAATTACGCTTGTGGTATGCTTCATCGTGGTCATGGTGCATTAAGGGTTAAAGCGTTCACCAACCGTCATCGGACCGTCGTGGCTCCGCGATTACCGAATCAATCAAATGAAGACTAGTCGGAGAATGAAGTTCTTTTCCAGAAATCCATTGACTTTTGCGAATATTTCATTGCAAATATCACACGTTGCCGCCGTTGAAAATCATTATCAAAAGGTTTCTAGGATGTCTCCTGGCATAGAAGCCTGCACTTTTTAATCGCCGACTAACAGTTCAATTGCTGAGCGAAGCTCCTAAATCACCGAGAGATGCCCGAATCATCCTTGCAGATGAAAAACGGTTTGCTTCACAAAGCAGAGTAATTTGCTGGTCAAGTCTTTCATTTGTTTTACGAGGACGACCAGTCCTTTTCTTCGCCGGTGAACTACAACCGGAAGGATTCTCTTGCCAACGCCTCTTTACGTCAGATCGTCGATTTGGGAATGCTGACCGTCTGAGATATCTTGCGAATTAATATTTGCACCTTCATATTAGTATCATAGTGTTTTTTCAATACAGCATACCGTAATGCTTTTAAGACAGCATGTGAAATGACAGAACAAGAGATCAAAATATTCCACTGTCCGGTAACTTTTTCCATGATTGTACCTCACTGATGACTCACAATGTATGATTACTGATATTTCATGGATTTTAATTGAAACTTCTAATTGGAAATTACTGATAAACGGAACTGAGGATACTAGAGTGTTTTGCAGTCCGAGTCTGATAACCCTGAGAATTAAGCCGTGGCACTTGGAAGTCACCATGAGAAACATGATGGTTAAGCCGAAGTGATGGCCGTGAGATCAAAAGCTCACCGGCAATAACTATTAAATCCAAGTATTGAATGATCAACACTTCTGGCAGGCAAATATCCGGTAGATGAAGTGCTAGTAGATGCGAATGCTAGTGGATATTCAATCAAAACAAAATGCAAAAATTTGCAACCAATTAGGGGCAAAATAATTCAGGTCCAGACGTTTTCGACATCAATTATTCACAACACAATTTTTCAGAAATTAAACAACGATTTCTAGTTCCATCCTGAACAAATTTCCGTTGGTGATAGCAAAATTTCGCATGATACGTCTGATTCTTGAAGTTACAACGGAATGTCTGAAGTAAGTGCATCAACACGGAATCTTTTTATTTTGTGATCACTCACCAATTTACAACGAAGCCATATTGTGCGTAATTGAGCTATGGTGCAATGTGGAAAAAGGAAAGAAACAATGTACCCCGTGATGATGATATCTTAATCTCTATCATGTGAAACATATTTTTGAAATTTCAATCAACGTATATCTACAAGTGTATTCATACCATTGCTGTCCTCTTTTTTCCTACATGGGTGCCCAGCTGATTTCAATTACGCACAACATTATTAACATAGCTTTTTTCACGCAACAATGTAGGATATTTTCAGGCGCTTACGCGCCCTCAAATGTCCTACATTGTTGCCCTCGAAAATGGTAAGCAAGATTTCGCTAACTCGAAGAATTCAGATTTTACTAACAAGTAGATTTCTCTTGAACTAATGCGAGTTGGACATCCAAATTTTTCATATACCACAATAGCGTTCTCGACTATACACATAGCTGCAAAAAACTGTAGAACTTACATCAGAAGCATAACTATATATTAAAGAATGCATTATAGGGAAAATAACTTCACATTTTCGACCAACTAACCGGAAGATGACGCTACTAACAGCTGGAATTCCAATTCAGGACATATCTATCTTCCTACATACGAAAAATCTCGCATGCAGAGATTCTTACACCTATGCTACAAGGCATTCAATAGTTTTTCACTTAAACAGAGAAAGGTGGCAAAGTTGTGACAGCTTATATGAAAGTTTCGAAATATTTATATTAAATTTCCTAGAAAATTTATGCGCCTGCATGCATCCATAGCAAGCTATTATGTAAAGATAGCGGAATTTTATCTAATTCAGAAGGCACACGAGAAATAAGTGAACGTCTCAACAATCAATTTACTGGACAAAAATTTGTTAACTTTGAATGTGCATGGAGAGCAGATGCATGCTTACAGCCATTCACCATCAAAAATTGAGAGTAAAAGCAATTATGCAAGAGTGAGATGATTCATTTTACGAGGTCGTGGTGGTCATAACTAAATGTACGAAACATCGGGCGTTTATAAATGCATCCTTCAAATTCAGTGGTTAAAAATTAAGGACTGAATCTGTACTCCTATACTTCATGTGTGTTGATCATGAATGAATAGATACTTTTGGTTTATAACAATATTAAAAATAATAGTGAGAATATGTCATACTTTGATGAGTAATATGTCTCATGGACTGCTTTCAGTAATTGTGATAACATGTCGAATACACTGAGCAGTCAAGCAACTCGGTGAAGGGTAGATAGATAGAACAAAACATATCTTGACACCAAACAGGCGACCTGCTGAATTTTACTTCATATCCTGTTATTTATAGTTGAAAAAAATCACGCAGACTATGTTCACGTTCATGTCGCCGAATTGTTTTTTCTCTCACACATATAGATATATCTGCAATATATCGGACTTGCATTTCCATGGGATTAAAGTCAATTAATTCAATTTGCCATCAGAATTTCATGAAATCATGAAAATTAAAGACGTCATGTCTTCAGACACTTCAAGCGCTTGGAATTGGGTGATATAATTATGATAGTACTTTGAAGCATTCATTTTAAATACCGTTTCAAATCAGCTAAAATCTCGTCTGCACATGAAGTGGGTTTGACTGGACTCTTCCCATTCCCTTATTTTTTACCCTTAATGAAAGAGATGTGGTTCGAATTATTGAAAAATGTTCAAAAGAACTCACGGCACGTTGATCATAACGAGCAATTACATAGCATCTTCTTTGACGATGTCTGTGAGGTGCTTCTGTTCTGATGTCGGTTCTTCTTTATCATTGAATGTTATCATGCACTTTGGATTACCCTGATCAGTCGAGAGGAGTGCAGAGAAACTAGAAAGTACAGCACACTTTTATCAATTTAGCACAAAATCAGAAATTCATGCGATTGAGCACGATGACGGTCCTTCTATGTCAGACCATTTGTATCCACTAGAGTGCACTAGAGAATCTCAAACCCTAGAAAACACTAGAGAATCACCCTGAAGTACCTCCAACTCGATTGGGAGCCCTACAAGCCTCTTACCATAGACATCGGATAACATTATTGATATATGAATCGCTTTACAAAGTGTTTGTAAAGTATAAGCCTCAAAAACACGATTTAAAGTTAAAAATAATTAATTAATCTGTGTTTCTGGTAGTCCTTACAATCTACTGAATCACATTTCACTTTCATATTTTTCAAAATGATAGGTGGACGTCCACCAGGCACCAGGACATGCACCAGGATTATTGATCAGAACGGGTTACTGTCGTAAGATCAGATGACATTAATAGAAAGCACTCGGCAATCATCCTTGTCTGATGATCCACTTCCGCTTTGTGGCAAGTGGAAAACGGCTGAATCCAAGTGTATTTGCAGATGTTATCAATTAAAATAAGGTCAACATGATCATGAAAACAGTTGGAGCTGCAACACGCAGGATTAAGTTAACAAAAATGCGACACCTTTATATGCATGTTTTATAAATAAAGAAGATCTGTGCACGTTATTATAACGAGCGCCCACTGTTGTTGTATGGAGCTTTTGTGTGCCCTGTGTCACAAAAGGTTTAGGTTAGTCTTGCGTTGGCATTCTGAAATCTGGTTGAAATTCTGAATTCTATGCCAACACCAGGCGCTCCAGATTCTATTTCGGTACGCCAGCTCACCAAATTCGGGTTGACGCACCAGCAGAGTGCCAGATCCGACGTTGACCCGTCGTTATACTTCTCGAATTTCTAAAAACAAGCGCGAAGCCAGCACTAGGCACAACAGGTTTTTCAGGTTGACGTGCCAGCGCGCCAGACGTAAGCGATCTATTCCTAGAATTCCTGAAATTAGGCTTGCCAAAACCTGTGCCTGGCAAGGTTGACGCGCTATGCGCAAGATCTATTTTTACAAACTCCAAAACCGTGCGCGACAACGCGCCGAGCGCCGCCCTCTCAAAAGTGCAACGGATGTGGATGGTCGAAGTTCCATGAACATGCACCTTTCCTGACATCCAAAGCTCCAACCTTCAAAATGAAAGGTCAGGTGTGTTCTGATTGTGTCCGCAGCACGATGATGTACGGGATAAGAGCCGTGAATAGTGATGAGATCATGAAGATTGAAAAAACATGGTGAGAAGAGTGTGCGGTGTGAGACTGGCCGATGGACGCAGGAGTGATGACCTAAGAAAGAAGATGAACTAGGAATGAATTTCCGATTTTCTAAGAAGAAGGACTGCGGTGTTGTGTCTACATTCTGAGAAGAAATGACAATCATTGAGAGGTGACACTGAGCAACACTATATTGAAAACACTCGATTCATAACCACCATCAGGGATTGACATGATATTACGCCTTGTAACTTGATTGAGCTGTGACATGTGTCAGCTTAATTCCCTTTGACCATACTTGCTACTTTGCAAAAAGACATGACAAAAGATATTGTAAAAAGACATATCTTTCTATAATTCATGATTTCACCTAGATCATGATCACATATCATCTAGTTGCCAAGTCGTTTGCTGCATGTACGTAAATGTCTACAATGAACAACAGATGAGTAGTGTAATAACTCGGCTGTAATTGCTTCGGAAGTGTAATTGGGATCCTAAAAGTTATGTTTAAGCTAGCAACTCCAAATGATAAAACGTGCATTACATCATCAGCTGATCAAAGACATGCTGTTATCGATATTTTAAAATCCCTCATACAGAAATTTCTTAGACAAACAATATTTCCATGTCGCTACCGAACGGCTTTAAAGGCCACGGGAAATCAGCTGTGTCCGGTCTAGTCCTAATAATGTTATCCGATGTCTATGCAACCTTCTCTGCAATCAAACTTGAATGAATTTTCTCTCACACACCAACTATGGGCCAACTCTACAGCAAATTAAGCTCATGTTTTCGATCCACTAACCAGAAGATTGTCCCACTACCAAGTAGATTTCTAGTAATGCACACCCTGAAGTACCTCCAACTCGATTGGGAGCCCTGCAAACCTCTTACTTTCTCTACAATCAGTCTTTGAATGAATTTTAACTCAAAAATCCATGATAATGTTTTGTCAAAAAGAATATCGAAAAGTGAAATTGTGCGTCAAAGAGGTGGTCAGTGAAAAATGACATAATTGTGCTGTTCATAAAATCATAGAAATGCATTAACTAAACTGCTGACCGAACGGCAAAAAAATAATCCGATTAAATTATTCTGCCAACAGAACATTCAGCCGACTTTTGAATGAAAACGTAAAACTGCAGTCGGCTAACGATTTTTTGGCGGTTTCGCTGCTATACCCATTGATGAGTCTACTCATTTGTCTCAAGATATGAATGAAATTGAATTGTACCCTCTTGTATGCTCCTATATACGGCATTCGCATGTAGGAGATAATATGGGGGATTAATCTGATTTGGAAACCTCCGAAATCATCAGGTTTTTGAAAACCAGCATTTCGAGTATTTCTGAAGAAGTTGGGAGAAGCAGCTCATATGAACGCGCAATTTTTTGTGTAGCATCTTGCATTTGATATGCCTGTGTCTTAAAAAAAAATACTGAAAGTTTTTGTTTGTGTGTCTGGCTGTGCATATACATGAACCTCATGATCGTCCAAAAATTCGCTTTATTTGGAACCCGTTTCATCAACTGTTCAGAATTTCCACTCTATTGCGTACACCACGTTAAAAGACTTCAATGATTAGATCGCATATTGTTAGTTCCAAATTTGGAGGTATCAGCGTTTTAAAGGAGCCCTTGACTCTTCGATATATTCATTTGACCGCTACTAAGAATAATAAAACCTGCATTGAATGGCTTGCCGAGCGAGGTATTTTGGAAAACTGCCAAAGTTGCTCAAAATGTAACATGTACCGTAGCTTAATAAACGACGAGTCTTGTACAGATGGATATTCGTGGTATTGTGTGAAGTGTCAAGACTGTCTATCCTTGAGATTCGGATCATTCCTCAGAAAGTCAAGCATTCCACTCACTGCTTTATTAGAGGCGACATATTGGATGTATATGGAGGTTCCTCTAGAAAAAATTTCAAAAGAAATGTGTTTATCAGTTCATGCGGTTGTTTCGTGGATGCGTCATATTGAAGAATTTTGCAAAGAAATTGGTATAGCCAGCCTGAAAGATATTTCATTTGGTGAACTTCTACACAGAATGCAGATCAATCATGACTTAAGGTGAGACTTAAAGATGGAGTAGCCTATTTAATAGAAATTGAGTTATAAAATAAATGCTTGATACATGTACTATGATAATCATATGATATATATAGTATCATGATAATCAACGTGTTTTCATTTTTGAAAAATAAACGTTCCTGACTTCTGACTATACATATGCAGATACATGTACTCATTGTATATTATGAAACCAATTAGGCAATTTGTTTTTTAGGCTTTGACTTTAATCGAAGTTTTCTACATTTCTTCATTTTTTACATTATAAGGCTTGATTCAAACGTGTTATTCATTCCTGCCTTTTACTCTTTTGTCTCCTATGTCAATCCTTGCGCCTGAAGATCGTTCAGTGTGAAAAATGGTGTTTCCTGTAGTCTGTGTGTGCGTAATCGTCGATGAATGTTTCCAGGGTGGCAGCTGACTCGGAATCGCCCTGGAAATTTGTTGGAGCTTAAATTTTACCGAAATCGCAAATTAGCTCTTGAAAAGATCAGGAAGGACATTTTGTGATTTTTTACACTAAGCCAAATGATCATAATTTCTTGATTTCAACGGCTTATAATAAGATTGTCATCAAGCCCACTATTTCTATTGAATTTCTTCATTGTTCGAAATAACCAAAATATTTGCATAACATTGGGTTTAAATATTCATGACTTCATAAATTTGTTTCGTTTCCACATGACTCTGTCAATGATGTGTGAGGCGAGAGTCATGTTGTTGACGCTCTTTTTTTGTAAAGCCGCAACATGTGATAAAGTTTTGCAAATAGGGTATGGTGGGGTGGAATGGGTAGTTTTCAAAGAATCCATGTGATTTACTCAATGTCCTCCATGTGCCACCTGAAATTTTGATAGCTGATCATCGCATTCTGTGTATCGGCTGTACATAAATTTTTATTATGTATAATATAAGTTATAAAAAGTATATGTAACTTTATATACTTTATATAAAGCATACTTTATATAAAAGTATATAATATAAAGTATATTTTTACTAACTTTTATTATTGTTCAAAAAATATTTTTGTTAATTGTGGAAATTGCATGTTTTTAAAAACAAAAATAGTTGTCAACAGGTGTCAAAAATAAATATATATGTATATATAAAATAGGAGTCAAAAATATGTGTCAAAACAAATATAGTTTTTGAAAATGATAGCAGTATATGAAAAGATTATTAAAAAATACTATCAGAAACTTGCTAAGCATCACTATCATGGTATGGTACAAAGGTCAGCTGCTACAATATTTGTTTTCATTAATAGGTTAAATAATAATTATATTGATGTCTTATAGAACTAATATGAATTGTAATGATTCGGTTGAAATTTCGACTTCTCTGAATTGTCGATTGAAAAACGCTGCATTATTAGAACAGTTAATCGTAAAAATTACAACTTCGTGAGATATTTATGACTTCATGACAACATAAAGAATGGGTCTAAAGAAAAAGTTAATACCAGAGAAACTAAGAAAGCAAATGAAATGTGTCACTATCTCGAGTCATCATTAACCTTTAATTTTCGCAAATTAAACCTCGCAAATTTCTCTTTCGCACTGGCAGTTTCTAATTGCCGAATAAAGTGCAGGTCGATATTTAAATCAGTAAGATTTCTCACACTGCCCTGGACCACCTTCGCTTCCTTAAATGAAGCAGGAAAACTGAAATGCACATAATAGTCTATCTCCATTTGACCGATGCACCGTCAGCTTTTATTCAAATTTTACAACAACTCAGTCGTCCTGTTTCAAATCTTAGATTGATGGGAAGCCTGCATCTTCCTTTTCATTCATGTCTTCATCTGAAGGTCCTCATTATCGCTAGCCGTTGTATCTATGTTGTTCAATCACTTTGACAGCGGTTCGATACACAGTTAATCGTTAAATTGCTCAGCAGTATATTTCAATTTTATGTATCTTTGGATTTGATTATTTTTTCATACGAATACGTCTCATCTGTAATTCTTTTAAATCAATAAATATAACTTCCGCTTTTGTGAAACAAACCTTGAAACGAATATCACTTCTTTCTTCATCTTCAACACATTTCAAAGCTGATGACGATGTCAACGCTTCACCAGTTTTGTCCAGCGTATAATTTCTGATGTTTGAAGAGGATCACGCGCTATGGTTTCCTGGAGACTAGTAGGCCTGCCGATAAGAATCGATGCCAAAACCCTTTGGATATTGAAAGCTCCGTTTGCCTGCAACTTTTCAGTCGGAGGCTTGCACTTTTACCACAGATGTTCGAGAAACTGGATTTGGCATAGTACCACCATGGAATCTGCTGATCGCCGAATCTGGTTTCAAATGCTCAAAGACATGTATGAAGATGTGTCGGAAAACCATGAGGCCTCATCATCCAATTCGGTCGAGTTTATCAGGTCATCACTATTATGTTTCCTTGTATGCGTGTTTCAGAGCTAAAAAATTCCTAAGGCTGATGAGTACTACGTGGAATGTCATATGACAGAGTAGAATAATTTCGTTTCGTTGGCAGACTTCAATGTTAGACTACAAAAAGCAGTGCTGTCTACTTGCATTCGTAAAAAATCAAATTCAATGAACCGCACATGCACATATCACAACTGAAATTCACCTTTATTTAGAAGAATATCAAATATCTCATGTAGACTTTACCCTTGGGTAAAAAATCGATATATTCTGTGTTAACATATGTATACCCGTTTCACCCCACACTTTTTCAGTCGTATACCCATTTCACCCAACTTTCAAATTTTCAAAATTAACAGATAATAATGACGAGTATAGATTAGCCTATTATCACATCATAAATAGAAAAGTTTTAGCTTTTACAGTGATCCTTAAGTTATGTCATGATGCTCTTTCCCTTGCCGCAATACGAAAGTTCGTGATCGTTTATTTTTTTCAGTAACCAACTGTCACAGATTTGTCAGTAACCAATTTGTCACAGACCCAAACATGGCGGCCCACCCCTGCGACTATTACAGCCAAGGATTGGTAAGCTGGAATTAGTCGGTCTCTGAATCTCAGCAGTGTGGTGTTCACTTTGCTGAATTGAGGATTTTAGATAGTCTGGTCCTGTTGTCATGACCAGGGACCATTTTTAGAGATACCACAACTTCCTGTATTGAAGGATGGGTAGTTTTCATAGACAACCTTACGTTTGAGGGTTGACAGTTTGAAGGTTGCACATTCAACATGAAGTTGTAGAAAATTCACATTTTCAAAAGTGATTGTCAGTGTCAATTTTAGGAAATATTCATCAATATCTTCAGTCAGACTTATAGAAATTAAAGGTGTCATATTGACTGAAAGTCATTTTCGGAATTCTCTTAAATTTATTTGAATTTTCCGGGATTCATGCTGAACCACGTCCTATAATGAGTTTCTGTAAGTCACCTAAACTTTATTCGCTGCGTGACGATAATTTTCAGTCTGACTGTTTTTGCTACAGAAATCCCACTTTTTCTGAACCTGGTCCACCTAGCTTCTAACTTAGCTAAGTGACGAAAGTGCAGACCTGAAAAATTTCGTTTGACCTTAGCACATTCTCCCTTATATTCAACTACATGTAAGACATGAACCTTTCAATCAGAATTTTTCAGTTGACCACCTGTACTTGCGTTTGATGCCTGCATTTGTATCTTTTGACATGCTCTTAAACGATACCCTAAATTTATACGCAATTTCATTTTTCTCTTACCAAGCTGTTTCACGTTCGCTTTGATTGCTTAAGCCAGGCCTGTGATTACTCCTCAAATTCCTCAAATTTGTTTTACTCCTCAAATCCTCAAAAATTCCTCAAATATAGCTTAACTATGAGAAATTCCTCAAATTCGACACACTACAGACTAAATGTCGGATAATGTATCGTTTTTTGGCGAATGGCGATGATATGTAAACTTCCAAACAATAAGCTAAGATAGAATCCTGTAACATGTACCCTACATCCATGCTGCTGATCATGAATCACTCGTGATTTATTTCTTTTCTTTTTCTTCTCTCATGATTTATAACTTAATGATTTTTCTCTCACACACTTGGTAGATTTTAGATAGCAGCGTAATCCCGTTGCGCTAGCTAGATCTGATATTTTGATTGGAAACAGACCTGTCCTTTTATCATCTGAATGGGCAGACTGCTAAATAGAATCTTTTCAATATATAAGTGATAAACATAATTTTGAAAAGAGCGACTTACTCACCAATTCATTCCACATGAGGAGAGGAGAACCGTTGCTTGTCCTTCTAGTAAGTATTTTTAAATTTCTAGACATTTTAGGATATAATGATTTTCTTTTAGCCATGTCATATTTAGCACATCAAAATTAACCAGTCGTTAGCTTGTTTTTTTTAATTTTGTTACCTTGACGCACTTTGTTACGTTGAATGTCGTTTTCATTTCTGCAAGCTACAGGGCTGCAGATGTTCCGGTTCGTCTGGACTTATTTTGCTAAGCAGAGAAGTTGTCCGAAGTTCGTGTCTGTCGAACTCACTCATAAATGCTTGCACGTATTTAATGAGTGAAACACTGCGATCAACCTACAGAAATTGTATATTTGAACACTGCAATTTTTTACTTCTAGCTTCATAATATTGCTTAGAATTCCAACAATAAAATGCACATTCAATTATTTTCATTAATTATCTTGACCTTTGTCACAACCTTCTCTATATGTTTCTGCGACTATATGGCTGCTAAATGCATGCCTGTACTTCTTAAAGAACTTAAGGATATCGATCTTCCATATCCATTATATGATAACATATAGGCAGCCCAGCCCACTTGGATTTCAGTGCTCTTATCAACTGAAGCGTTTGTTTCACTCACTCTCTTCCATTTTATTTCCGCTGAACATGAACACATCCAACGGGGTAAAACGGATGGTCCCTAAATCTAGTGTCTACATGCCTCCTGGTCACTAGCGTGCGTGGGTTGGAAGCGTATGAAGCTCTGCTATCTCATGAGTCTTTTTGCAGCTTCATTTTCCAGGGTCTGCCGACCGACATTTATCCTGGATGAATTATTCACGTATAGATCGTTTTCATAATTTGCTGAACACAGGTTGTTGTGAAATTAGTGCACACATTGCTTATCGTTGTATGTGAACTTAGATTAATTAAGACATTGAACCACATAGTACTGGGTTGGTAGATTTTCAACCTGGCTCTACTGCAAGATGTGGGCGTCAATATCTCTGCGCAACTTCATGCGAATAGAGGTCAAATTGCAAGCCTGTTCCCGACAATTGTTTTGTGTCGTCTGAGAGAATTCATGTTCACTTGAATGTAGATCGGAGCGATATGATCAAACGCCACAAAACAATAAGTTTTTTTGCCAGTAAACAAAACCCACCAAAACTTATGCAGCATAATGTTAAATTAATGAATTAGTGTGTAATGTGGACTGACTTTTTTAAGTCACAAGCATTCCGTCAACGATTTTAAGCTTTCTATACTTATGGGTTACTCTCCTCCCAAATTTGTTTTAAGTCCGTAAAAATTCATCGTTGCAAAGCCACAGATGCATGTGGTTGAGGATATATCCTACATTCAAAAAAATTACAGTATACAAATCTGACAAGCATCATTGAATTGGAGACGATAACGTGAAGCAGAGCGATATCAGCAGCTTGATCTGACATCCTCTGCTCGACACATTCTAAGCAGATAATACTTGAGGCAACAAATTAATTTCATAACAACGCGGGAAGTGATTATGACCAAGTCAGTATTCCTTTGCAATATACACAACTTCAAAAAGTGGGGTGTGGTCAACCCTTGGGTTACTTTCTTCGTTGTGACTTTCATGATTAGAAGTTTGGCCCAAAGTCCGTGCTAAAATTTGTAGTTTTTCTTGCAATTATCATATTAGGCTCCGTTTCCATTCCTCAAATTTTTCACAAGAAATCCTCAATTTTATTCATAGGCTTATCACAGGCCTGTTAAGCACATTGCTGTCAAGACTACATACCGCCTGTTTCCTAAATCGTTGCACAGTCCAAAAAAATCCTGCATCTTTCACGTATTCTCGTCAAATTTAATCTTAAGTTGATAACTAATTAGCTACTAAATTTATTCACTTGGTCAGCCGAGACTCTTGGTTAAGGAAACAGTGGTTTGCCTAATTAAATAAAGTACTGCAATTAGGGACTGCTTGTTTTGTTACTTCCAGTGTTATTTCGGATATCATGTTGATTCTCGTGTCACTCACTGTCTTGTCATCGTTTATGAGCTGCTCTTGTCGATCCATTCATCGGACGCAAGCGTTAGCATTCCTACAGCGTGAAGAAAATGCTATTTTTTTGTTGTCAACAGCAACAGGTGAAGACGAGACAAGCCCTCGCCTGTCTGATCCGAGATTCGAAATCTTCTGACCTCAAGTGGAGGAAATGATGATTCACTAACTAGGTATTGCAATCTCGAGGTCATTTTTTCAATCTTGAGATTCAAAATTCCAGAATTCCCAATCTCGAATCGAGATTTTTTTATGCGGAATTGGTATTCAACGATCATAGAGTCGAAATATCTTTGTGATTTTAGATAGCATAAGCTAAGGGGGCTATACCGTCGTTATAGATTATACACTGTGTTGGTTTGCATTCAGAATAGTGTCAAGCTGTTCTGTTATGAAGGAATAGATAGGCCTACATCAATTGTTGTTGAAGTGTTTTCGACATAATGTTTGTTTCGATGTGTCAAAATGTTGATTTCAAGAATGTGATGCAAAAGAGTATTTAGGCTAATTTATTTATTTTCAAGTGTTAATAAATGACAATTATTGAATGTTTTTATAAGTCAATAACCTACATAAAGTTTATCAATATTTCTCATGATGTACGTAAAATTCTAAAATAAATCTAAAATAACCTGATTATGCAATTCTCATTAGATGATATCCTCACGCATATCCAGGTCACAAATTAGGTTTAGTAGCGTAGGCTATTTGCAAATACTCATAGTGTTCCTTTTGGCCTGCATGACAATCATCCATTGGCGTATCTGTATCGAGGGTAAAATGAAAAGTGAAATAAATGAAAGACAGACATTTCCAAAAAATGTCATATTAAGTCTTAAAATATCACGAACCTATGAAGAATCAAAATCGAGACATACGTATTATATTAGTTCACTTCATTTTTTCTAGAAAATGATGTCTTAATATTATTTAAAAAGACATAAATTTGACAGTAAGTTATACGATAGGCGAAACCGGACTTTTGTAGAAAACCGGCCCCCAGTCGAGAGCGCCATTTCTCGCCTTGCTCTATGGTTCGTTGTATCATGCTTTCGTGTGATTATTACCAGTTCAGCGCGCCGTAAAATGTGCTACATAGAATTAATATGGACACTTTTACACGCATATTAAGATAATGTGATTCTGTGTGTGCTTATACAGTATTGATATTTTTTACGTAGCTACTTCCTGTCTAAGCAGCACAGCAGATAGGACTATTAGCTAATTGGTTACGTGAGAACTATTGATCGGATTTATAATAAATCCCTCTAATGTCGACATTTCGAGGCTTTCTCAAAACTTACATATTCTTGGAGCTGATAACACCAGCATTCTTTTTAACCCAATTTAAAAAATTCTATAGCGTTAATACAAAGAACAAAAGTTACAAAGTTGTGTACAATTGACCGTTAAAAACATCGTTAACGCGAAAGTAGCTTAGAATTAGGCAAAAGTGTAAATTGAGCGAAATTGCACCAAAGGTTGTCGAAATTCGAAAAAAATAAATCATCTGAAAGTTTAACACGAGCATGATTCAATAGTGATAATCTTACTTTTATGTATTGTGAAGTTCGTCTGTAGGCATTGGTGAATGAATTGACCAAAAATTTATACTAAAGTTTATTGAAATTTATCATCTTATGCATTGAAAAAATTTTGTCAGACTTTTTGTAGCAACATTATTTCGGTAAAAATCATTTGTATTGCATCTTTTCGTAGATTCAACGAATCCTAAAAACCTTGCATCGTGATGAAGCTGAATGATATCTCATACTGTCAACTTTTATGAAGAAATTCAGTCGTCTTCATGTTGAAATCCTGCATCAAATAAAACGTCAAATTTTTTTCATGAGGCCTATTGACCACAACTGACCACTTATGAAAATGAAATGTATGCCAAAAGACTCTATGGAACATATGTTTTCATATGGTATATCGTTTGTCGCAATTGAACCAGGACTTCAACACGAAAATTACATTCGAAAATGGGTTGATTATTTTTGTGCAATTACTTTTGAAACGGTCTGTATACTGTATAGTATTTTATTTGCCAACCTCCACACTCCATATCTGCAGATTTTTAGTGTTAGTTACGAAACCAAGGTCCTATTTTGAAGTGTGTCATGATATGTGTACCTATGTCAATTTAACACATTAATCGCACATCATTTTTTAATGGTGTGTGAAATATTCGGTACTTATGGGTTATTCCCCCCCCCACGTTTTCAAATTTGCCTAAAATCCATAAAAGTGAATCAGTCGTCACAACACTTCAGAGTCACGTACTCAAGCATATTTTCTACTCGCATGCCAACACATATACAAATCGGACAAGAACTATTTGCATTAGAGACGATAACGTGAAGTGTAGCAATCTCAGCAGTTTGATCTGACTTTGTCTGACATCATCGTCTGAGCAGATAGCATTGGGTCAGCAAAGTCATGTCGCGACAACTCTTGAAGTGATAGTGCCCCTGACCGCATCCCTTCCTTTTATACCGAAATTAAAAAGGTGTGGTAAGCGTGGGAAGATTTCAAATAGCATTGATGACACGAAGAGGGAGAGAGAACAATGCACACAGTGCACACACGAGCAACAATAAAGCGTCGAACAGACTAAGTCAGATCAAGCTGCTGACATTGCTCATTTATCGTCTCTAATGCAAAAAGTACTTGTCCGATTTGCATAATTTTTTGTATGTTGGTAGAAAATATGCTTGAGTACGTGTCTCTAAAGTTTTGTGACGGCTGGTTCATTTCTACGGATGTTAGACAAATTTTAAAACGTGAGGGAGGAGATAACCCATAAGTACCAAATATTGTTTGAATCTACAAAATTGATTTGAGAGAATTTGCATTTCAGCGGCATTGTCGAAGCCACCTATTTTTGATTTCGTTTGTTTTTTGACGCAATGAATGTCATTGGTTTATTGTAAAACCTACATGAGCGAAAAGCTTTATGATAGTAGCATTTGTTGGAGAGCATAGTTAACGAAGCTGAGCCGCTTTAATAGTTAGTTTCGTCGCTGTATGTGCCGTGAGATCTATATAGCATCAAAATATAATGTCTATGTCGATTGGTATCATCACTTTTCCGTGTCCCGTTCTCGCATGGTAAAATATGGAGTTATCAATAGAATGTACCTATCAATGGATGAATGCTTACCGGTATAGATAAAGTCTAGAAAGTTTCATTGTCATCGTGGATTATTATCTTGAACACAGTCGATCCGGCACCCTACTGCACCATCAATGCATTCCTTCCCTTTACACCTATTGACCACTCACGTACAATCACTGATCAAGTGAAGACGCCATATGATGCTCTCAAGTTCTTTGTGGACAAGAATATTTCATCACCCGCATCTGAAAAAAGTCTTCATTACAGAATATTTAGTGCATCCTGCATCCCCGCAACTTCACCTCTTCTTGTAAAAATATTCAGTTTTGCTTGCACATCCAGAACAATCAAAATGATGACGACATCTCATTTAGCATCAATTTCTTGTGTTGCTCCGAAAGCTCATTCTGAAACTTTTTGTGGCAAATGTACTTAAAGATTACGTCGATAGAAAGAGAAATTATCTTACCTTGACCGAATGTAGTGCTTTCGTGGGATATTAGTTTCGAGGTCGGGGTGCAAGGAAGGGGCCCAATTTGTTTCTTGCGTTCCGCATTCAGTTTTTTTTAATTTTTGCGCTCCGGAGCGTGGGGCGCACATGCCTATGATACTTTATTGACCCATTAATACCCAAGGTAATAAAATGTCAAAATTTCGGCATGATATAGCGCGACATAGGTCGCTAGGCATCTAATAGTTCAAATATCACAGATCCAAGAGTATCTTTATCAAGTACTATTTTGAGCACCGTCCATTTTTAAGGACGGTGGGCACTAAGGGGATAAAGTTAAATTGCTATAATAATTGCGTGTAATAGCGTGCTACGGACACACTTTTCATTAAATGATGATGATGGATATACATTATACATGTACTGCTGACAGATAAATGTATGATAATATAAAATCTGGACAAGTTAGACTTCTGAATATATCAAAAATTATCGATGCACTGTGTTTTCTTGTGGCAAAAACATATTTAAGAAGCACAATCAGCGTACAAACCCAGAACACATTGCTTTATTGTTGCTTTAAGAACTGTGAATGGTTTGACGGTGTATGATTCGAAAAAGTTTCATAGATTTCGTTAGGCCTATACTCTTAGTCAAAGCTTGGCCTGTTCCTGCTGGATGTCGACCGTGACGATTGGAAGTCAGGTGTGCACAGCTACTGTCATTCCAACAGTAAATGACAATCGACACTTGCTTGTTTGTCATGATTTATCTGCTTTTTATTCTATACTTCCTTTCTTTATCGCGATAGAATATTCGATTGAAGCTTTTTGCACGTTATTCGTGTGTAGGCTTTTTTGAGCTGGCATGCACCACGCCTTGATATCCAAATAGGACTTGCTATCCATGGATGTGTTTTGCGCTTGGAACCATGTCGACCATAGCTTAGTATCATCGAAAAGCATCTTGCTAGTTAAATTATCGGAATATATATTTCAAGTATGTAAAGGATGAATTTACTGCAAAATTGGTAGCTCAAGTACCCACCGTCCTGAAGAAGGACGGGTTGAAATCATATTAAATATTTTCAATATAACATTGCATATACTTATATTCCAACTCAATGCATTTATCAGTAATTTAGGTTGATACAAAATTATCATTTTAACAATGTCCTATAAAGCTAATCGCAGGTGATCATAAACGCTTACTTTTTTCTGTTACATGAAGCCATTTTTCAGCTTTGAAAATCAAAGGTATTCAAATGAAATGAATTTTTTACATGATAAGAACATGATATGAGCAGATTGATGAAAATATTCAATTTGGGTGTAAATCATTCAACTAAATCAAAATGAAACTTTGAAATAAGTGATAGCCTGTCAAATGATCGGCGTTAGGAACCATCCTTCAAAAGGAATGTGGGCACTAATGGCTTAATAATCATTTGCTTTCTAAGCGGAACACACGACGGAACTTCAATGTTCTTGCAGGAAGATCCATTTCTTCTAATATTTATTGATAATAAATCTTCTGGAAAAACATCTCCGATTGCCCTAAAATCCTTAATTCATTAGGTGAAGGTCCTAAAAGTCCTAAAATTGAGTTTCAGATTTTTTGTAGACACCCTGACTGCATCTTTAGAAAGGCACGCTCCTCTCGATAATTTGTCATTTAGACCTAGGAGTATAATGTGTTCATGGCCTTGATAAAGAAGTCCTCCCTTTACTGAAGCCTCGAAATGAAATTATCTTGATCTTCATCAAGCTGCTATGAAAAATTGCACGTCACGGTAATGGTCATCCACTGTCTGAATTTTTTCTGTCACATGTTAATCATTGTTTTCGCAATAGAGAATTTTGCTGCCTTTAAACTAAAGCGCTTTCTTTTGATACATAATAAGTGTTTCGCTAGGTTCTCTGTGTTTACATGGGTTATGAACTTAATGCATTGTTTTCGTTTCTCTGTCAAATACTTCTGCTTTGCATTTACAAAATAAAGGCTACTACTATTACACACACCTGTAATACATGTGTATTGTATTGAAATGTTTATTTCAATTCAATTAATTCTTTTGTTTCTAAATCCTCTGTCTTGCATTTGCAGTGATGAAGACAACAAAAAAATGTGTGCCACCGTCAACTCTGCAGTCATTGACAATGTCCCTTCAGACTAAATGTTTTGCAAAAAATGCAACAGGACAATCTCTTTCATACTCCAGAATCTTCTTCATTCACTGAATTTTTATATGATTTGCGATTTGTATAGTACAATAGAGCATTTTGACGATGTGAACATTATAAGCATTGTTTTGTGTCTTAATGCAGAATTTTGGAATAATTAATAGCTATGAATTTTGGAATTATTTCCTTGAAGTAACATTGAAATTTTTATACGGCATGGTGAAATTCTGAGCAACATTATAAAAATCGGAGATGCGAGACATCAGCATAGCCTAAATTATCACAAAGTATAGGTGTGCATGATACAATGAATAAGTATCCCTAAATCTGACGGGCAATTCCACTAAGCATCAACCTCGACGCTGAAAATTTCAATTGAAATTTCGATTTTGTTCATCAAGTCGAACAATACTGAAAATCACTAGAAATTGATAACGACTTGAATCTACAAACGCTCTATTCGAAATGAGTCGAGGATCGAAATTATGGCATAGTAAAACCTGGCCCACAATTGTAAAAAAGTAACATATTTTTATTCACATTTGAAATATGGACACTTTTATGTCTTTCACACTTTCAAATAAGGATGCAACATATTTTTTAGGTCGTGAAGTTTGATTTTGCGCATCTATCACAGATTTCATAAGTTGAAAATAGTTATTCAGTCCGTTACGCTCAAAATGCTTCCAGTTTATCAGTGGAGCTTGCAAAAGCACACAGAAAGTTGATACCTCGTGCATGAAGCGAGTATTAGGCTAGCAATGTAGAGTTGTTGTACGAAAAATGAGCACAGCAATCGAGTCCGCGTCAGCGGACGAGATTGCTGTGAGAATTTTGAGTACAACAACCAATGGTTATGATGTCCCTCACGCTTCTGACGGCCCCACGCTGGCTCAGGAATGGGTCATATGTAGTGATGCAAATGGAAAATTTTCCACTGGAAAATTTTGAAATTTTTTTTTTGGTGATTGACATTTTTTCCTTTGTTTTGGAGACCTGTTGTAGTCGTTTGAAAAGACTATGCAATATGCAAAGACCGAAAACTTCTCTATCATTCCTGCATGTTACCTTATGGAACCAACTGCACCCTTTCCATGTCTATTTCAGATCATCCCAAATGAATTTCAGATTTCTCTAATTGAATTTCAGATATCTATCAGAAACCCAACTTTGAAAGGATCCTAAATTCAACTGGAGAATCTCCAATTCATCTGGAAATGTCTGAAATTCATTTGGGTAGATCTGAAATCGATTTGGAACTAGATCTGAACCATGAGGTAGAAATGGAAGATGTGCATGCAGTTTGTCCTCAACAAAGATCGGACAATATGCCAGAACTTAGAAACTGTCATAGATATTCTTCTACTCATCACAGATATCTTTAGTTTCCAAATATCTCACGAGTTTACAGTCTTCCAATATGGTCGCTCATGTATAATGCTGCGTGGACTGTGTGCTTATTCTTCACATGTTCATCAACATATGGAGAATTTGTATCACTATGATCAAGGCTGCACAATAAAGCTTAACTTTCAAGCTAACGAGCAAACTTCAAAATTATTTTTGCTCCAGATCTTTCACATTGCATGAAATTATACCTCTATTCTAAAGCAATATTCACGTTATCCCAAACGGTGTCTGTGTGATAATCAAAAATGCTAGCAAATTAGCACAAGCCACTGGTGGCAAAGGAATGTTCAAAAATCCGCGGACGGAACTCGCAGTGCTACGATCGCTTTAATCGAAATAATGATGAAATCAAGAGTTTTAGACCCATTCTATTGGTGTGTACCTGCCTCGGCTGCGGAAGCGCCCCAATTATAGGGCGTATCACAAAAATCAAAACTTTCAAAATTTCCAAAATTTTCCATAATTTTCCAATATTTTCCAAAATTTTCCAATTTTTTCCATAATTTTCCATGGAAAATTTTGATTCAAAATTTTCCGGAAAATTTTCATCACTAGTCATATGGGTTGTCGTGGGCACCACGTACTTTTTTGAGGATTGGCAAGGTGAGGGCACCGAGGTGACCCATACCTAGTGATAAAAATTTTCCGGAAAATTTTGGAAAATTTTGGAAAAATCGGAAAATTTTGGAAAATTTTGAAAGTTCTAATTTTTTGTGATAGACCCTATGCTTTGACCGCTTCTACAGCCGAGGCAGCTACACACCAATAGCATGGGTCTAAAAGTGGTGATCTTGATCATCATTTTGATTAAACCGATTTTGAAAAATAAAAAAATTGGAATTTTTGTGACATAGTTTTTACGTTTTCTATCACAGCCGATCGAGGCATGCATAGACACATCAATAAAATTGTTCCAAAACTCTTGATTTCATCCTATCATTTCGATTAAAACAATCGTGGCAATACGAATCCCGTCCGCGGATTTTTTAGCATTCCTTTGCCACCAGTGGCTTGTGGCAATTTGTTGGCATTTTTAATATTATAACACAGACATCTTTTGGGACAACTTGAATTTTTTTCCTTTACGATAGGGGTATAATTTCATGCAGTGTGAAAGATCTGGAGCAAAAAGAAGGCACTTTATTTGGGAGCTTGTTTATGGCTTAAAAGGTAAGCTTTATCATGCAGCCTTGATTGCAATGATACAAATTCTCCATGTGTTGATGAACATGTGAAGCAAAGATAATGATGTGAAGCACAGGCATACAGTCCAACACAGCATTATGCATGAGCGACGATATATTGGAAGATAAGACTGTAAACTCGTGAGATATTTGGAAACTAAAGATATCTGTGATGAATATAAGAAAATCTATATGATAGCTTCTAACTTCTGGGGTAATGTCCGATATCTTCGTGGAGGACAAACTACACATCTTCCATTTCTAGCTCAGATGGTTCAGATAGTTCCAAATCGATTTCAGATCTGTGAATTTCAAACTTTTCTAGATGAATTGGAGATTCTCCAGTTGAATCTAAGATCTTTTCAGAGTTGAGTTTCTGACAGATATCTGAAATTCAATTAGAGAAATCTGAAATCCATTTAATGTCTGATATTCAGTTGGAAAGATCTGAAATAGACATGGAGGGTGCAGTTGGTGCCAAAAGTTAACATGAAGGGATGATAGAGAAGTTTTCGGACTTTGAATGTTACATAGTCTTTTCAAACGACTGCAACAAGTCTCCAAAACAAAGGCAAAAACGTCAATCACCGAAAAAAAAAATTCAAAATTTTCCATTGGAAAATTTTCCGGAAAATTTTGAAAAAATTGGAAAATTTTCCATTTGCATCACTACGGCCATACCCAATAAAACCCTCACCGTACCGGCGACTGACGGCATCTCTAAATATTTGCCCCATAAGCCACAATTGCGCCAGTAGCGCGCCGATGCTTATAAATTTAGCATGCCGTTTATGCAGAAATTTCCATAACGATGAAAGTTATGACATGTAGTAAGCCGTAATTGTCATCATATGAATAGTGCTATAAGTGGCGATTGCATAGCATGTATGGTGATGCAGCATTTGAATATCGATTAGTGTCCCCAATCAATCAGCAACATTATCATGGAACAGATATTTTATTCTTCTATATTCCCGTATTTTGTGAGCACTAACGGAAAAATAGTACAGTGCATGCATTTTTACACCAAAACCTAGATACAGCAGATGAGAGTAGTGATGCAAATGGAAAATTTTCCATTGGAAAATTTTGAAATTTATTTTTTGGTGATTGACCTTTTTTCCTTTGTTTTGGAGACTTATCATGGTCGTTTGAAAGGACTGTGCGATATTCAAAGACCAAAAGCTTCGCTATCATCCCTATGTTAACTTTTGTAACCAACTGCACCTTTTCCATGTCTATTTCAGATCTTTCCAAATGAATTTCAGACATTAGATGAATTTCAGATTTCTCTAGCTGAATTTCAGATATCTGTCACAAGCTCAACTTTGAAAAGATCTTTAATTCAACTGGAGATCTCCAACTCATCTAGATCATGTCTGAAATTCATTTGGGCAGACCTGAAATCGAATTGGATCTATCTGAACCATCTGAACTAGAAATGGAGGATGCGTATCCTCAGCGAAGATGTCGGACAAGGCCAGGAGAGACGATAACATTTCGCTTCCCTGTGGTAAAGGCGATGTCGGGCCAACGTCGGTCAGCAAATTTTGGTCGGCTGTTGGTTGGCTGCTGGTCGGCCAAAAATATTGTGTTGGCTCATGGTTGGCAATGGTCGGCTTACTGTCGGCCAAAATTTTATGTGGGTAGATTTTAGTCGAATTTTAGTTGGCCACGGTTGGCCAAAAATGCTGTGTTGGCATATAGTCGGCCAATGTCGGCCAATTATCTATGGTTGGATTGCGTTCTTATTTCAATTGACCATGGTCGGACAAGAGTATTGTTGGCTTCCCAATGGCAAGATCTTAAGAGGGATATCGGACATTATCTTGGATCGCTATCTTGACTTTCAAATCATCTCGGGAATTCTTTCAACATCAGAATTTTCTGCAGTGCTGAATTCTCGAATGCAGTTGTACCTGTTCTAGGTTTTATAGCGAATCATGCATTATGGTGAAAAATACAACTGCGGTTTTATATGGGCTGAAGCTGGTTATCGAATGTAAAACCAGCTCATTGCGTATTTCCGATCTAAAAACATGTTATTGATGATCTTTATTCTTTTAAAATCATCGGTGGTAGTGTGGCTACAATAAGAAATAGACTCACTTTGAAATAATCAATCGACTACTATATATATGGGCCTACGCGGTTCTGCTTCAGTAAGCCTATGTTGTTGATTTTGATTGATACAGTTGCATTCGCTAAATTACTTCACTAAAAATTTCTGAACTTAAGATAATGAATCAGAAAGCAGGTGAATCAAACAGATGCGTTGACATCAGCTCACTCTGTCTGTGAATTCTGATCTGACTACGCTATCATTCTATCACTGTAGAAAAATTCGGCGTCAATGCAGTTGTGAAGATTCATTCATTTGTCAGAACAGTAGCGGTCGATAATTCCCTGCCGCATCCTTGCAACAACCCAAGTAACACAGATACGTTGGTACTACGTTGGACCTTCATTGGCCATTTACAATGGTCAAAAGTTGGAAATGATACAGCGGGCCTACATTGGTTCTATGAAGGCAATCCAACCTAGAACCGGTCTTGAACCAACGTAATCCAACATATTTTCGTGCGATGGCCATCCAAGCGCCGCTCTAGCCATCCTTATGCCAACAAACGCCAATTTAATCCCACTTTATTGCCTCTTTAAGCCAACGTAACCTTCAGCCGCCGCCGATAGCTTACATTGGTCAACCTAATCCCACCGTAGCCTCCCATTAGCAAACATTGGTCGACTTAATGTACTATCAAACGCGATTTTCACTTTTCGCACTCGATCGAGCACAAATTAGCGTGATTGTCAATACATCGCTCTTGATCGAGAGCGAAGAAGCATGATTACATTAAATTTCGAACTCGATTAAGGGCGTAGTTCTAATATTGCGGCGATATCTGACTCGTTCTATTCTTACATTGTTACTCTTTGATGTGTCCGGCTAGATTCAACTGCTGCATGAGTATGAAAACATATGAACAGTTATTCCATTTATGAAAAATGCTGTCTTTACCTGTTAATTGAGTTATCGAGAATGAGCACGACTTTGACACATGTGCGAAGCATTTCAACAATAATAAATTCAAAAAATTTGTAATATTTAGTGTTCATGTAGTATTGCTTCATAAGTATTTCCAACATTTTTTAAACATATGATTGTACATGATGTTTCGTCCATATGTCAAAGTCGCGCTGCTCGAAAACTCCATGAATAGACAAGAACAGCATTTCCGGAAACAATCTGTTCATGCATTTTCCCTATCAAGTAGAAGCTGAATTAACCGTGCGAATACATACCGATGAGCAACAATGCAAGAATAAAGCGAGTCTGTTATCACTGAAAAATCAGGAACATACTTGATGAATGATATCGAGTGTGTCAGTAGGCTTAAATTCACTCGAATTTCAGTGTCTCCTTACCTTGTCATACCACTGGCCTACTTCGAACTCATAAAATCTTCTACGAGAAACAGTTGTCCTCTGCAGCAAGCATTTGGATGTTGGTGAAATTGAATCATGAGCGCAGTGCTTCATCATCTACAAAGTAAACCCATAGATGTGTACTTTAAAAATATCTCAATTTCTCCAATTCGTAATCCCGATTCTTGTCTTACCGGAATATGTTGGAACTCCTGATGCTGTAGCCAATTCAGATGACTATGCCAAATAATTCAAATATTTCGTGAAAATGATGAGCAATATACCAAACACTTCACCATAATCACTTATAGCTCTGAATTTTGGCAAAATTGACTGAAAACTAATTAGAAACATTAGATACAAGGACATAATAACAAAGAAATAAGATGATGAGCAAGAATTGAATAATGAGCGCAGTGCTTCATCATCTACAAAGTAAACCCATAGATGTGTACTTTAAAAATATCTCAATTTCTCCAATTCGTAATCCCGATTCTTGTCTTACCGGAATGTGTTGGGACTCCTGATGCTGTAGCCAATTCAGATGATTATGCCAAATAATTCAAATATTTCGTGAAAATGATGAGCAATATACCAAACACTTCACCATAATCACTTATAGCTCTGAATTTTGGCAAAATTGACTGAAAACTAATTAGAAACATTAGATACAAGGACATAATAACAAAGAAATAAGATGTTGATGAGTAAGAATTGAATCATGAGCGCAGGGAATTGAATCACAACACGAAGATATAATTAAGATGCAAACATAGTTTTGGTTAGGTATTGACAAAAGCACTGAGTGCTGAAACCACTTCGAGCAGTCTGTATAATATTTAAGTGACAAATAAAGTTTCGGCTAAAAGAAAAAATATGTGCTATTTTATGATCGCATGTATATGGAATGCACTGTATTATATTGTATTATATTTATCAAAATTTTGGCGAGATACAAACCTGACTGTAAACATACAAGAAAATGCACATTATATGCACAAATTTATACGCACATTACTAGCGTGATGAAAAATGAAATGAGGGAATTATTTATAATTCATAATGGACTAATATTCCGGAAGCAGCAACGATTTAAGCGATTTGAACTTAGTCTCACATGTAGCCCATACATTGAACAAGTTGCTACGCCGCTTGTCTTAAGTGCCATGTCTTACTCGAAGACATGTCTGCATGGGCATAAGGTCCCCTAACGTCATACTCTTTTTTAGGAATTCAAGACAGCATTATCTGCGTATTGCATGGGTATATATTTACTCTTACTCAAAGGACATCAAACGTAGACAATGAAATACACAGACAATACTATCTGAAATTTCTGCGTAAGTAAACGTCGTTTGGGGTCATTGTCGTGTCCATACCGATATGGTCTAGGCTTTCGAGTAAGGCATGGCACTCAAGACAAGCCGCGCAATTTGCTCAGAATTTCAGCAACACGAGTTTCTGAGGCAGCAAATGTTTGGACTTGCTCAAAAACAGGCCTGAAATTAGTGGTTGGTAAGGTAGATGCCGTCAATCATGAAGAATTGCACAAATGAAATCATGAAACCCACACGTATAGACTCTGATGTGGATGTTTAAACAAAACTAAGTGAATAAAGGGATCAAGAGTCTAGTAGATGCAGACGTCATTAAGGCAAGGATTTTTGACGATAGCAGTGGCAACGAGGACAATTGATCTCTTGAGCGAATGAAAAAATACGACTGATGTGACAAGAATAATCTCTCAAGTTCAAGGCATTTGCAATGTGAATCATAAAAACGTGCTTCTGTTCATTTAAGAATAAAAGAATAAAATTTGAATCAAACTGAAATCACTTTCATTTTCATAAGCAATCCAAAAGGAAAAACATTAGTGGGTAGTTTCATACGCGATTACTTTTGGGAGACCGTAATAAACAGTGTCACTAATTAAATGAGGTGTAGTTAAATGTTTCTGCCTTCCGGTGATATTGAAAACATTTACTGACTTATTAGCCAGACGAATTCCTGACGGATCATTCGAGCAGTCTGATTGGATATTTAACGTGTGCTACGATTAAAAGAGTAATTCAAAAATTGATGAATATTAGTAACTTCACCATTGTAAGAGCATATCGTTTATTTCTCTGTGGTCTGGCTCGATCAGTGCCGGCGAACTGAATTTGCTCTCAAATAAATTGCATTCAACGTGAGGCAGCTTGCCCGAAGCCGGTCCAAAATAGGCCTTGAGAACAGGAAACTGAGCTAAATTAGGCTGAATCTTGGATAAAATCTACCTGAAGCCGGACATAAATCCCGGTCTGAAGTTCGATCTAGGCCGGCCGCGGAGCCCGACCGACACCAACATCCCGGCCGGTTTCCATGTCAGAGTCGAATCATCGACCATCGCGTAATTTCTTAAGTATGATGGCAATTTTCTTCAACAATGCAACGCTGCTTGTCACTTTAGTCGGAAATGCATGGAACATTTTCGAAGGGAATCAATGCCGCAACTAGGCCTTGAACCAATCAAAAATTTACTGGCTATCGAAAAAATATCGCAAGGCATAGCAACAGATGGTCTCAACTTTCCTGATGATGTGGTATCATGACGAAGAAATCAAGGAAACATACACATGTGGAAAAGAATTCAAATTGTGATCGAATCAAAACGAGAATGGACAAAGAATCTGCGTTTTGGTGATACACAGTATTGCACTCACTTTTTCTATGAAGCATTACAAATTGCTGTCGCGATAGTCAAGAAAATCATGATCGAAACAAGATAAGGCCGATTGATAAAGTAACAAAAATAGAGAGTGGAAGCAAAAAATGCAATGACACTAGATGCATAGCTGCCAACAGAAGAAAGTCGTTTTGGCGGAAATTTTTTTTAAACATCAAAAGGTCGAATGGCCGGATAATAAAATCTCCAGAATTATGTTAGACGACAGAGTCACGATACAACCAATATCTGAGAGCCATTGTAGACAATTACAGGCCTGTGATTAGCCTATGAAAAAAATTGAGGATTTTTTGTGAAAAATTTGAGGAATGGAAACGGAGCCTACTATGATAATTGTAAGAAAAACTACAAATTTTAGCACGGACTTTGGGCCAAACTTCAAATCATGAAAGTCACAACGAAGAAGGTAACCCAAGGGTTGACCACACCCCACTTTTTGAAGTATATTGCAAAGGAATACTGACTTGGTCATAATCACTTCCCGCGTTGTTACGAAATCAATTTGTTGCCTCAAGTATTATCTGCTTAGAATGTGTCGAACAGAGGATGTCAGATCAAGCTGCTGATATCGCTCTGCTTCACGCTATCGTCTCCAATTCAATGATGCTTGTCAGATTTGTATACTGTAATTTTTTTGAATGTAGGATATATCCTCAACCACATGCATCTGTGGCTTTGCAACGATGAATTTTTACGGACTTAAAACAAATTTGGGAGGAGAGTAACCCATAAGTATAGAAAGCTTAAAATCGTTGACGGAATGCCTGTGACTTAAAAAAGTCAGTAATTTATCATGAAGGATACGCCACACTGCACACTAAATTATTAATTTTACTTTATGCTACATAAGTTTTGGCGGGTTTTGTTTACTTGTTAGCGTTTGATCATATCGCTCCGATCTACATTCAAATGAACATAAATTCTTTCACATACAACACAAAACAAGTGTCGGGAACAGGCTTGCCAGTTGAGTTGTTGGTCTCATACAGGCAAAGAGTGAGAGATTTATAATCTTTGGAGGTGATAATTATATGATGATTGATTATATTATGATAATTATCACCTCTATTCGCATGAAGTTGCGCCGAGATATTGACGTCCACATCTTGCAGTAAACCCAGGTTGGAAATCTACCAATCCAGTACTATGTGGTTCAATGTCTTAATTAATCTAAGTTCACATGCAACGATAAGCAATGTGTGCACTAATTTCACACCAACCTGTGTTTAGCAAATTATGAAAACGATCTATAAGTGAATAATTCATCCAGGATAAATGTCGATCAGCAGACCCTGGAAAATGTAGCTGCAAAAAGACTCATGAGATAGCAGAGCTTCATACGCTTCCAACCCCCGCACGCTAGTGACCAGGAGGCATGTAGACACTAAATTTAGGGACCATCCGCTTTACCCCGTCGGATGTGTTCATGTTCAGCGGAAATAAAATGAAAGAGAGTGAGTGAAACAAACGCTTCAGATAAGAGCTTTTGATAAGAGCACTGAAATCCAAGTGGGCTGGGCTACCTATATGTTATCATATAATGGATATGGAAGATCGATATCCTTAAGTTCTTTAAGAAGTACAGGCATGTATTTAGCAGCCATATAGTCGCAGAAACATATAAAGAAGCTTGTGACAAAGGTCAAGATAATTAATGAAAATAATTGAATGTGCATTTTATTGTTGGAATTCTAAGCAATATTATGAAGTAAGAAGTAAAAAACTGCAGTGTTCAAATATACAATTTCTGTAGGTTGATCGCAGTGTTTCACTCATTAAATACGTGCAAGCATTTATGAGTGAGTTCGACAGACACGAACTTCGGACAACTTCTCTGCTTAGCAAAATAAGTCCAGACGAACCGGAACATCTGCAGCCCTGTAGCTTGCAGAAATGAAAACGACATTCAACGTAACAAAGTGCGTCAAGGTAACAAAATTAAAAAAAAACAAGCTAACGACTGGTTAATTTTTGATGTGCTAAATATGACATGGCTAAAAGAAAATCATTATATCCTAAAATGTCTAGAAATTTAAAAATACTTACTAGAAGGACAAGCAACGGTTCTCCTCTCCTCATGTGGAATGAATTGGTGAGTAAGTCGCTCTTTTCAAAATTATGTTTATCACTTATATATTGAAAAGATTCTATTTAGCAGTCTGCCCATTCAGATGATAAAAGGACAGGTCTGTTTCCAATCAAAATATCAGATCTAGCTAGCACAGCGGGATTACGCCATCTAAAATCTACCAAGTGTGTGAGAGAAAAATCATTAAGTTATAAATCATGAGAGAAGAAAAAGAAAAGAAACAAATCATGAGTGATTCATGATTAGCAGCATGGATGTAGGGTACATGTTACAGGATTCTATCTTAGCTTCTTGTTTGGAAGTTTACACATCATCACCATTCGCCAAAAAACAATACATTATCCGACATTTAGTCTGTAAAGCATATTTGAGGAATTTCTCATATTTAAGCTGTATTTGAGGAATTTTTGAGGATATGAGGAGTAATAAACAAATTTGAGGAGTAATCACAGGCCTGCAGTTATCAGGTTGAATCAGTTTGAAGCATGTAACATTAACGATTTCACTGAATTTATAGAGAGCAAGCCGTCCGTGTCCGTGGATGAAAAATAGTCGACTTTTCAGACCCTTTTTTGGCGAATTTCAGCCAGATGGCGGAAGATTGGCAGCCGACTATGACATATAGCTATGTGTAGGCGTATACTATAGAACTTAATAGAAATAATGCTACACACTAGAAGTAACACTACACAAAATAAATAACTACTCTTTTTCTACATTTCTACATAGTAGTGGAATACAACACTTATGCCACAATTCTACTGATGATCAATTTCTACCAATACTGAACCTATTGACCAAGGGACGTACTAATGCTGCAGGTGGTCAGTCATCAGCAGGTGCTCATCTGGTTCGTTTCGACCTTAACCTGAACACTCAGACCCTGACGAGCGGGGTCTCACACACATTCCCTGTGGGAACGCATCTTGCTAATATCAACAGATTATCTGGCGAGGTAGCGATTTTGTGGATAATTTTTTTAAAGGTTCATTTTCGTGTAAAAACTATCTCCGCATGTGAAAATGGTCATAATTTATCCAAAAACATGTGTAAAATTAAAAAACGACAGGTGGCGAAAAAGTTGCTATAATTGGTTGGTAGATATTTGGTTACTAATGCGAGCTGATTTTTCGCCAACCGGCGAAATCGTGGATATTGTAGCAACTAATTAGTGGTAAGTAGTAATGTTCGTATATTACCTTCACATGAACATATATTGTATACTCAGTCTGATCTGATAAAAAGGGATCTTTTTTTAATTCACGAAGGCTTAAACTAAAAAAAGTATTTGTCTTCCATAAATGTCGCAGTAAATACTATGATATTATTCAAATATTTATCATTGTTGTAAATTATTGAATTTCAAGAGATGTTATGAAAATTGATATATGCGGATTCTCTATATTCTTATCATTATCAAAGAATGATAGTCTGCACTTATTTCTTAGATAGATTAGCCATATATGTGGGGGATAGTGAGGAGGTGAGGGAGAGAATACAGCCACGGCTGTAGAGGCGGATTACTAAAGAAAATAAGAGAAAGTCAAAAGTAAAAGGTGACATATAGAGCGCGAATTGTCGCCGGCGAACTTCACCAGCGAATATCCCGCAAATATGACTGAACTTTAGCATGATATTCTGCAGCTGACATTCGCCAGTTTTTCGCAAGATTCGTTCCCACAGGGTTGCGACTAACAACATGCTCAACTGGCAGTGATATATTCGGAAAGACATGCCAACATGTTGATAAAACATCATGGAAATAATGCGTTTCCAAGATATGCGCTGATCCTGTCTCTTCATTCATCCCATATGTAAATGCTTCATAATATCAGTTATTCCCGAATGAAAACGAATTCTGCACATTCTAAATTCTCAAATATAGGTGCAAAAGTGAGGATGTCCCATTCCCCGTAACTTGTTTTTGTATATGTGTGCATCGTAAGAATTGCATGTGTAAGAATCGTAGTCTGAGAATTAACAACAACGAGATTAAATACACGATAGATCAGATTGCCATGCAAAAGTTGTGCGACTGGTAGGATTCGAACCTACGACCAAGGTTAACTAGACCTGTGCGCTAAACAATCTAATGCACGATTCGCATTCTGAGATCTCATCGTGACCATAGTCTGGTTTTGTTGTCATTAAACTGTAACAATGGCCAATCTCAATCAGGAATTCGAATATTATCAAAGCGAATCTATTTCTTACTCTAGCCGTTACTGAATACGCCTCTTACTTTTGTGGTTTCTTCCAATCTTGTGCTCATTGCTTGAAAGTGAAAACTTAAAACAAAAGAGTAAAACAAACAGAATGGTGATGTAGTAAGTCTTTCCTTAATTCAAACACATTTCACATCACGAGCAACTTTCACACTGTCTACTGACATCTATATATGGAGGGTAAATGTTATTTACAAAAGAGACAAGCCAATTAGTGCTGGTTGATAGATCATCAGATAATTGATAATTCAGGTCTTTGGTGTGAATCAAGCAAAGTTTACAATAGGTTGACTGGCCTGTTTTGAGATACAAATTTCCCAAAAATTACAGACTTAATGTTGACAACGAGAAGTAGAGAAATCTGTTGCCTTGTTGTGCTTGTCAGTTGACGAATTCTAATAACTAAATTCATGAATATTACATGAAACATTCAGTTTCATCTATAACCCATGTGTTTATTGTAAGACCTGGCCCTGAGCCCTAGTCCTCACCGAGATCACAGTAGCGTTCAACCAACTAGACGATATAAATACAACCCACAGGAGGGATGGGAAAAGGGAAGACTCACTTTCTTCCTCGCCTTTGCTCCGCTTCAGAGTAGGGAAGACTTCGGTAGCGTACCCGCACGGTTCCTGTGTTATCTGCCTCGATAATGTTACTGCCGGATATTCCCTATTTAAGGGGAATTCTCCCTAACAATCGCTTCACTGGCGTTCTGCGCTAATAAGTCAATAATCTTCACTCAGGGTGTCTCTGGCTCTATTACTGGTCTGGTAAGCCCCACCCGCGCGCGGAATAGATGCTTACCCCAAATATACTGTCGTATATATAACTCAAGAAACTAAAATGTCCTATTATCACTCTCCCTTTTGTGAGAGTGACAATAGCTAGAGCCGTAATAACTGCTACGGGAATACTCTACCCGCATATACACTTGAAACTCAATATAACTCAAATTGTAAGTCACAACCGGTTTGCTCGCTGTCTGCACAGGACGAGCACACTCAACGAAACTGAAAGTTCTGTTCTAGAAGGATCAAGTGTAACCTTCACTCCTTTCTCGCTCTCTGATTGGTCCAGAGCCCTACATTACCCCCTTTTTTTAAAGAATTTGCCCTCAAATTCAGGCCCCTCTCAATTAGGGAGGATCACGTAAAATTAAAGATCGCGTTAAAATCTAACGCAGCGTAAAATCAAAAAGATACTGCTAAAAACTAACGCTAAGAACTCAAAGCAATATACATGCAACCGGGCGGACTTCCGCCGTTCCGGCTCAAGGATTATACAACCGTCGTGAATTTTCATTGATTCTGGCTAATGACGCCTCAGTCTGGGTCGCTCTATGAATCGTAATTTCCGTTAGTATTTTTGTGTTCGCAATCTCATCTGGTTGGAAATTCTCCCAGTCTACTGGAGAGATTTCCTTTGCTGGCGGTCCTTCCTGTATCACCTTTAAAGGGTTCCTTTGATTTTTCCACTGCCTTTTCCGGTTTTCTTTGGCCCCCTCACGAAGTTGCCTCAATCGACGTCTTTGCTGATATCTCCGGGTTACGTCCTCGTACCTCTGCATGGCATGTGTTCGGTATCTTTCCCATCGCTTCTGGGTGGAACCTTTAGATCGGCCTTTTCTTGGTATCACTGGGGGATTTTCTCTGGTCGTAGCTGCTTCTACGTTATACTGCCATGCGTCCTCAACTAATTTTCGATCTGATTCTGAGAGTCCTTGTAATCTGTGCCTTTGCTCTGGCATAATACCACCCCCTCTCAACACTGTAATCTGGCCTGCTTCCGCGGCTACGGTTCGTCTGAGTTGATGTGATCTTTCCGTACTTTGATAGAACAGCTCTATTACTTGTGGAACCATTTCCACCCCATCCATCAGGAAATCCACCATCATGCCCACGATATTTTCTGTCTCTGACATCGCCTGGGATGGAAAGGCAGGTTCGTTTATCTCTGAGTTGTCAGCCATCACTCTCACTGTGATCTCCTGATCTACTGGAGGAACTGAGCTCTGGTCCACCTCCTCGACTTCCGTGGTCTGAACGGGTGGCTGATCGGTGACAACCGTCTCTTCTCGGGCTCGGTATGGTTTTAGTCGATCGCCATTGATTGTATGGCGCTTCCTCCTGTTTTGTTTGCTACGAACCAGGTACACTCCATGGGGGAGCTCTTTTTCCACTTCAAACGGCCCATCCCAGGGTCGCGTTAGCTTCCTGTGTGGACCTACCTGCGTGTTCATTACCATAACCAGATCTCCGGCCTTATAGGTGCCGGGGCCAGCTACCTTTTGGTTGTAATACTTTTGTTGCTGCCGCGCAGCTTCCTCTTCGTTAGCCTCTATGATCTCCCAAGTCTTTTTCATCGTTTGGGTCAATCCCTTAACATAGCTGATGACCTCTTCTGATGTGCCTCTTTCTACGTCCAGTTCAAAGTCCAGCGGTACTTGCAACTTACGCCCATAAAGGGCCTCAGCTGGAGTGAATCCCGTAGACTTATGATTACTGCTTCGGTAGGCATAGAGGCAGCTAGGGATAGCCGTATTCCAATTATCTCGCTCTGTCTCCGTCAGCGTTCTCAAGGCTGTCTTTCGGGTTCGGTTGAACCGCTCATTTTGTCCATTCCCCTGTGGCCAATACGGAGTTGTAAAAGTCTTGTGTATTCCCAGCTGTCGGCATAACTGTTCGATCAATTCTGATCTAAAATCAGACCCGTTATCCGAATGTAGCCTACTCGGGATTCCATGCCGCGTGATCCACTCATTCACTATAGCTGACGCCACCGTCGTTGCGCAATGGTTGTCCAGGGGAACCGCTTCCGCATATTTTGTGAACATATCTATGATAGTTAGGATAAATCGGTTTCCTCTCTGCGTTGGCGCTAGCGGACCAATTATATCCACCGCAATACATTCCATCGATTTCCCGGTCAAAACCGAGTTCAAACTCGACCGATGCCGTGGGCTAGGTCCCTTGACCTGTGCACACACCACGCAGTCACTCAGGAATACACTCACATCGGCTCGCATACGCGGCCACCAAAACCGGTCCTTGACCCGGTCAAAGGTTTTCTGATCTCCTTCGTGGGAAGCTCCCACCCCCGCATGTAATTCGTAAATGTATTGTTCTCTGACTGCCATTGGCAGCACAATACGCTTGGGTGACCCCGGGGTGGTCAGATAAACCAAATCATTATCTGCAGACAGATGATCCCATTCTTTACACAGTCGTTTCAATTCGTTCGACTTATTTCTCAATCGGCTAGGGTGTGGCTTTTCCGGTAATGATCGTAACCAAGTCTTAAGCTGACTGACATCTTCATCTAGCCTAGTTTCTTCGATCAGTTGACTCCTCATATCCGTTGTGAGAGTCACGGCTCTCACAAATTCTGGTGCGTCCAATTCTGGTGAGCGAACCTCGCTGGTCAACCTCTCACTCCTGGACATGCCATCGGCATTTACGTGTGCCCGGCCTGGTCTGTAAATGCAATCGTAATCAAACTCTTCGAGGATATTAATCCATCTGGCCACCAGCCCCTGTGGTTCTTTGAAACTCTTCAGCCAAATCAACGCCCTATGATCCACTCGAGCCACGAACTTCCTGCCCAACAAGTAGTGTCGCAACTCCCGCGCGAACACCACTAGGGCCAACATTTCTCTCTTGGTGGCTTAATAATTTCTTTGCGCTTTATTCAGACAATGGCTGGCATATAAAATTGGCTTTTCCGACCCGTCTGGCTGTATCTGCGATAGTACCGCACCTATCGCGTCCAAGCTAGCATCGCAGTCCAATATAAACTTCCCTCCAGTTTCCGAAAAATCTGGCATTGTTAGAATAGGAGTGCTCATAAGCTTCTGCTTCAGGGTTTCAAACGCCTCTTGACAGCCTTGGGTCCAGTTAAATATAGCCTGCTTCTGAGTCAAAGCATGAAGTGGCTTTGCGATTTTCGCAAAATCCTTAATAAATTTCCTGTAGTAGGACGCTAGCCCCAGGAAGGAGCGTACCTCCTTGGCCTTTCGTGGAGTGGGCCACTCCTTAATCGCTACTACTTTCTGAGGATCCGTCTTTACTCCATCTCTCGATATGATGTGCCCCAAATACCGGACCTCCTCCAATGCCCATTGGCATTTTTCTGGATTTATCTGCAACTCTGCTTCTCTCATTTTTTGCAACACTTTTCCGATGTCCTTCAAATGACTTTGCCAATCCGGGCTGTATACGATGATATCGTCCAAGTAAGCCCAACAACATTTGCCCGTCAAGTCTGCCAACACCTTATCCATGAGTTTCTGAAAGGTGGCTGGGGCCGATACCAACCCAAAGGGCATAACCTTAAACTCAAAAAGGCCTTCAGGACATACAAAGGCAGTCTTCTCCCGATCCTCCCGGGCTACTGGAATTTGCCAATACCCACTTTTCAAATCAATGACTGAAAAGTACTTGGCTCCTGCCATAGCTTCCATCACTGTCTGGGCCTGAGGTAACGGATATGCACACTTTCTCGTAACTGCATTCAACCTGCGGTAGTCCACGCATAGTCTCGTACCCCCGTCCTTCTTGGCCACCAGCACAATGGGCGCAGCCCAAGGGCTATCCGATTCAGCAATTATGTCCTGCTCCAGCATTTCTTGCAGCTGATCTTTTACCTCTTGCCTTTTAAAAGGGGGTAATCTACGAGGATGCTGCTTGACAGGGATAACATCCCCCATAGGTATCTGGTGTTCCATCAGACTGGTGCGACTGAACTGTCGCCCTTCCCTCATCTGAGTGTCTTCGTACTCTTCGAGTACAGTCTGCAAGGCTTGTTCTTGCTCTTTGCTCAACCGCGACCTACACTCTGTGGTCACTCTCAAGACTTTTTCAGTCTCTGGTGCATAATCCCGCACCCACTGGGGTGTTTCAAAAGTCCCCACCCAGGCTCCTCGGGATAAGTACTGCACGTCCTCCGAAAGGTTCGCCACCGGTATCGAAAATTCACCCTTTTGGGCCACTGTCAGTGCATCTGGCAACCGAATCCCGGCATCAATCCGTCGAGCTAATTCCTCGACCACGCCCACTACTTGACGTTGTGCACAACCTTTCATTTTGACTTGTGCCTTGACCCATTTGACCTCCCGAGCCTGCAGTTCTACTGGTTCCTTAAGGTGAACCCTTCGAACTCCGTGTAGCCTTGAGCTGGCAAAAGCGGCACTGCCCAACCATCCGTGGGCTTCCTCAAATGTCCTTGCTCTGTGTCAATCACCAAGTGATTTCCATTAATGAAGTCTGCTCCGATTAACAACTCGTCGGTGCACTGCTCTGCAAGGGGGACGATTACTTCCATCGGATAAGTAATTCCTGCAATGGTTATGTCAACCATTCCTTCACCTATCAGATCGTATGGGGTGGCATTTCCCGCCAACGGCTTCCGCGTGGAGGGCCTGAGGGCTTCCGCCTCTACAAATTTTGGATGGATAACAGAAGTATCTGCTCCAAAATCTACCACTCCTGTGATCGTTCTTCCTCCAATCTCCACTTTGATGGTATTCACTGTCCTGACCCTCTTAGTTGCCGGACCACTGCGGAGGGTCGCGCAGCGTCCGTTTCTCTTTTCCCGACGTGGCCTTTGGATTTCCCTCCTTCCATTCCTTCTCCTTTTTTGGATACTGGCTCTTCTATTCTCACATAGCAGTCTTTCTTCATGTGGCCTATCTTCCCGCACCTGTAACATTGTATGTTATTTTTCTCTTGGCGGTAAGGCTTTTTACGAGGGGACCTTGGTTCCTTTTTTGGAGGTTTGTTCATTTCCTTCTCGTCAACTGGTTCTTTACAGGCCACCCTGTTCCTCTCTACCATTTCTTTATACTCGACATAATCTTCTGCCGAGGCCGGGGGGTTGGTCATGAGGAAATTCTTGATGTGAAAATCCTCTTCCCTTGAAATTAATATCCCCACCGTTCTTCTTTCTTCTTCTGCTGCTGGGCTCATCGGAGCAGCCCGCTTCGCCAGACGCACTAGGTCGTACACATATGTGCGTAAATCTTCTCCCTCTTTTCTACGGCGCTGATCGAACAAAGCCAAGTATTCTTGCCGACTCAATCTTACTTCATATCTTCGGACCAGCGAAGTCCATATATCTTCGAATTCCCAAGGAATCCCAACCTCAGACACTTGCTGGGCTACTTTGCCTTCTAGCCGGGCCATTAGTACTTTCAGTTTTTGTCCTGATGTCAACCCTGTCACTGTATTCAAGAAAAGCAGAGACCAGCACGGCCAGTCTTCTTTTTCTCCCTTAAAGGTTCTAATCAACTTCAAAGCAGTTTCCATTTCTTCTTTTCCCCTTTCTTCTTTCGCGCTTTCCCAGTCTCGTCTGCCCCTGAACTCCCTGTCCACTTCTTGCCATAGGTCCTCAAATGTGTCCTCTTCCTCTGCCTGGGCTAGTATTTCTGCAGCTTCTCCCTGCAATTTCAAAATCAATGCCGTCCTCTTTATTCCCTCAGGCAGGTTTTTTGCTAGCAGTTTGAATTTACTGCTCCAAATTCTCCACGCCGTACGTGAAGGGTCGAAATTCTCTAATTGGTCCAGCTTTTGGTCTGCCCTTTCTGGCGACCTTTGTCTTTGTCTCGGCATTTTTACAATTGCTTTTCGGTAGCGTTTTCCTACTGGCTGTTTGCACACCGGAGCCCCTGGATTTAATTTAAATCCTTTCCGTTGCCACCAATTGTAAGACCTGGCCCTGAGCCCTAGTCCTCACCGAGATCACAGTAGCGTTCAACCAACTAGACGATATAAATACAACCCACAGGAGGGATGGGAAAAGGGAAGACTCACTTTCTTCCTCGCCTTTGCTCCGCTTCAGAGTAGGGAAGACTTCGGTAGCGTACCCGCACGGTTCCTGTGTTATCTGCCTCGATAATGTTACTGCCGGATATTCCCTATTTAAGGGGAATTCTCCCTAACAATCGCTTCACTGGCGTTCTGCGCTAATAAGTCAATAATCTTCACTCAGAGTGTCTCTGGCTCTATTACTGGTCTGGTAAGCCCCACCCGCGCGCGGAATAGATGCTTACCCCAAATATACTGTCGTATATAACTCAAGAAACTAAAATGTCCTATTATCACTCTCCCTTAACCCTTTCAGTCCTACCGTATCATATATGATACATTTCAAGTTTGCTTCTGTTTATCATGTAAAAAGGTAAAATAACTGAATTGCATCATTGATTTAGAAAGACCATTTACTAAGGAACTTAGTTTTAATAGCAGTTGCCAAAATCTGACGCCATGTCAGATTTGTCAGTAATTTGAATTTTGAATTTCGATATTTTCGAAAAAAAATCACATACGCTTTGTCAGTTGTCCCGTAGTAGCACTTAAATAAATTATTCATCAAAATAAAAAATCAGGCATGTGTATGAAAGCATAAATTAGTTATCGGCATCGTTATAAAATATTTGTCATCTAAACATTCTCAGAAGTTTGAATTTTTGTTCGTGTATCATGTATGATACATCCGGACTCAACGGGTTAAATATCATTGATTTCTGATCTCTGTGTCAAGTACATACAAAAGCATCGTCCGTCTCTCAACAGAAGAGAGGAACTCAGTCAGTGGCAAAGACCATAGTAATAAAAGTTATTCAAAGCCTTACAGCAAATTGCGGTTCAGCTATCCATGGACTTCTATGCTATATTATAGAAGTCCATGAGCTATCTCAACTGCAATATTACATTGTTTGGAAACACTTGTCAGATATCTTCTACGGATTTTTCATGAACGCAGTCATAGCATCCTGTCGCTCCTCTCTGATTGGATGTCTTGAATTTACTGCGATGTTTTGAGTTTTACGATATTGTAGAGGTATTTGGGTAATGTCTATGATGATTGTAGTAAGGTAAATCACCAAAGTAAATTATTCTATTCTCTAACAGCCCGGAGAGAGTTTTTAGAACACCGTCTTGTCTCGCAGTCAGAATAGTTGTGTTATTATTATCATCAGCATTACATTCGCCAAGTGACAGGATGGAAAGGTAATTAAGATAAGGCGAAGAGATTACAAGTGGAAAGTGAAGTAAAGAGAGGTGTTAAAATCAAGGAGAGCAGCAGCTGTACACCATCTGTTAGCGTGCATCGCAACTAAGGCTGATTGATGACACCGCTACAATATCATGGACTCTATCCATCAAACACACTGAAAGAAAGTAGCTATTTGAAGTCGTGTCTTGAAAGTAATTCACTCTGAACTCATACTGACATTTGAAGAGATGGACTGTGACGTCGAATATAGAATCAACCGTTTTGGCCGTCGGATTCGTACGTTCGTAGTTATTCCTGATGCGGATGTTTCTGAGCCTGAAATTGATAGTGATGCCGACGACTGTCCTCACAAATCTGAGTCAGACAGTGACGACTCATCTAGCGATACTGGTGACCCTGCTGTTGCAACATCGAGTGGGAGTTTACAAGGTCGATTATCTACCAATTCAAAAAATGACTATACATGGAATAGTGCACGTGCTCCTCTGGTCGACGTTCCCTTTACTGCAGAAGGGTCTGATGAAAACCGCGAAACTGTACTGCGTCAGCCAATCGAATATTTCAAAACCTATTTCATACCAGGCCTTTTTTCCTTTATTTCTAAACAAACAAACCTATACGCACAGCAGCAAAATCAATCGTTTGAAACATCACCAGAAGAAATTGAAGTGTATGTCTGAATTTTGATCAAAATGGGCGTCGTAAACTTACCAAGGTACAGACTTTTCTGGTCAGATGAGTTTCGCTTTCCTGGAGTTGCAGATCGCATGTCACGCGATCGTTTCTTCTTATTGAATAAATTCATTCATTTTGCGGACAACAATGACATCGTGATGGACCGAAATAGTGATGAATTCGACCGACTCTTCAAGGTCAGAACATTGCTCGAATTCATTCGTCGATCATGCTTGAAATTGGAGCCTCTACAACACCAAAGTGTCGACGAGCAAATCATACCATTTAAAGGTAAAACCAGTCTGAAGCAATACTTGCCGAAAAAACCTCATCGTTGGGGTTTCAAATTTATTTCTCGAAATGGAGTGGATGGATTTACACATGATTTCTACTTTTATGATGGCTCGCCCTTGAAATTGAGATCGTCATCATGTGGATATCAGCCTGGTGATATGGTTTTGAAAGTGTGCGAAATGCTACCTCGCCATGCAAACCATATAGTATATTTTGACAATTTTTTCAATTTCATTGAACTTCAGATTATGTTGAAGAGAGACTTCGGTATAGAATCAGCTGGTACATTGCGAGCCAATCGTTTGCGCGGATGTCCTTTGAAATCGGAAAAGGAACTTCAGACTACGGGTCGTGGTTCGTTTGATTGCCGTCAAGAAAAGAAAACAAATATTTCTATCGTCCGCTGGTTCGACAACAGATCAATTCAGCTGAGTTCTTCTTATGTTTCAGTTGACCCGATAACAAATGTTCAGCGATTTGATCGAAAGGCAAAGAAGAGGGTTCAAGTGCCATGTCCTGCGATTGTCACTCATTACAATCAACATATGGGTGGTGTCGATAAATTCGACATGCTTATGTCACTTTATCGCTGCGATCATAAAACCAGGAAATTTTACAAACCTATCTTCTTTTGGAGTATCAACCTGTGTCTAGTAAACGCTTGGATTCATTATAAAAGAGATTGTGATCAACTTGATGTTGCGGCAAGAGGTCGATTAGATCTTTTGTCGTTTTCTGCGAAGGTGTCAAACTCATTATGTCTCCAAGGTAAGACACCCGAAATGCTCAGCACCCCACGAAAGCGAGGTCGACCATGCAGAGTCGGGGACGGAGCAATTTCTCCAGCAAAAACACGACGTCGTTCTGCCATCATACCTCAAACTGACATTCGATCCGATCAGGTCGCTCATTGGCCGGAGATGGTGACGGCTGACCAAAGACAGCGGTGCAAAGTTTGCCATACATTGACTCAGACAAGATGTGAGAAATGTACTATATTTCTGTGCATTCGACCAAATCGCAATTGTTACAAACTTTTTCACAATTTGTAAATAACTTAGTGAACTAACCTTATTTTTCATCATTTTCTGATGAAAAGTAGTGTTTTTTTGGTTGAATTTGTTTGTTCAGTTGAATTATAGCCTCAACTTCATTTATGAATTTTCACCTTTATTGCGGAGATACAATGATATAACTCGAAAATAGTTTGCAAATAATAAAAACATGTAACAATAACACATTTCTTCTCAAACTCATAGATAAACTTTTAAAACTGGAATTAATGTAAAGATCCCGTTGAGTCCGGATGTATCATATATGATTCATGGTCCTAACTCGTAACTAAAATCACAAAAACGTTTTCTCTATTCAAATGATGTTATTTGAGGTCTAAGAAGACTATCTCTGAGGAGAAAGATTTTTTTCAAAGAAAATAAAGGTTGCCGGACTGAAAGGGTTAATTGTGAGAGTGACAATAGCTAGAGCCGTAATGACTGCTACGGGAATACTCTACCCGCATATACACTTGAAACTCAATATAACTCAAATTGTAAGTCACAACCGGTTTGCTCGCTGTCTGCACAGGACGAGCACACTCAACGAAACTGAAAGTTCTGTTCTAGAAGGATCAAGGTTAACCTTCACTCCTTTCTCGCTCTCTGATTGGTCCAGAGCCCTACATTATCGATAATTTAATCTGATTCAGAATTATATTTCCATTAAAATATTGTAATAAAACAATAATAGGGCAACGCTAATAGAGTATGTTCCATGACAATGTTTTTCTTCCTATGCACTTTATTTAACTGTCATCTAGCCTTTCAGACAAAATTACCATTAATGGACCATCATTGGCTCGAAGATGGCTATCTACATTTTCATTTTACATCGGTTCATTAAAGGATTAAGATGGCCAGTGTAAGCCAACTCCAAGCCAACCAATTTTCGAAACCAATGGAAAGATGCAAACGTTGGACCAATGCTGGCTTATGTCGGCTAACGAAGGCCACTGAAAGCCAATGTAACATTCAAAGGACCAATGCAGGACCAACGTATGCAAGGAGTTTGTGCTACTTGGGAAACCGTCTATGCCTGTGACTCACAGTTAGTGATGCAAATGGAAAATTTTCCAATTTTTTCAAAATTTTCTGGAAAATTTTCCATTGGAAAATTTTGAAATTTATTTTTCGGTGATTGACGTTTTTTCTTTTGTTTTGGAGACTAGCATAATCGTTTGAAAAGACCATATAGTCCGAAAACTTCTCTATTATCCCTGTATGTTAACTTTTGGTACCAACTGCACATTCTCCATCTATTTCAGATCTTTCCAAATGAATTTCAGACATTAGATGGATTTCACATTTCGCTAGCTGAATTTCAGTTTTCACAAGCTCAACTTTGTAAAGATCTTTAATTCAACTGGAGATCTCCAATTCATCTGGATTATATGTGAAATTCATTTGGGAAGATCTGAAATCGATTTGGAACTACCTGAACCATCTGAACTAGAAATGGAAGATGTGTATCCTCAACGAAGATATCGGACAATGAGCCAGAAGTTTGAACCCATCATAGATTTTATTTTGTTCATCACAGATATCTTTAGTTTCTAAATATCTCACGAGTCTACAGTCTTTATATCTTCCAATATGGTCGCTCATGAATGCTGCGTGGACTGTGTGCTTATACTATCATCACTTAATACTGTGTGCTTATCACATGTTCATCAACACATGGAGAAATTGCATCACTATATGATCAACGCTGCATAATAATTAAGCATAACTTTCAAGCTAACAATTAGCAAACTCCAAAATGAAGTATATTATTTGAAGTGGCAAAGGAATGTTCAAAAATCCGCGGACGGAAATCGTTTTGCTACGATCGCTTTAATCGAAATAATGATGAAATCAAGAGTTTTAGACCCAATTTATTGGAACATAGCTGCCTCGGCAGTGGAAGCGCTCAAATTATAGGGCCTATCACAAAAAATCAAAATTTTCCATAATTTTTCAATATTTTCCAAAATTTTTTCCATAATTTTCCACGGAAAACTTTCATCACTACCTAGTATAGGCATATGGTAATCATGCTTTGCTTAATCAATTTAGTACCGTAGAACGGGGTGAATTGGGACAGCGGGGTGAAATGGGACTGATTTGAATTTTGAGACAATTTATCTGTCTATCATCAAAACTAATTTATCAAATTCCATTTAGCTACACTTTTTAGAAACTATCTGAAATTAACTTTATCTTTCGGATTTTTTATAAATCCATTTATTCTGACATATATATTTGTTTAAGTGGTACTTTAATTCAAATTAATCATATGATTTTAAGTTGCCATCTTAATTCACCTGAACTGGTTAGATAGAAGCAACCACATTCAAAGTGTAAGTATCTACAACGAGGACATATGTCCATACTTATAACGTGCATTGATAAATAAATGTAAGTTGCTGTATTGAGGCGATATACTAAATTAATTATATTTTGCAATTTTTCATTGTCCCAATTCACCCCTCACTTTATATCAACCGTATATTTAGGTTCCCTGTCCGTCGTCAAACGTATTGTTTGGTATAAAAAATCAGCTTTATTTGATAATATAGATACTGCACTTCATGAACAAAATAACATATCAAACACAAAATCAATTGTCAACAAAAATATTCATATACGAGTATTCTATTCGTCAAATAAATTAATTACTATCTGAGTTAGTTACTGATTATAAACTGTAAAACTAAAAATGTAGCATACCCGAACTTATCATCACTCTATTTTAGTAAATGCTTCTATCTAATAACATTTCAACACATAATTGTTGTATACATCGATTTTATTGACTATAATATTTCCTTATATTTCAGGTGTCCCAAGTTACCCCACCAGTTTTGCGAGACGATGCCGCGAAAATATAAGAAGAAAACTGGCACAAGAGGATACAAGGCCCACGATCATGAAGTAATTGAGAATGCCGTGAAAGAAATTAATGATGGTATAAGCATACGGAATGCTGCCCAGAAGTATGGTGTTTCCAAAAGTGTCCTGGGGCGCCGGATTAAACATCAACAAACATTGAAACCAGGTGGACAATCAGCTCTTAAAGATGAGTTTGAAAGAGAATTAATCCAGAAAATTCTTATTTGTGCTGAATGGGGTTATCCCATGGATTTGTTTGAAGTACGACTGTTTGTAAAGTCCTATCTAGATTCAAAAGATATCCACATCAAGAAATTTCGAAGGAATCTCCCGGGGAAAGATTGGGCCATGAGTTTTTTATCAAGACATAAAGACGTTACGATTCGAATGACTCCTAACATCAAAAGGGCAAGAGCTGAGGTTAGCAGAGGTGTGATAAATGAGTATTTTGATAACTTGAGCAAGACTTTGGAGGGAGTGCCTCCACACAATATACTAAATTACGACGAAACATGCTTTGTGGATAATCCTGGCACGAGGAAATGTCTTGTTCGAAGAGGTTGCAAGCATCCGGAACGTGTAGTCAATAGTACGAAATCTTCTATTTCAGTTATGTTTTGTGCTGCTGCGGATGGAAGTATTCTTCCTGTTTACACTGTCTACAAAGCCACTGGGATGTGGCACACTTGGATGTTGAATGGCCCGTCCAATGCCAGATATAACAGATCAGCCAGTGGATGGTTTGATTCAATTACATTTACTGATTGGTTTTTTAAAGTAGCCTTGCGTTACCTCAGACGATTACCAGGTAGAAAAGTATTGATAGGTGATAATCTTGCCAGTCATTTAACAAAGGATGTAATTGAAGCGTGTGAAAGAGACAACATTGCCTTTGTATTTCTTCCCAGAAATTCAACACATGTAACACAACCCCTAGATGTTTCATACTTCGGTCCTCCAAACCGTACATGGAGAAATGTCCTTGACGAATGGAAGCGAGGTCATGGAAAAAATCCGTCTTCTTTGCCTAAGGATCAGTTTCCCGCATTACTAAAGAAAACATTGGAGCAACTTGAGTTTGATGGGAGAGGAAACAAAAACGTAGTAGCAAGTAGTAAGTAAAACTCCACTTCTGGATAGCGCAAGATGGCCGCCGTCGCTGACGTCCCCCCCCCTCTGGAACGGCAGAGTGTCGTGGTCGGCCGCCGTGGTGCTTCGGGTCTGACGTCCCCCCCTCTGGAACGGCAGAGTGTCGTGGTGTGCCGGCCACGTGCGTCCGTCAGGTTCGCTGACGTCCCCCCCCCTCTGGCCGACCGTCGTATAGCGCGCGGTGATGTGGTGTCTAGGTTGGCGTGGTGTGCCGGCCAGGTTGGGAGGGTGGTCTGTCGTAGCTCACCTGAAAAACTCCTAAGTGTCAGAGTGGCTTTGTATGGGTAAAATTTTGAAAATTTTCCAAAGTGTGGAATTTCGACCTGGGACCTTCACCAAAACATTTTTCATCAAATTTCACTGACCTCCCCCCCTCCCGACAGCAATCTTCTAACTTTGGTTCCAGTGAACGGATTTTGTCTTAAGGCTACTCGTTTGAAAGAGGAGAAAAAACTGCTCTACGACATTTTTTGTTGCGAGTCAATCGGACCAGCCGTTCAAAAGTTAGAGCTGTTACAAGATTTTAGGTCGGAGCTCGCTCACCTGAAAAAATCCTAAGTGTCAGAGTGGCTTTGTTTGGGTAAAATTTTGAAAATTTTCCAAAGTGTGGAATTTCGACCTGGGACCTTCACCAAAACATTTTTCATCAAATTTCACTGACCTCTCCCCCCCTCTGGACAGCTCGCTTCGATCTTGGCTTCTAGTGGACGGATTTTGTCGTGCAATAGCTCGTTTGAAAGCTAAGAGTGAGACAAATTCAGTGAAAGAAACGGCTTGTTCATATCTGTCTTCGTTCAAAAGTTAGAGCTGTTACAAGATTTTAGGTCGGAGCTCGCTCACCTGAAAAAATCCTAAGTGTCAGAGTGGCTTTGTATGGGTAAAATTTTGAAAATTTTCCAAAGTGTGGAAATTCGACCTGGGACCTTCACCAAAACATTTTTCATCAAATTTCACTGACCTCTCCCCCCCCTCTGGACACCTCGCTTCGATCTTGGCTTCTAGTGGACGGATTTTGTCGAGCAATAGCTCGTTTGAAAGCTAAGAGTGAGACAAATTCAGTGAAAGAAACGGCTTGTTCATATCTGTCTTCGTTCAAAAGTTAGAGCTGTTACAAGATTTTAGGTCGGAGCTCACCTGAAAAAATCCTAAGTGTCAGAGTGGCTTTGTATGGGTAAAATTTTGAAAATTTTCCAAAGTGTGGAATTTCGACCTGGGACCTTCACCAAAACATTTTTCATCAAATTTCACTGACCTCTCCCCCCCTCTGGACAGCTCGCTTCGATCTTGGCTTCTAGTGGACGGATTTTGTCGTGCAATAGCTCGTTTGAAAGCTAAGAGTGAGACAAATTCAGTGAAAGAAACGGCTTGTTCATATCTGTCTTCGTTCAAAAGTTAGAGCTGTTACAAGATTTTAAGTCGGAGCTCACCTGAAAAAATCCTAAGTGTCAGAGTGGCTTTGTATGGGTAAAATTTTGAAAATTTTCCAAAGTGTGGAAATTCGACCTGGGACCTTCACCAAAACATTTTTCATCAAATTTCTCTGAACGAGGGGGGGTAGGGGGGGGTCCGTGAAATTTGATGAAAAATGTTTTGGTAAAGGTCCCAGGTCGAAATTCGGAAGTTTTAAATTTTCAAAATTTTCACCACACTGGAGCTCTCACACTTAGGAATTTTTTCACTTGTGGCATGTTACATGGACATGTGCTGACGGACCAACTTCCCGTGGTCATATGAGAATGGTTCAGGTGTCATATGATAGAGAATGATGAGACGAATCGTTTGCAACAAACCGCATGTCGCTACGATGAATACTTTTGGAGATAGAGCCATTTTAAGTTTTCTTCCGAGCATATATAAACCCCCGACAACGTAAGTCTGATCACTTCATCGAAAGACGAGGTAAGTGACGGTCGTCGCTCTGAGCTCCCGATATCGGGTGTTTCAAAGGACTCTATCTTTTGAAGTAGGCAAGCTATCTTCTTACTTCAAAGTTTGTATGATAGAGTTTGATAGTGTCTTTACTACTTATAAAATTTTTAAAAGTAGTATGAGTAGTAAAATGCGGAATTTTTTAAAAATTCTTAATTTTCAGTTTTTTCAAAGTTTTAACATATAGACTAAGGTTTTCAAGTATCCTGAGTTCAAATCTGCTATCAGATTTGAAATTTGACTAAGTCTAAGGCAGCTTTGAGGGGTTAGATCCCAGCTACTGATCACTACCTTTGACTCGGCGTTCCTGTTACCACTTCGGGGCAGTGACAATGATGTCTTCAGCTGTAAAGAGCGGGTATCGGGGAAGATCTCTCACTTCCCTAGTGATCAGTACAAGGCCTTCGGGCTGTCGACGGGATCGAGTGCCACTCACCACACTCTTTAGGAATATGACTGTACTACATGATTCCAAACTTATACAAATTTCATTATCTTACAGCTAACGATAAAATCAGGCATGGAAAACGATAAGAATCGCAAATATCATGTAAAAATGTGTGTGTGCGGTCGAATAAATCGCAGTGCGGACGCCAAGGCGCATGTGAAGAAGGCGGGCACCGGCCACATGATTATCTTGAATAGGGTTGCGTGTGTGAAGTGTAGAGTGCTGAAGGGTGATGAGGATGAGGCGCGTTTCTACAGAGTGCATGCTGACTGTAGTGGTGGTTTAGTGACTGACTTAAGATTTACGCAGTTGATTGTGGAAGAGAGGGAGCGAATGTTGGCGATCGAGCGAGAGGGTAAGGTTGAGAATGTTGTTGAGAATGTTGTTGAGAATGATGAGTTGGCGAGAGCGTTTGCGTCGTTGGAGGGTGAGATTGAGCGAAGGAGAGTGCTTGAGAGTGATGATGAGGATGATGTGGATTTAGATAGGGAGCGTGTGAGGAAGCGTGTGAGGAAGTAGAGCTCTTCGTCGTCGGAGGTGTCAAACATTGTCATCACCGACCCCCCGAAGAGCTCATCTTCCCCAAAAGTGAAGAGTGGTGGGATTCGTGTGCAGTCGGCGAGGTGGTTGAAGGATGAAGAGAACAGGCATGTTTCGCAGCAGATGGCGCATGATTTGTTGGTGAATAAGTATGAGAGTTTGAAGAAAGTAAAGGATGAAGTTGTGAAGGAGTTGGATGAGTTGAAAAAGAAGGAACTGAAGTCGAAGGAGGTAGCGGATGAGAATATTAGAATGAGGCGTAGTGTGACTGATTTGAAGAATAAGACTCGAGAGTTGGAAGAGAAGAATGATGAGTGTGAGAAGAGGGCGAGTGCTGCGGAGAGAAGAATGAGAGATGCAGAAGCGAAGTTTGAGGAGATGATGAAGGAGATGAGTGTGTTGAGAGCGAGGAATGTTGAGTTGGAGAGGACTGTGGCTCGGCGGGGTGATGAGAGGCAGGCGTATGAGAAGTTGGAGCGCATGAGGGATGAGTGGGAACGTGTGAATGAGGATCGTTTGTTTGAGTTTCACATCCCTATTCGGGATAATCATTTGGCCGGCGAAGTATTGGTAAATCAAAGCCTCGACGAATCAATAATTTGCTATAACGGCCATCCGACCAAGAAATGTTTGCATGCCAGCCTAAGAATGCGCGTCACTTACACAAATTTTCTATTCGGAAGCGCGCGAGACTGCCAAAGGATGGCTAACTTGGTAAGTGAAAAGTAAATAAGATAGTATATCCTTTTCTAATACATATCATTTTCATTGCAGATCTTTGCCCGCCTTCACCACCCCATCACGTCACTCCCGAGAACGAACCATCGGCTCTCTTAAGGGCCACCATGGGGCAAGACATGATAGAACCTACACGCGGTTTGCCCTGGGCAGTCTTCGGACTGGCGAATACTATCATTAAGTTGAATCTGCTATCAGTCAACTTCAACGTTGCGTCGCGTTAGAGGGGTATATAAACCACTGCCACTCATTTCATTTCATTTCAATCACGCAGACGCCGAACAGTCAAGTCAGCTCTCCTCGCGGACCGCAGTTAAGGCCGCGAAATTTATTTGAGGAGTTTGTCAGGCTAGAGGAGCAAGACAGAGTCCACAATAATCTTGCTCGGATTGCAATCCGATGACACCAACTGCTGTCAATCCAACGGAATGGCGCTACATTCCACCTTTTAGCCACGTGCCAATTAGCGTGGAAGTCGACAGTGCTACCAAAGAGAGAGTCAAAGACTCTCTCAGCAGAATTGGTAGGGTGTAAGATGACGTTACTCCCGAGAACGAACCATCGGCTCTCTTAAGGGCCACCATGGGGCAAGACATGATAGAACCTCCACGCGGTTTGCCCTGGGCAGTCTTCGGACTGGCGAATACTATCATTAAGTTGAATCTGCTATCAGTCAACTTCAATATTATGCAGTCGATTGCTATCCCTGAAGCATTCTGATTCGCTGTTGAGCAATTCATTGTTGAAAACCCTATATAAGCCAGAAGATTGTAGCGCTTTTCATTCAATTTCAAGTCACGATGGAAGCAACATCTACTAGCACCATTCCCGTCTTCATCGATGAAGACAACGCCATTCCCGAGTTCGTCATCCTCGACGAGTGGGATGAGGAGGATGAGAAGAAGGGGAAGATTAAGAAGATTGTTTGGACGGATGAGGTATGGACTCCGAATACCACTCGCATCCGAAAGGTGCCAGATGCACCAGCACGACCTCGGCGGTATAGGGTCTATGACAACCTAACCGTCATACCCATTGACTATTCCAGCCAATAGTCAAATTCACACCCCGAGAACGAACCATCGGCTCTCTTAAGGGCCACCATGGGGCAAGACATGATAGAACCTCCACGCGGTTTGCCCTGGGCAGTCTTTGGACTGGCGAATACTATCATTAAGTTGAATCTGCTATCAGTGAACTTGAACGTTGCAAATGAAGTTCGGTGTAATACTTCCTTTCGACGGGCGTTCCTGTAAAGGGCGGCGGTGAAACCCGTAGCTATGTATACCGCAAGGGACATTCGGCAATGGTCAATCTTGTTTAACCTCTCTGCGTCATGTTTGCAAGTGATTGCCTCTGTCTCAACGTAGTATGCATTCGCGCCAGGGCGACATTTAGCCAACTGTCGAAGGTTGCCTAAAACTTTCCATTGCATACGTTATGAGAACCATGAGTTCTACCTGTCTCTATCAATGAGACGAATTGATGAATGGAATGAAATGGGAGGACACTCACGCGCCACACGCAACATAACACACTTCTCCCTTCCGTAGTCTAACAAGCTCTTTACACATGGATCGCAGTCGATTGCTATCCCTGTATCAGAAGTGTAAGCTATCTTAATTTTATTTGACACTATTTCATCTATCATCATCGTCCATATGAAATGTTTTAAGATTTACAAGTTAGACTAAGCGTGCTACTATTTCCAAATGAAAAAGTATACATGGTTAAATCATCCACTGAAGCCCCGTTCAAGTAAGTCAGTATGAAAGCAAAGATAATACGAAATAAAAATTTATTATGGCATGTATTTCAAAAGGTCTTCATCGTCAATATCGTCCCAGAGTCTGGCTTCACATAGATAACAAAAACAGTTCAGTTGCTTTAATCGTTCTTCCACTGCGAGCCTCACTTTGTCAATATACTCCCACTCCGCCATAGTTCGTGGCTGGGAGTTAGGGGTGTACCACTCCCATAATTGGTGGAGGAACTTGGTGCTGGTGATCTCCATCACATCTTCAGTATCGTACTGGAGATACTTCCACCTCACGCCTGTTAAGTCGGGACACTCCTTCTCACATACACTCTCTTCGTTGTCCGCTGGTAATAACACCTTCTCTACCTTCGTTGGAGCGTTTGGTGTTGAGGATGGAGAAGAGAATTTTGTGTTTGGTGTTGTCGGAGGGCTTGTCATGTTGACTGTGAATAATGACTTTGAAATGTTTTCTAATCCTTAAGTATCAACAAGCAACCAATCAGAATGAACAGCCAATGAATGATGAATATGAAAGTATATATGTAAAGTGACATTCGTGTCATTTCACTCTGTCTTTGTGGCATATAAGTGAAGTGTTCTCTGACGAATTCTATATTTGAGGCGTACAAGTAAACTGCTCTCTCGTGAGGTCTCTATCTTGTTGAAGTATCAACCTTAAACTCGATTTCGTTGAAATGGTAAGTTGAAAATTTCTTCACTCATCTCCGTCAAACGTGTGGCTAATAGCATCTTCCTCAATTTCAGCCATCAACTTCATCACCAACGCCCTCCCTTCTCGAGGAAAGTTTAGAGTCGTTGAGTCAAGGTAGGTTGTAACAATACACTGAGACTTGAACAGAGATGATAGAATGATTTCTCATTCAGGTGATGTGAGTTCCAGCTCAGGACTCTCGCGACAAGGCAACGAGTGGGAATGTGCCGACTGCGGACATATGTTTACAAGGAAGCACAGTCTCCTTCGACACATCAAACAACGTGTGTGTCAACGCAAAGCGGCGTCAATCTCCGGAGATGAAGTTGATTCTGACGATGACATCTCCTTTCCTTGCGATTTGTGCCCTCTTTCTTTTGATAGTCACTTTCAGCGATCTTCGCACAGACTTCAACACACGCATGCAAATGATCACTACACCAACGGTACCTCTACCATCTCCCTCATTAATGTTTCACATAATAATTTAGTACGCGACTACTGCATGGAGTCCAATACCCAAATAGTAGATTTTCCTGAGTGGCTCCTTCAAAATTCTAACATTATCGAAGCGCTCTTCAACAATTTAGACAATTTTAGAATGAAGGCGCTCATCTACCTTAAACTAAAATATGTTAAGATAGATTTTCAAACGGGTCAAGTGACGGAGAGAATACAGTTTCATGTTCCTTCCTCTTCCGCAACCGAAGTTGTAGACTGCGAGTCTTGGCTAAATTTTCACATTCAATGTTTAAAATCAAATGTAGATAAATTCAATCAACGCGACAGCGCTCTCATTCTTGATGGTGTGGACTCAGCCATATTCAAAATTTCACTATTAGAAAGTCATGTAGCTCGAGGCACATTTAAACTACCAAAAACGTTGTATAATAAGAAAGCTGTCATCAATGTCGATTGTAAATCACAGTGTTTCAAATATGCAGTCCTATCCATCCTTCACTATAATGATATCAACGCGAATCGAAATCATACCTATAGCTATAGACAGTGGGAGGATGAACTAGACTTTGAAGGTTGTGATAGTAACAACATGAAAATCAAAGATGTAGAAACGTTCGAAAAACATAATAAGATTAAAATTGTCGTTCACGTGTGGGAGAAGGGGTTGAAGGGTGCCCGCTATAATTCACGTTCAACTTGTTATGAACGTGTAGTCAACCTCTTATTAGTAAAACAAGATGATAGAGAGGAATGGCACTACTGTGGTATTCCCAAAATCTCTCGCTTGTACACTCACTTGGGGCACTCTAAAAGAGGTGAACATTTTGTATGCGACCGCTGCATCCGCTCCTTTTGGAGTAAAGATAAATTTGAAACTCACTATGAATGGTGCAAGTGAGGTAAATTACAAATGGAACGCATGCCCAAAGATAAAATATTTTCACATAGGGATAATGGTGACGAATTAAGTCCCCTGCGTATCATTTACGCAGACATAGAATGCTACATTGATGATATCATCCACAAGCCAGCAGCCATATCCTGCTATGAAGTATGGCATGATCACTTTAGGAATAGACAAAACAAAATGCATGCTTGGCAAGGTGAAGATTGTATTTCAAAATTTCTAGAATTTCTCGATAAAGCTGCTAAATTTCAACAATCACATGATTCCCAATTGCAGCGTAAGTCACTACATATGTCAGATGAAGACAAACAGAAATTTGAAAGTTGCATATCGTGCCCTAAATGTCATAAAACGTTTGATGACGATAAAATTAAGAAAGTGCGTGATCATGATCACATCACTGGTAAATTTAGAAACGCACTCTGCTCCAAATGTAACTTTTCACTTAGGTTGAGACGTCGTGTACTACCCGTCATTTTTCATAACTTTAAGGGCTATGACAGTCATATGCTCATAAAAGGAGGGTTGAGCCAGATGAAATCGTGGCAGTTCAATGTTATAGCACAAACGAGAGAAAAATTCATGGCAATGACAGCAAAAGTACCAGTAGATAAAACTAAAGGAAATAAGACAGTCTTCTTCGAAATAAAATTTTTAGATTCATTTCAATTCATGTCAGCGTCACTAGCTTCTCTCGTTCGTAATCTCAAGTTTCTTCCCCATAGTCAAACTTTGAAGAAACACTATCCAAACTTAACGGATGAAATAATCACTCGCAAAGGAGTCTTTCCTTATGCGTATTTTAGCTCAATGTCTAAACTAAATGAAACAACCCTTCCTTCCATTGACAAATTCAAAAACGATTTGACGGGTGAAGATTGTCCAGTAGAGGACTATGAACATGCTCAAGAGGCATGGTTAAAATTTAATTGTAAAACGTTTGGCGATTATATGATCGCTTACTTAGAATTAGACGTCATTTTGCTGGCTGATGTCTTTCAGGAATTTCGACGAGTGGCATTAGAAGAAGACAAATTAGATCCTGTCCACTTTGTCAGTCTACCAGCCATGTCCTTTAAATCAGCCTTTAAAATGACTGGTGAGACCATTCATCTCTTACAAGACCCGGAGATGTATAATATATTTGAGCGCGGAATACGCGGTGGTCTCACATTTGTAAATAAACATCATATAAAATCTGAAACAGTAGGTGATGATCATATCCACCTAAAGTACTATGACCAAAATAATTTATATGGCAGTTCACTGTCTAAACCACTACCTCATTCCGAGTTTAGTTGGTTAAATCAAGATGAGCTTGAGTATTACTCCAACCCTTCAAACATACTGAAGATTCCAGATGAAGGTGATTGGGGATATTATTTTGAAGTGGATTTGATTTATCCAAATAGCATTAAAAATAAAACTGCTGATTTCCCACTCGCACCTGAATCTGGTGAAGTGACTGAAGATATGTTTTCACCATTCATGTCACAATTTCATAATAACTTAATGGAGTGTGGACAGCCAAGGTATAAACCATGCCGCAAACTTTTACTCACCCAATATGATAAGAAAAATTATCCCGTACACTTCTGCATATTAAAATTCTATTTAGAAATGGGCATGCTTCTAAAGTCAGTTCACCGCATTATCAAACTTAGACAGAAAGCCTTCCTCAAACCCTACATAGATAGTAACAGTCAAAAACATGCACTCGCCCAAAATAATTTTGAAAAGGAGTTTTATAAATATAAGAATAACAGTCTATTCGGAAAGACCATGGAGGATGTTAGAAAACGTATGAATTACAAACTAGTGGTTGATGAACAAAAATATCACACATTGACCTCATCACCTCTTTTCATTGATAGAGACATCATCGATGAGGATCTTGTAGGTGTTAAAATGATTAAATCAGAAGTTGAGTTGTGCAAACCCATCTATATTGGGCAAGCCGTTTTAGATTATTCCAAGCTTGAAATGTATCAACTCTTCTACAAAATATTAAAACCATGCCCTCTCGTAAAAGAGGTTCGCTTGCTGGGTGGTGATACAGATAGTTTCTTTTTAGGAATTACCACTCAAAAAGATTTAAATTTTAATGAAGTAGGCAAGTCATTAGAAAAATATTTCGACACATCTAACTACAATCCCACTCATCCACTCTATTCCATACAGAATAAAGCCAAACTTGGTTGTTTTAAGGATGAAACAGCAGGAAAGGAAATAGATGAAATGATTCTCCTCCGTCCTAAAATGTATTCCATGAAATTAAAAGAATGTGCAGATAGCAGATAGCTTGCTAAAGGTATATCAAAATCCATTGTTCATAAAATGAAACATCGGTCCTATAAGAAGGCCTATAAAAACAAAACTATAACGTTTGTCAATATGACAATCTTAAAATCTCAAGTTCATACTGTGAAAACGTACACGTTCCACCCAAAAGAATAAAACTCACGCTACCACATTCAGGAGATGTATTGACATAATCAACTTTAACTCAGTATTTTGATGTTGCTTTTTGTAGATATACATGGTTGTTTTATGTATCGCATGAGATCGTTTCTTCCTTGTGAATATATGCCTACAGTCAGCCCATTCCCCCTATATCTGTAAAAAGACTTTTTCATATACATATTTTTATTTCAATAAACATATCACAATGACTTCACTTTGTCTTCCGAAGCACTAAAGTTACGAGGGATTTAGTATCTTTCACATAGATGCACTCTTGTAAACCATTGGTAATTTTGATAGCAATAGAGGGTATAGTTTGTTTGACGACGGGATGATAGAAAATAGATTCAAACATCTTCTCGACTATTCCATATGAAGCGTCTTTATCATGAATGAAATCACGTAAAATGTATTCTTTTTTCTCGCCAACAGAAATAGGTAAAATCAAATCACTTTGAATGTAAAGGTGCTGTTCATGTTTATCAAGTGTCATTGGTGTTTCTATACCAATCGTATGCGCAGCAGCAAACACAGTTTGTAGCATTGAAAAGCCAAAGAGTTTTTTCAAATTTTTACTCAATTGACATTGAATGTCATCACCCAGTTTCAGAACAACGCGTTGATTTTCAATTGAAAACGAAATGTGGTGTGTCTTTACATCATATTTACTTTTCATCACATGCTTCAACTTCTGTTGTATATAAGGCTTTACTACATGAATGAAGCTTTCAACTGTATGATATAGACGCGGCATTATATTGATAGCAACTTTAGATTCTTCATAAGACTGGTAAATTTTCTTGATGCGATCGCCATAGATGTCCACCCACCATTCATCATTAACTGAATCAGCTTTAGTGTGATATTCATGAGAAGCATACACCACACCGCTTCCAATAATAGGTGTATAATGTCTTACAAAATGACGCAAGGTTGGAGAGAAATAAACTGTAAGTTTGTCATTATATTCTGAATAACCAACTTATTTTTGTCCGCCATAATTTTCTCTCCATACTTCTTACCCACAGTCTCATTCCATCGTTTTACTAACTCAATAAGTGATAAAGGTTGAACACCACGCTTTTTCAAAATGATGCGTTCTTCACATTCTACAACATCTTCATCAAATATTTTAAATCTATAATGAAATTTGTTGATTCGATTTGAATAAACTTTTCTAACATTTGCAGTAGCAATTGACGCTAGATGTAGTCCATGGCCAAAACCGAGATGCGGATAGAATTCATTATCCAACCTCAGTGTAAGACCTTTAGTAAAAGAATGAAAGCGAAGGAACTGTCTCCCACTCCAATGATAGATAGTAAACTCATAAGCTTTCTGATTTTTATTCTTCATGATGGAAGTATTACCACTGTTGAATGCCTTAATAATTTTCTCATTCCCAAATGGTTCATAAGAATCTGATTTTATCTAAATCCATTCATAGTTTCACTTTCCATCTGATGTTAAATTGTATGGGAACTGGAATGCATTATTCATCGTTATTCCATCATGGGTGCGAGGAGTCAATATCATTTCTTCCAAATCATTCACATTCTGAATATTGCTATCATAGCAAATACTAGAAACGCCAACCTCCCATTCACCTTCTAAATGTAGTGGGCGATTTAATTCTACTCGATAGTCTGATGGTTTATTTTTGGGAAATTTATTCATAGAAGCATTACTGGGTAAGTAGATTAGAAACGAGTCCTTATTTTCACTTTCCATATTATTCACATTGGAAAAATATAATACCATACTTTTGCATTAACTCTTCATTCGGAAATGGAGTGTAATACTTGTCACAGCATCTTTATGAAAAGGAATCAACGCACCAGCATCGTCATAAATGGCAATATCAATTTGTGGGATGTAGTTTGATTTCAGCTTTGTATAATGCACTTTCTTGAAAGTATGCTCAGATAAAATACTGCAGCTTTTTGGCTGGTATGGTATCATTGCTAGCAATGGAGCTTCAACATCTCCCACACGTACATCTTCACCAATATTGGAATATATCTGAAAATAGTTAATACGACGCGATAGCGACATGTCTGCGCTAGCTTTGGTTACAGTACCACTTTTAAAGATATTTTGATCAAAACCCAAAATGTCCATTAGAGTTTTATCCATAATTAGTTCAATACCTTTTCCACTTATAGTGAGAGACAAAGTACCTTCTTTTTCAGAAAATGAAATATGTTGCTCATTAATCACTTCATTTAAATAATCTACAACCAATTTAACCGAAGTAATGATGCGAGGCATCAACACTCTTGTTTCATGTAAGATACCACCGAAAGGCTCTACACACTTTCTGTATAAAGATACGACCCATTCTGTATCAAATTGATTTGGCCTTTCACATGGTAAATGTTGCATATCAGATTTTCCATGAACAGCTGCAGAACGATGTCGTAAGAACTGATGAAAATCTTTTGAACAAACTAATACTAGATCATCATCATTTAATTTACTTATTGCAATATGATTAGATGATTTGATATAAGTCAATGTTGCCACTTGTTTACCATCAACTCGAAGGAGATAATTAAATTTCTTCAATAATGTTTCAGGAGTCATATTTGTCTTTCTTGGCTTAATCACAATCTTCTTCACCAACGTCTTCTCATTTTTTGGAATAAGATCTACATAATAAGCTTCCTCTCGATATATTAACTGTTTATGACCACTTATGTGGTAATTAACGTTAACATTATCATAGCTTGTTAAGGCGCTAGCGAGGTAACCTAAATCATTTCTTAAACTTGGACTTAAACCAACAATCCAATCTTTCTCAACTACATGATGTACATAATTATAATCATCATTGTGCGGAGTAAATTGGACAATATGTTTACTCGCTTTATTCAAGAAATCATATATAAACTTTTTACATGATAAGAGATCTTTCTTTGGCCACTGTGGAATGTATACTCGGCACCCCTTTTCACATTGATAAGCAGCTGTACGCCTCATATTAATAGTCATCACCTCATGATCAAAAGTATAGACACAGTTGCTATAAACAAGTTGAGTGACACCCACTTCCCAATTCCCATTTAGCTGTTGTGCATGATCAATGGGAGTAGAAAAGAGTGCGGCTCGATTACTAGCAAATCTCTTTGTAGCCGCATTGCTAAGCAAAATATGATAAAACGACATTTTTATGTTGCTGATCTGCGACTTTGCATAACATCATGAAGACTTGGATTTTGGACTCTCTACAATATATCAGAGTTGATCGTGATGGAAACGTACACTTCAAAAATTCTCATGGTCATACATCAAGAGGTATTACATTAACATGGCGACAATTTTTCAACCTCAATGATATCATGAGGGATTTGGAATATTTTGAAACATTAAGATTCATCTCCTTGGGTGATCAAGTTTGGCTTCAACATTACAGAAATGAAATTCAAATCTATCATTCTCATTCCGCAAACTGTTTCTCATTTCGCAAATACAATTGGGAGAAGTATAGAAGATACATACATCGCTCCATCATGACATTTATTCGTCGTGAGTTCATCGCCCTACTATGCAAATCTTAATCAGACATGACTACCACACATCATGAGTTGGAAATTAGATTCCCTACAACGTATTGAAACGGATCATGATCGAAACGTCTATTTCAAAGATTCAACTGGAAATGTGAGAAGAGAGTTTGCTTTATCTTATCGTCATTTTCAATCTCTACATCATATCATGAAGGATTTGAAATACTTCTAAATGAAAAGACATTCACGTATTGGAAATCGCATCTGGCTGCGCGTCAACAATCGGCGAATTCAACTCTATCATTCCCAACTTCATACTAACTTCACATTTCATCAAGGTAGTTGGGAAAAGTATAAAAGGAAGGTACATCGCTCAATTTACTCATTCTTTCATCATGAAGCGCCATCGCTACACCATCGTAAACATTCTCCGTCGCTTCAGACTCTACACCAAAATCGATCTCACAACATTACACCAACAGCTTCCAAACAGCAAGTATTACCCGGGCCGACCTCAAATGTTAGTGGTGAAGATGAACAATTCACGGAATCTTCAACTCTTCCCAAATGGGACTGTACAGATTCTCGGCGCCCTTTCTCATTCATCGGCGCAGTCAATGCGCTTAGAGCTACAGAGACTACTACGTCGGATATGGAAGAGGGAGAGGTGTGTGATGTCGAATCTGACTGTGGACAATATGGTGATCTCTACTCAATTGAGTGACAGTCTATCATTTTTGAAGATTCGTACCAGCAGTTACAATTTGTGTTATGAACCCGAACTTTTTCCTGCAGCTCTCATTAGTTGTTGGTTACCTGTGCATGTGGCAATCTTTCATAATAGTAAAGTGATCATTACTGGACTAAAATCTCATGTACAAGCAAATGTGATCCTAGACTATCTCATTGAGTATGTACGTACCCAGCGGATTGTAAAATAAAAAACAATTTTTCCAACATGATGTTTTTATTTCAAATCATGATAGAACTTACAAATCATTTTTTCATAAGAGGATGGATTACATGAAAAGTTTTGAATAATAGATGCAAATCGAGATACATGTAAACGTTTTAAGATGAAGTACAGTACAAAAGCACCACACGTTGATGAAAGTGGATGTTGTAGTATGCGTTCATTTCGCTGATATTGACGCGTATGTTTTCTCAACCACTGCTGTGTTGGTATATTTGGAGGTTGAGCAAGAGAGTCAAATAGTTCACCACGTCGGTCTTCTCCAATAAAGATCGCTTTCCAATGCTCACCACCTAAATTCTGCGAATGAGTGTTTAGCACAATAAAGATGGGATAGTGATTTACTGCAGGTGGTAAGGTATCGAGTGAATAGACATTATCGAAAGCTTTCAACGTCGCTTCGTCTGCATTACGCTGCACTTTAGTCTTAATATCGTCAGCAGTCAACCAACTCATTAACGATTATACTGAAGAATCACGTCACGATACTTTGTAATTTCAATATTTGAATCGAAGACTGCATAAATTAATACATTGATCGTCTCAGGTAGTGTTCTTTTGAACGTCAAATCCAAACGAATATTATGAGGCACGTTCGCTTGACGATAGGGGGCACTAATATCGCTGTCAGCAGTCAAATCAAATGCATAAATAGTATATCCACTCTTAAACTCTTTCATAGTCAGTCCGTTGGTGTCATCCGTATTGTAAAAGCCAAAGACATCCATAAAATCAACATAACTGCGCATAAATTGATCCGAGGCAAAATCTGGTTTGTAGGGTGGACCAGGATGACTCACACCATTTACACGTAAAGCAATTTCACTTAACTGATTGTGTCTAAAATTGAAAGGATTCTTCTTTATATTACCATTAAATGCATCATTTTCAACCATTGCCACCATGGGGAGCTTCGGTGCTTCCGATGGAAAGAGGCCATCTTTCATGAAACTCTTTTGATCTTTCGGAATTGTAAAGGTGAGAAGCTTTGTATGCTGAACGGGGTAAATGGCATTTTGGCGGTTAAGACCTTCAGCATGTCCTCTAATGACACTTGGATTCGGTACTACTCGACGAATGTAAAGTGCAATATCTTCCACATGAATTCTAAAATTGTCAACTTTAGCAAATGCATTCAGCGCAAATTCAGGCTTATTCAATGTCAGCTTGAGTCGCATGCTGGTATTACAGAGTAAAAACTTTGACTGTCTAAAGAAGTCTAAATTCAGCGGACCATATAGCTGACATACTTTACTATCTTTAATCATAGCAGATCGCTTTACAAAGCCACTGTTTGTTTCAACATCAAATTTTCCTGCTTCATCTCTGTACCATCCCATGGCTTCCATATGACTTTTTTGTGCTGCTGGATGAAACTGTGATACATGATTGAAATATGATTTATAGGGATAATCGCTTTGACCACCTTCCACCTGCTGCTCTCCAATCGTTAGAGAAACATCGCGAAGTAATGTAGTCAATGGTAAATTGTTCAGCCCAACTTTATGTGTATCGTCAATAGCAGTTCCATCTGCTTGCTGAATTCTAAACCTCAAATCAAGCATCGCATAACTCAAATCTATGTAGTCATCACTACCACCAGGAATAACAAATTCAATGGGGCCAGCATTCTCAGCTGTTCGAGGATGATAATCTACAATACTTGAACTAACAAGTCTGTATGGCTTGTTGATCAAACAAACAAAAACCGGAAGTTTTACACTCCATGATTAGAAGTTATAGCAGCGTCGTCGTTTAGCGCCTGATGAATGATTAGAGCCTCTGCGACGTTTGCGTGAATGCCTTTTGACTGAAGATCGCACCTTACCAGCTCCGCGATGTTTCCTCCTTCCTTTATTCATTCGTTTAGGTGATTTCTTTCCTTGAGTAACACCAGCAAAGGTCTGCTTCAATGTTTTTAAACCGCGTTCCTTCCCTGAATTCAACAAACTGCTCTTAAAATTTCTACCTCTGGAAAGATCACTAGCAACATCACCAGCAAAGCCAACGGCATTACTTAAAACATTTCGTTTTAAAGATCTACCGACATTGGATATGAGAGGTGCTACAACAGATTTCAGTGCACCAAGTATGCTACCTCCACGTTGGCGGCGAGCGCCGATGTAAATTTGTCCTCCACCACTTACATAGGAGGGTCGTGAATAAAATGTAGTTGGATGTCTAGTTGGATTCATAGCTCAAACCCTAAACATTGTTAGTTACAACTTTGCATGAATCACTGTCGATCACTTAGATGAAAGATGTCGGCACGACGCATCCAAGAGTTCATACTTGAAGGATAACCAGTCCATTTAACAAGACACCATTCTTCACCTTGCCGTTTTTTACATCGAATGATTTTTTCTACCAAATATGTTTCACTTTCAGTGACTACCTCAATCTCATCGCGGTAAAAGCTACCCTCAATTTCTTCATTATCGTAATCTTTCAACTTGTAGGTGGTTGGAGAGTCTTTTTGATTAATCCTTGATACTGTAAATACCTCCTCTGTCCAATTCGGAAGGTACCCTTTAGCAAAAACACTTTTCACTTTTGAGATACGAACTTTATCACCAATTTTCACATCACTTTTCACATGAGTGCGTTTACGTTGGAATGATTCGCGCACTTTATCTACATTGTCAGCATTTACATCTACTGGTCTGAGTCCAATAGAACGATGGATAGAGTGATTGTAGGCATGGAGTGTATCTTGTAGAACCTTTGTCCAATTTTGTGTCAAGTTGGCAGTAAAATGTCGCCACAAGCGATTTTTTAATGTGCGATTAAAACGTTCAACGAGTGCAGCTTTATAAGCACTCTTTACACTAAACAACTCAATGTCATGCCTCTCAAGTAATCTTCTCACATGCTGATTTTCAAACTCTTTTCCTTGATCACTCTGAATTCTTTTTGGAATGCGACCTTCTCGAAAAATTGTTTGGAATGCTTTTGCTACTCCTTTCCCTTCTTTAGTTTTTAAAGGTTGAGCCCACGCATAACGCGAGAAAATATCAATGACGGTTAAAATAAAGTTATTGCCCGAGTTATGTTTTGAAATGGAGGCAACATCACACAAATCTGCTTGCCACTGTTCATCGATGTCATGAACAATATAATGGCGGGTGCGGTACTTCTTTTTCGCTTGTTTGTGGAGTGTATAGGTAGCCTGACCCTTTAACCATCGTTTCACTTGTGATTGTGGGAGACCACTCGCTTTTGATAATTTCTTGATAGATGCAAATCCTGCCGGATGCTTTACATCATAATAGATTGACTTCAAACGTTCAGTCGATGACGACTGACTCTTTTTCCTCCTTCTCATCTTTTTGTTTTCTTGCCTTTCTACATTTACAACAACTGCAGCATTTAGCTTTAGCGGTTTTGCGATCGTGTTCACATTGCTTAGGGGTTTCATTGTGAGAGCTGGCGCAGCAAGTGCAAGTGACAACGACATTCACCTCTGGCGGCTCATTACATGGCAAGCAACACATCTGCTTCATATTAATAGTCTGAGAACATGTATTTCCTAGGAGGAGCTGTTTTACGTTTTCCTTTTACCAGTTTTAGTGGCGATGTAGATCTACGTCGAGTTCTTCCTCTTGTTTGCTTAGTGAGTGTGGGAGGGGATGTAGCAGGTGACGTCTTAAACCAATTTGTTGGCATTTTCATCGTCTGAAGCATTGGAGCAGTAGCCACTGTTGAATCAAGTTCTTTCAATGTCTCATTATTCAAAGCAAATTTTGGTACATTATGCTTTTTCAATAGTTTAAGAAAGTATGACCAACCAGGTGGAACATAGCCCTGACGGCGCTTTCTACGTGTCGCATACTGAATCAAGTCTTCTTAACGTGAAGCGTCAATCACTTTATTTTCATCTGTAATGATTTCTCCTCTATCATTTACATTGAGATGGGGTTCAATACTATTGAAAAGAGATATGGCATGTGCGCGAGATACTAAAGGTGTTGCAGTCGATACAGAGTCACGCATCTTATTCTTCAAGTTTTTTAATTGCTCAACAGTTTCCGATTGTAATAATACAGCACGATGTGGATCTTTGATGTGAACATTTTGCTGATAATCTATTTCTTTCCTATACATTTGATTTGCAAGAGGTTGCTTTACTTGCTGCATGGCAGTCAATTGTACATATTCATCCTGAGGAATAACAATCATGCGAGAATAAGAACTCATAGTTTGTAGATAATCATGGGAGTTTTCAAAATATCACTTCGAAATCTAAATTCTTCCGGACACTCTTGCGTAAAGTCAATGAATAAGTAACCGTATGGTTTTTCAGTAGCTGCTTGAAAAATTTCAATTAAGGCTTTTGATCCTCTGGGTGCAACTTGTCGCGCTAAAATTTCAAATTGACTTTTATCTCCCGGATTCTTGAAAATAGCATAATAGTGTGTATTCAGGTTTCGTGTACGAGCTTCTTTTCCATCAGGAAACAAATTTTGTGTGATATAGATGATAAAGCACCTTTTATGATGTGCTGCGCGAGTGAACATATCTGTAACATCTTTTGAATTCTTACTTTCTTTTAATAAATCATCCAATACAACAACATCATTAGACTGAAGTTTATCCACTGGAATAATTCCTTCATGTCGAATAAAGTTGCGACTTTGCAATTCCTGAAACAGCGACGGTTGATAAATACCATAACACCAAATCACTCGATTGATAGGTTCCTTAAACAACTCCCTTCTTTTATCCAATAAATTCAGCGTGAAAACAGTTTTACCTGCATGAGATGGACCTGATACAGTCAGAACTTTATCACATTGAAGTCTGAAATCCATTTTATTACTTTGAGACTCAACATTTGCATAATTAACGCTTAGAGCCAAAGATATTTCCCAATAGGTTGCCCACGGCAGGAGCTATCATTGGAAGTATTGCTGAAAGGAAACCGCCCTTTTGTGTTAGAGTTTTCCTCTTTCTTTGAAGGGTGACTTTAGGATTGGAGATGAAACGCAATTTTGTGGCATATCGCTTAAGTAACTTTCGTTGTTTTGGCGCTAATGTCTTCGTCCTCAACTTTCTGACATGAGAAATAATTTCACGAATGAATTTATCGTTGGCATGTCGTATAGCATTGTATCGCTGATTTGCTTTCATTCGTCGGAGAGCTTGAATGGCTGAAGAAAACTTTGAAGACTTTTTACGTTTCGCCATTTTACGTTTCGCCATTTTCCGTGTTAGTCTTTGCTAAAACGTATCTTTACCACATTTGCATAGGTACTAACTATTGCGACATAAGTGACACTCGAAATGAGCAATGTCACAGTGGTTACATTTGCAAAGTTGAATGCAATTACGTATGAAACAGCGTTGACAAAGAGCATGCTTACATCTCTTGAAGATGCGCTTTTCATTTCCATCCTTTCGCTTACATACATCACAACACATAGTTTCACCGTTACTGATGTCTATAGCAAGTCTTTTTGAAGATATGAATTTGCTAGCCTTTTCTAAATAATAGACACATGTACAGAAGGAATATACTTCGAGAGTGAGCAGACATAGCTCGAAAAACCAGTTGTGCTACAATCAAGTACCACTGCATTTTCAATTTTTCTTTATGGAAAGTTGAATGTGAATATCTGAAATCGCTTCAATCACTAGACTGCTACCATGATGGTTAAATGCGTTAAGACGTTCAGCAATTTTTATCATATGTCTTTTAAAAAATTCTTCGGGGTGATCTACCACTTCCATTGAATAAGAAGCAAAATGGAAAGAGCGACTTTCCACCTCTTCCTTTCCAAAATGACTAAACTTAATTTTCGCAACTAATCGCGCCATGACAATGCTATCAGAGAATGTATTCATTAACTCTAGAAATAGAGTGCTAGCATCATCGACCACTGCTTCGATGTCGGTCTCATCTTTATGAAAATTTATCACATAATCTTGAACAGCTCCTTTTAAACTTTGCCTATGAAAATGTAATGTTCCGCAGTCGTTTGAGAAAGACATGATTGCCCTTTATCTAACCCATCCATTGCATGAAAACAACAACTCTTCTCATAGTAACATTTATTGAATAATAGTAACAAGCATGCATTATAAATCAATGGTTTGAAAGAGATAAAATAGATACAGCTGGTAACTATCATACAGCGAGCAATGATAACCATACAGGACTTTGGCAGTGTTGAGGTAAGGAGGAAAGAAGCATTGGTTATGAACGTAGCTACTACAACGAACAGACAAAATAGGAACAGACAAATCCTTAAAACGTTTCGTGACTTCATGATAATGTTGATTCACTCTACTATCCCAAGGTGGGAGCAAAATATCATCAATGATTAGATTGTGAAATACTTTCCTCTCCTTACCAGGATTATTACAAAAGATGCGTATAACATTGAAAGCAGCTAACCATCGTTTAAAGTCAATAAGAAGAGCACTCTCACAAGAAAAGCCATAGTCTTGCAAATATTTCAGATTAAGTCCATGAATGTGTTTTCTCGCCCATTGATCAACATTGGGATTGCAGTTGGCATGTTGATGATAGACACTGACAATCTGATATGTCCAATTGTTCATAGCAATAGCACTGAGCTCCTGTACAGGTTCACCCTCACAATCCATAAAAATGATGATAGAAGCCTAAAACGGAAATTTACACATCTAAGGAAACGTTCTATAACATATTACAAAATGAAGAATTACATCGATGCTTTTCACGACAAAATACACAAATGATATGATGGCAACGAAGAAGTAAAATGTATCTAATAAGACCACGTCTACGACACTCAAAGCACATAAGCGAATTGTCATAGGGTAGAGTTAGGAAAGGACTAGTAATTCTCCTTCTTTGATTTGCGTTTTGATGCAGCATTCTTCTCCGACTTGCGCTTCGTACCACTGCTGTTAAGGATTTGATCAATTATGTCGTCCACGTTGGGTGGTTTTGGAGTATATAGGATGGATTCCATATGCATGGAGAGAGAGGCTATTTTGTTATCCTTGTGCTGACCATAATATAGCCCATTCACTTTGAAAAGGATATCCCAAGTACCTTCTCCGAGCTCGTCGCATGTGATGGGTGTTGAATGATCTCCCTCCTTATAGTAAGTGCACCAATATGATACCGGTAGGCAAATTTGATTACCATCCCAAATCTTTCTATAGGGAGTATCCTTGTCATCTCTCGCCTTCCACTCTTGAGCAAGAGGAGTAGGAATGTCCATATTTAATGTCACGTACTCCTCAATAATATCAAGTTGGTGGCGAATGTACGGACTCACGGGGATCAGTATGTAGTCCCCATACTGATTGTGCATTATCTTGACATCCGTGGAAGGGAGCATTCCCGTTTGGAGTACTACACCATGATCGTCATAACGCAAGACTTGTTTAAATTTACGCTGTAGCGGTGTAGGATTATGTACCTTGGTTGTTTCTTCCACTGGCCTCAGTTGAGATGATCTGATCGTAGCGAACCTTGTAACGTTTGACCACCATTTTGTCCTACTAGTGCAGCAGATGGAGTAGATGCCTGAAAATGGAAAAGATTGTATTAAGTTTACGTTCAAGGGAGGAGAGGGAGGAAAGTAGCGACTTACCATTTTAGTTGGATAATAGAATAGGGAACTAGAGAGAGGAAATGTGCGTCCGTCACTCGTGTGATTCAACGATGGAATGATTCTCACTGTGGAAGGCTCGCTATTCATATAGAAATGCTTGATTCTCATTGGATGATGATCCTCATTGGACAATAACATCAAGCTGATTCCAAATCTGGCCTCCGTTTACCAATCCGAGCCTTCATTCGCCCGCTGGAGCTGTTTCTTGGGAAATTCTAACTCTGTCGTTTTTCGTCAATCTCCCAAAATCTTAAATGGCGTCTCACATCTAAACGAAGACAGATATGAACAAGCCGATTCTTTCACTGAATTTGTCTCACTCTTAGCTTTCAAACGAGCTATTGCACGACAAAATCCGTCCACTAGAAGCCAAGATCAAAGCGAGCTGTCCAGAGGGGGGGGCGGTCAGTGAAATTTCAAAATTTGATGAAAAATGTTTTGGTGAAGGTCCCAGGTCGAAATTCCACACTTTGGAAAATTTTCAAAATTTTACCCATACAAAGCCACTCTGACACTTAGGATTTTTTCAGGTGAGCTACGACAGACCACCCTCCCAACCTGGCCGGCACACCACGCCAACCTAGACACCACATCACCGCGCGCTATACGACGGTCGGCCAGAGGGGGGGACGTCAGCGAACCTGACGGACGCACGTGGCCGGCACACCACGACACTCTGCCGTTCCAGAGGGGGGGACGTCAGACCCGAAGCACCACGGCGGCCGACCACGACACTCTGCCGTTCCAGAGGGGGGGACGTCAGCGACGGCGGCCATCTTGCGCTATCCAGAAGTGGAGTTTTACTTACTACTGTAGCAGGGTTTGAAAAAACTGGTGTCCTCTGAATCGAGAGAAAGTGACATGCCAAATTCCCGAATCTACTCATGATGAGAACAGTGAAGAAAATAACCTCTCAGATGAAATTCTCTCCGATAGTTTAGTTTCCTTTTTGAGAGAAATGAGATATCGTCCGGATAAACGAATTGTTACTACTCGTCGTAAGGTCAACATCGCAGCTGGAAGAAGTGTATCATTGATGGATATAAGTAATCCCACACAAGATTCGAATGAGGATACCAATACAGGTTCTGCTACTGATACTGAATCAGAGATGTCTCTCTCAGAGACAATACATCAGCCGAATGATTTTGACAATGACATCGAAATGTCTGGAGATCGTAACGCATCTTTATCAGACCACGAAGAAAACTCCAGCTTGGTCCCGAAACTAGGATCCATAAGCGAAGGTGCTTGGATCGTCGTCAGCCTTTCAACAACACTGAATGCTCAGAATACTTATATCGGTCAAGTTCAAAAGGTATACGGAAATTATGAATTTGAAGTGAAATTTGTCGTACAGTATCGTAATGAGCCGCAACAGTTTGTTTGGCCTTCTATAGACGATGTCAGCGATATTGAATTCCCGGAAATAAAACTTGTTTTGAATGAACCTACGCTACTCCGACGAGGTGTGATGCTCTTCACCGAGGTGTGAGTTTAACATACATGTATTTACATGCGCACGATTCTATAGATTTTTTAGAAAAACATTTGTGGTAACTGTTTATAGATAATAGAATAAAGAATTTAGATAAAATTACTTTTGTTTTGGTTTTTGTAATAGAAAAGAACAAAATATGAAAACGATTTGTAATTAAAGAAAACATTGCTTGGGTTACTTTTACTTATAAGCTTAGTTTTTATGTGGCATGTCCCAATTCACCCTCAAGAGGGGTGAGTCC